>VMDO01000023.1:0-197772 GCA_007922755.1 Pedetes capensis | reverse complement strand
GGTGTGTGCCAGTGGCACCTGGCTCAGATGGAAACATTTTAATAACCTATTTTTATTTAACATCGCATATCTAAAAATGACCATTTCAATAGCAAGTACATATAATTTTTTGTTTTTTGGGTAGTGATAGATATTCAACTCATGGCCTTGCATCTGTTAGGCCAGTACCATATCATTGAGCCATATACACCCAAGCCCCTGAATTTCTTCTTTCTTTTTCTCTTTGGCAATACTGGGGATTGGACCCAAGATCTTGCCTGTGCTAGGCAAGTGCTCTCCCACTGAGCTGTATCTCCAACTTTTGGTTTTTTAAGTCAGAGTCTTACTACATAAGTTGGACTGGTCTTGAACTTACTATGTATCCCAAACTGGTATCAAAATCACAATCATCCTGCTTCTGCCTCCTGAGTGCTGGAGTTACAGGTGTGGATGAGGATGCCTGGCACTAAAATAATTTGTAATGAACTATTTTATATTCTCTTTTGTACACTGGGTCTTTCAAACCCATTTTGTATGTTACACTGACAGCCCATTTCAGTCTGGACTAGCCACGTTTCAAGTTGCTCAGGTGCTACAGGTGGCCAGGGGATTCTTTATTGGACAATGTCAATCTATGTTGTCTTTTATCAAATATTTGTGGCCAAACTCTTGGGATGCCATGTCCCAGAAATGGCTTGTTTTGAAAGCCATCATCTCACTTTCTCTCCTTTTCCTAAACACAGTCAAACTACACTCTCTCCCAACCTCTCACTTTCTTAATTCTTCCAAATTGGCAGTGATACTTCCTACCCCTTGCTAGGACGTGGAGGGACTTGGGAATCATTCAGAACTCTTCTCTTTCTTTTACTCCCTCCCACAGAGCCTTTCATTTGGAGCTGAGTTTGGAGCAGCTGCACTTAAGGGCCTGATGTGTGAGTGTGTGTGAGTGTGAGTGTGTGTGTGAGTGTGTGTGTGTGTGTGTGTGTGTGTGCGTGCAGGTGTGTATGTGTGTGTGTGTTGGAGATGGGGTGAATTAAGGCATGGAAGGCAGGCAGTATTGGAAGAAACTTCCCCAAATCATTAGCACCATAAAAAAGATGGTTCTGTTTGAACGACTCTGGGGATTATATTGCTCCTATATTAGAGAAGTTAGTTCAAGACATGACCCAATTAATTGCCTATCATGTACCCAAAGGACAAGTGCCATCACTCTGCTTCAGAGGAGGGGATGAAATGGGAGAGCAATAGCTTTCCCAAGGTCTAAGGAGGGAAAGAAGATAAGGGGAAGGAAGGAAGGAAGGAAATGAAAGAATCCAAGATGGGCAAGGGACATAGACATCCTAGCTTCCAGCTCAGCAGAATTCTGCAGCCCCACTTTTCAGAGGATTTATAATGTCTCTCTCTTTTTTTTTTTTTTTTTTTTTTTAATGCAGTACAGGTTGGTGGTCCCCCTGGTCCCTTTCTCCAATCTCTGCGTCCTTATGCATTTCACAGGAACGGCACTTTCCCTGCCTGACCCCAGCCTGCTCATCACCCAGCACCACAGTCCTGCCTGGGTCTGGGGCCAGCACCTGCCCCCCCCCCTTTCCTTGCTCCTACTATCTGTATTACAGCCCTCAGGGCCTGCCACAGCATTCTCAGTAAACAACATCTCCCTTCCTCAGGCCAATTAAATAAGCGCCATAATAAAGGCCCAGGCAAAGTGCAGTGGCAGCCTGGTAAAGGGCTATTAAACCTAATGCTGCCACTTATTGAAGAGCCTCCCATGTGCCAGGGACTGTGCTGAACTCTTCACACTCTCGGTTTTATGTAATCCCAGTGGCCTCATGACTCAGGTTCTATTATCACCTTCCTTTCACAAATGCAGAAAGGGAGACTTAGAGAGAGGCAGTAACTTCCCAGATCGCTGGCTATATCATGAAGGAGTGGAGATCGGAGCCAGGTCTGGGTGACTTCAAAGCTGGCAGAGAAATCCAAGGACACTTTGAAAAGAGCTGATGTGCTGGGCTCTTGCTTGTAATCCAGCGACTCAGAAGGCGGAGGCAGGAGGATTGCAAGACAGCCTGGGTAATATAACATACCAAGACCCTGTTTCAAGAGAAAAAATAAAAAAGGGGGCAGGGAGTGCAGCCCAGTGGTAGAGCATTTGCAAAGTATGTGTAAGGCCCTGGGGTCAGCCCGCCAGTACAGGGAAAAAAAAAAAAGTGGTGTTTCAGACAGGTCTTAAAAGCAGATAGAGTTTGGGAAACGCAAGGTTGGACAAATAGCTAGAGCAAGTACAGGAGGGGTGGGAGGCAGGGTGTGCTCTGGAACCCATGAATGCAGGGCGCTGGCGAGAGTGAGTGCTCCCAAACCTCTCCATGACAGGGCCCTATAAAATACAGATTCCCAGGGCCTTTTCCAGACCTATTTTGTTTAGGAGTAGGACCTGAACCCCAGACTTATAAAGGTCCCTGGGCTTCTGATCCAGGAAGCCCTTGTACTTTGAACCACTGGAGCTGGGGAGGTGTAAGCAGGAAGTGGATTGACAGGAAGATCAGGGCCAGAGGAGGAGGAGGAATTTAAAGGTCAGGCGAAGGAATGTGGCATTCAAGGCCCTCCCTCTTATTATGAGTTCCGATAAGCTTTTTAAAAATACTTTTTATTTTTAACAGACATATAGTGATTGTATATTTCAGTATATAATATAGTGTATCTATCACCTCTGCTATATATTATTTCTTTGTGTTGGGAATATGCAAAATCCTCCGTAGCTATTTTGAAATATTCAATTAATGTTGTCAGCTATAGTGACCCTACTGTGCTACATAAAATATTAGAAATTTTTCTTCCAGTCCAACTGCACCCCTGTACTCATTAACCATCCTCTTTCTCCATTCTTCCCCCTCAAACTTGTTGTTGTTGTTAGGTGCCATCAAGTCGTGTCTGACTCATAGCGACCCTTATAGGATTTTCAATGGCTGATTGTTTTGGGATTGCCTCGGGAGTGGGTTGCCACATCCGTCTCCTGTTTTTGTGGTGCTGGGAATCGAACTCAGGACCTCAGAGATTGCAGAGCGGTGCTCTACCAACTGAGCTATATCTCAGCCCCTCTCAAACTTAGGTAACCTCTATTCTACTCTCTACTTCTTTGACATCAGCTTCCAGCTTTCCCATATAAGTAAGAATATGCAGTATTTGTCTTTCTGTTCCTGGTGTGGCTTACTTAACATAATGTCCTCCAGTTTCATCTATGTTGCTATAAATGACAACATTTCATTCTTTTTATGGCTAAATAACATTCTACCAGGTAAACATACTATATTTTATTTATCCATTGATCCATTGATAAGCCCAACACACTTTTAGGCTAAATCTTCTAGGTAATGGCATGCCACTGAGGATTTTGAGGGGAAACCAAAATGTGACTAGACTTTGTTTTAGGAAGAACATTCTGATGGTAGAGAAGGAATGGAGATAGTAGAGGCTCATAGACCAGTCAGGAAATTAGAATATTCTCGGTGACTGGTATAAGTCCCTCACCTACAACCTACAATATTCCAATAATTATTTCTTTCATACGTCTTATAGATGGGGCACTGTGTCAGGTTTTAGGGATCCTAAGATAAAATGAGATATTGTCCCAATCCTTAAAGACCTCACAATCTGTCAAGATTCATAAAAGATAGTTGCTGAAGGTGGTGGAGCATGTCTGTAATCCCAGCAAACAGGAGGCTGAGGCAGGAGGATCTATGTGAGCTTGAGACCAGCCTGGACTACAAAGTGAGACCCTGTCTTAAAATACAACAAAATGATCTGGAGAAAGAGGCACACATCTATAATCCCAGCAATTTGGGAGGCAGAGCCAGGAGGATTGCAAGTTTGAGGCCAGAGATAGCCTTCATAGTTAGTGAGATCCTTTCTCCAAGTAAAAAGTAAAAAGAGGGCTGGGGTGTGCAGCTCAGTGGTAGAGTGCTTGCAAAGCATACATGAGGCCATGGGTTCAACCTCCCAGTAACACCAAAATCCAAACAAAACAAAACAAAAACAAAAACAAAACCTAAAAATAATTAAGTTGAGAATGAAGGGAATTGGTAGTTGGACAATGTTACGAACTAAATTGAATCTCCACTTCCTCAATTCCTGTGTTGAAGCCTTAACCCTCAATGTGACTGCATTTAGAAATAGCACCTTTAAGGGGCTAATTAAGTTTAAATGAAGTCATAAAGCTGGGGCCTTGGGCATAAGACTGGGGTCCTTTTAAGAGAGAGGAGAGATATCAGAAGCTGCAAGCTGGAAGACATTGGAAGCCGTCTCTCTCTGCTTGTGTGCGCAGAAGAAAGGCCATTTAAGGACACAGTGAGAAGGTGCCAATTGCAAGCCAGGAAGAGAGGACTCATCAGAAACCAGTGCTGCTGGCACCTTGATCTTGAACTTCCAGCCTCCAGAATGGAGAGAAATAAATGTCTGTTGTTTAAGCCATCCCACCCGTGACATTTTGTTATGACAACCCAAGCCAACTAATACAAACAGGCTTTAAATGGTCATTCATAGGATGACACAGACAGGACTTGGTTGAGCCTGTGACTGCTCATCTGGAGGTGAGAGGAGACAACCTGGGCTGGTGTGGACTACTTCTCTGAAAGACAAATGAAGAGCAGGTTGATGGGGAAAAGAGCCCAGAAAAAAGCTCAGCAACTCCAACACACAGGTTGTGATCGAAGGATTTGTAGGAACTCTCGTTTGGTTGTAATATCAATGTATTGATGAATTATATGGCATGTATGCCTTTCAGCCTCAGACAGATGATAGAGCAGAAACTATAGAGTATCTGGAGAAAATCCCACAGACTCCATTTCTACTTTAGCCCTTCGGATGTCACTGACAGATCCAGGATTTAGACGTGGAATGCATGGAATTTGACATATTGACAACTCCTTTGCTCACTAATTATTTACTGGCTGTGTTGGGTTCTTGTACTGTTTTTGAACGTTTTATATATTGATGCTTTGTCTTTCTCCATTAGAATGCCTGAGGACAGGAGCTGTAATGTGGGCCTCTTTGCCTCTCCTTTTTGCCCTTAGCACCAGCACATAGCTGTGCTCCCACTGTGTACCGGGCAAATATTTGCAGCCAATGATTATCAAAAGAATGGTTATGTTTTAGATAATCATTTGTTTTTCAGTACTGGGGGACTGAATCCAGGGTCTCCCCTATGGTAGGCAAGTGCTCTACCTTGGAGCTGCGCCCCAGCCCCCCTTTTAAATTTATTATTATTATTATTATTATTATTATTATTATTATTATTATTATTTGTGGTACTGGGGGTTGAACCCAGGGCCTCGCACTTGCATGCTCTGCAAGTACTGGACCACTGAGCTGCACCCTCAGCCCATTTTTTTACTTTTTGAGACAGGATTTCGCTAAGTTACGCAGACTGCCTCTGGTCTTGAATTTGCAATCTTCCTGTCTCCGCCTCCCGAGCCTCTGGGATTACAGGCGTGCACCACCGGGCCTGGCTCTAATTCCTTATTTTGAGACAGTCTTGGTAAA
Organism: Pedetes capensis; assembly: GCA_007922755.1. Classification (NCBI taxonomy): domain Eukaryota; kingdom Metazoa; phylum Chordata; class Mammalia; order Rodentia; family Pedetidae; genus Pedetes; species Pedetes capensis. The sequence continues at coordinate 192,261 of VMDO01000023.1, read as the reverse complement.
TTGCATAGGCTGCATCTGGCCTTGAAATCACCATCCTCCTGCCTCAGCCTGCAAGTCACTAGGATGACAGGTGCATGCCACAGCACCCAGCTTAGGTAATCATTTCAAGGTTTTGCAAACTACAAGAACAGGGAAAGCAAGCTTTATTGACTGGAAATGACAATGTGCATCTTAAAACGCCAAAAGGATATTAGCGGTGATCACAGTATTTGAAAAGACTCCACAAATTAATAGCTCATGGCCATGGATCGACCCTTTCAAGAAAGAGTTGGACACGCAACTGGATTTTGGAAAATGAGGGCTGCAGCAAGTGTGAATTGCTGATGCGCGGCGTTGCCTTCGGTACTATTTAAGGCTCCCTGACACCTCTCTGGTAGGGTTAAGTACTTACATTTAGCCTCATTCTCCCTCTGACTCTGCAGCCTTCAGCAACTCACTAGGAGCCCTGGGCAAGACAGAAACCCCTCCCTCCAGGGGGTCTGGGCAGGGCCAAAGAGTTCTCCCCTCCCCCTACACGCAAAGCAGGTTTCCCTATGAGACTGTGGCAACCGGACCTCCAGCCTCTGGGTTGGAGAACTGGTGGCTTCTGTACTACATAAAAAGGGCAAGTGCATTCGCTGTTATTATATTATTATACAATGTATAATATATAATAGCGATTATGCTGTCAGCAGCCACAGTGTCTGACCACAGATCGGAGGCTGGGGTGACATAAATCACCCAGCGGAGTCTTTGGGGCATCTACATGAAGGTGAGAGGATTCAGCTCCATCTTTGGGGGGCTGCGGGTGGAGTTTCTTCTACAGGAACTCCACAGCGTGAATTTGGAGGACCCTGGAGCATCTGGACACATAGCAGCATATGTGGGACGTTAGGCAAAGTCTTTGTCGTGGCCTCTGAGCCGAGCAATCTCTTATCCCTCTTTGCCCCCTCACTGAGGCAGGGGAGGAGGGACCCAGAGGCTTGGAATGGAGGAAGGGGCAACCTTTGACTCCTTGGGTCAGATTCCTTACTGAAAAGCTGGCCAGCAGGGTTCACTTTCTGCTTTCCCGCTCACATCCGTGTCTTTGTCTAGGCTTTCTCCAGGCCCCCTGCCTGGTGAGGGGTCAGAGGATCAATTGCTGCCTGTCTGTGGCTGTAATGGCTCCTCTACAGGGGCAGAAGGGGCTCTCTAGGCTCTTTACCGTGGAGGGCCGCGTGCTGAGTTGTAGGAGCGCCTGAATGGGCGCGTAGTAGGTCTGTCGCCTTTGCTGGGTGAACACAGCCGGGTAGGACCACGCTTGCTGGCTCTGATCTTCCACTGTAGGCGCTCTCAGGCCACAAGCCAGCTTCCTCTTGGAAACAGATGACGCCACCCCAGCAGGCTGGGGCTGAAACAGCCCCCCCCCCCGCCCCCGGCCTCTCCCTGGCCCTTCCGCACCCCAAACGCCAGAACTCACTGGCTTTGCTCACAAAGCCATCACCCTCTGTTTAAATCTCTCCCCCTGCCCCACCACATCACACCGTCACCCCCTCGGTAAAGCAAAAGCCCCAGGAAGCCCACAGCAGAAAAAGCTCTTGAGACGAGGAATAACTAACCAGAGCGTCATCCGAGCACCTTTTCTGGGGCCAGGGTAATGAGAATTATTCAAATGCAATCATAAAAATGAGGGCAGCCTGGCAGGAACGGGGCGGGGGAAGTGGGGATGGAGGGCAGGATTTCTCGCCAGTTTTAAGTTTCATATTTTCTGAGTTCTCTCGAGGTCCAAAGAAAATTTCACCTTCTCCCGGTTCCCTCAGCCCGGGATGCCTTGGTCCTCGGTTGTTCGCTAGGAAGGACTTGGCCTGGGGTGGTGGGGGCGCTTGCGCCTGAGCTCCTGGGGTCCGCCGCGCTCCCCATCCGAGGCGGCCGCGCGGGAGGCTGCTTCCCCAGCTCCTTCCAGGAGGAGCAGCCGGCGCCTGGCGGCGGGCAGAGTCTCCGGTAGAGGGAGACACTCAGGCGGCTCCGGCACTGGGAAGCGGCCGGGGCCGAGAGTGGGTGGGGGCGACGGGGGTGGGGTGGGGAGAGAGGGGGAGTGGGGAGAGGGGAGGTGGAGGGGTCCGGGGGGCGGGTCCCTGTGCCGCTGACGTCCCGAGCAGTGCTGGGAAGTATAGGCTGTGTTGTCACGCCGGTGTCAGTCTGATGAAGATTGGCATCAGGTAAGCTGTCATTCATTTCCATGTCAGAGGCGCTTTTGCAGGCGGCGGCGGCGGCGGCGGCGGCGGCGGCGCGGCGGCGGCGGCTGCTGCTGCGGGCGGCTGCCTCAGAGCGCGTGTGTTTTATTCCAGTCCCCAAGCCAGAGTATTATTCATTGCGACAGGGCAAGGAGGAGAGAGGGAGAGAGGGAGGCAGCAGGGAGGAGAGAGAGGGAGGCAGCAGGGAGGAGGGAGGCAGGGCGCGGAGAGGCACGGCGGGAGCGAGCAGAGAGGAGCTGGGGAAGCGCCGGCGGAGCGCGGAGCGAGGCAGCGCCCGGCGCGGCGGAGCCCGGCGAGGAGGCGGCGAGTGCCGCGCGCCCGGCCCGCACTCGGCCCGGCCCGCTCCGCGTGCAGCTCCGCCGCGGGCGCCGCTGCCTCGCCCAGCTCGGGCCGCGGCGAGGAGTCGGGCTGCAGACCCGGAGCGCCGAGGGCCCGAAAGCCCGTGGCGGGCGCGCTCGGGGTGCGCCGCGGGCGCCCGGGGACCCGGGAGTAGGGACCAGCGCGCCGGCCGGAGCCCTGGCGCCGGCGGCCGCGCGAGGCTGGGACCCGCGCGCCGAGCCGCCTCCTCCCGGCTCCAGCCGGCTCTCGCGCGGCGCCCCCAGCCTGGAGATGCCTCCGGGCGCCTGGAAGCGGGAGCAGCCGTAGACCGGGGCCGGGCGGCTGGGGTCGAGGAGCGGCGGCAGGGCGAGCGGAGGTCTGCGGGAGAGGATCCGCGGGGACCGGGGAACACGACCGGGTCGGGAAAGCCGTGACTCAGGGGGCCACGCTCCGCGACCCTTGCCCGGGCAGAGGCGAGAATTTATGGGGTTACTGGCTTTCGGCGGATTGTTGGGGGTTCTTCAGGGAGGGGCGAGGGAGCACGGGGGCCCGTGGCGAAGCTTGGGATTCGGGAGAGCTCCTAGCTCGAGAACTGGGAGAGAATTCGTAAAAGGGGGGGACCGAAAGGGCCCCGAAGCAGAAAGCAGAGGGGGATGGGGCAGGGTCGGGAGTCTGCCGCGCAAAGTTTGTGTTTCTTTCGGATTAGGCGAGGGGACGCTCGCGGCTCCCAAACCTCCAGAAGAAACGAGCTCAGGGGGCCGCCCTCTCTGGGGGGCTTTTCACAGGGGAGCCAGCGGTTCCGTCGCGGTGGGGTGACCAGGAGTGGGAATGGGAAGGGGTTGTGGATCAGTCCTGAAATTAGGGCTGGGCTTTAGGGCAGGCTAGAGTTTGGGTTTTGGATCCAGGCTGTTTTCGGAATCGCGATTGAAGGGCCGCTGGGTAGTTTACACGCCGGCCCGACCAGAGGGCTGGCGGTAGGAGTTGGGGGCCCGGGGTTAGAGACAAGGCTGGAATCGGCAGAATGGGTAGCGCTTTTAGGATTCAGCCACAGGACCACTACTATTGATTGGGGTCCAGGCTGCTGGAATTTGGGGAGAGTCGTGCATTCGGGTCCTGACGATTCGAGAGTGGAAAAGCTTTAGGTAGGTGATCTGAGCCATGGCGGGCGAGCCCCGAATATCTGCTGCTTCTCCCCAGAAGCAAACCTGGAGGAGGAGAGGATTTGAGGCGCACAGGACTGGGTTCTAGGAGAGAGAGTCCGAGAAGCGGACGAAATCGAAGAGACATTCTAGGCGAAGTGACAGGGTAGCCTTACGGGGCTCCGAGCGGATCCCAAGACCCAACCCTGGAGGCTCTGCGGGCTCCTGTAGCCGCTTGGGGTCTGCGGGTGCAGCGCAGCAGGGCGGCTGCTGGTGACCCGCCGGCGGCGAGGCCTGCGGTGGAGGGCAGGCGGAGCGCGAGCGCGAGGTGCCACGGTGAGCCGGAGGAGTCGCGGCTGCCCGCGAGGGCAGGCCGGGCTCGAACTCCCAGACCCTGCTCGGAGCCTCTTCACCCGCAGACGCTACCTGCCACTTCTCTCCGCCGGGCGGGGAAGCCTACAGGCCCGGCCGTCGGTGCTTCTGCCCCAGGGGGAGGAGGAAGTTCGGGGTTCCCTACCCTCACCCCACTTATCTTGGGGCTTCTCTAGGATATTGGCTTTCCGGGTTTCAAATGCTCTCCAACGGGCGGGAGCCAAAAGCTTCTCATTTTAGGAAGATGGAAAGGCCATCCACCCAAATCTGAGAAATGATGGTGTTCAAAAACAACAGGATGTGTTACCCCAGACCCAGCCTGTAACCCTCTCACTTGCTCAGCCGTTCTGGCCTTCCCTAGGCCCGGGACCTTGGTGGAAGTGTGTGGGTGTGTGGGGGTCTCGCGTTCCTAGACTCCTGATCTCCCACTCTAGCTGCATCAGCATGAGCGTGTGTGCCATGGGGAGGGGTCCCAACCGCAGAGGGAGGTTACCCTCTGGCCAACTAGGGGAAGAGTGTGCTGAGGGGTGGAAAGGACGAAGCTTTTATATTTCTTAGGTGCACCCCGCAGCCCCATGTACCCTTCGTACTCCTGGCTGGGAGAGTCAGACAGCCTTTACTGGGGGCCCAGAAGCCGCGGGACCATGAATGGCCATAGCGGCCCGGGGCGTGGCGACCGCGCCGCCGCCGGGAGCTCCGAGGCTGTTGTTTTGCAGGCTTGGAATTCGTGCGCTCTCTCTCCTGCCGAGAGCCTGATCGGGGGAGGGAGCCGTGACCCCAGCGAGACTCCCCCGGTCACCGCCTCCTCTTTGTGAGCGGGAAAGGATTGAAAGCCTAGAGAAAGAGGAGCCGCTCGGAATAAGGGCCAGGGGGTTACCGGAGGGAGATGGGCCCGAGCGCTGATCACAGTAAAATGCCTCGTACAAATTGCACTGAAGTGTACCCAACTTAAGACCGGCTGTTTTATGATCCTTTCTGGGAGTTTACTGCTCTGAGCTTTTAAGTCTATAGATTGCTTTAACTTAATGAAAGTGCTGCTTTCAAAAGGAGCTTTTATTGTGAGGCAGTGACAAATCCAGTACCTCCCCTTTACTCTTCCAAAATGGGCCTGTTTAGAAAGAAAACTTGCTGGGGTTCCCACAGGGACAGAGCTTGAAGGAGGAGGGCCATGTGACAATGAGGATTAATAAAAGTCAATGTCCGAGTAATTCAGAAAGACGACTTGCCCAGTTTCGTCCCTGCATTCCTGTGTTGCCTTCTAGAGGGCTTTAAATGCTGCGTGGTGCCTCCTGGGAAGATGTCTTCCACATTGCTTTAGGTAGACCGGACCCTGTTCAACCCAAACTGGATTTCAGGATTTCAATCCAGCTGCCAATTCAAACTGCTGCTAAAATATTTACTCGGGCACTGGGGGAGGGGCTTTGCCTTGTATTCAGTAAGATAAATGTGTTTAAATGGCCAGGAACCTTGAGAAGGAGCAAGGCAGGCTGTTTTTTAGTGCGTTTTCCTTTTCTTCAAGCTATCTGGCACAAAAGGCGAGATGACAAGGTTTTTGACTGTGTCCTAACTCAGAAACTGCAGTGGGGCCCAGCCGTGGCTTTGACCGCATGTCATAACCATTTAAACTGTGGTTAGTTGTTCAAAGCTCAAAGCTTTTCCAAGCTGGGTTTCATTAACTCTACACCAGTTGCCTGGAAGTTCAGTAGCAATAAATTGTATAAACACATTTGAAGTAAGTTAGTGATGAAATAAGGGGAATTACTGTCTTGTGAGTAGAGAATCCTGAATTCATGGAGTTCTAGCTTAACTGGAAACATACCTCTTCTCCCTTGGCCTTGAAGTTTATGGGTGCACCACAGTGTGTGTTAAATTTCTTTCTGCCATGTCCATCTTCAACCTGGGGCTGTAACTCATTAGAGACCACGGCATGCCTAGAAAGCAAAAAGGCTTGGTTTTAAAGGGGTCTCTATTAGCCTGATTTAGGAACCAAACCAGAGCGATCAACCTGACTTCCTTGCCCTTCCTGAATGCAGCGTGCAACATAAACAGCCACAGAGCAGGGGCAAATTAGATTTTTAAATGTTAGAGGCTTAATAATACTGTGTTGTTAGCAATTGAAATTGTTTTTATTAAAGAAACAACCAATAAAATTTATAGGCTTCCAACATGTTGCAAGATTTCCTTGCTATTTATTTAGCCCCCCCCTTTCAGAAATTCTACCTCCAATTTCAGACTTGTGTTCCCGATTTATTTAATCTGGAGCACATTTTCTAAATGAGTTGGAGGAGGGTGAGACATGCTGTTATAAGTTTCCCTTTTTCCCATGCCGTGTGGCACAAGGACCGCAGCGCTGTAAGATATATATAAACGTGTGATGCAATTGCTGGAGGTGACGGCATGTGAAGCAAAGTGTCTGGATCAAACAAAATGCAGATCCCAGGACGGAGAGGGTGAAAATGATGCTGCAGAAGAAAAACAGAGGAAGTTATGTGGAAAATGAAATCATCGGGAGCCACCGGGAGCCTTGAGTCTAGCCGGCCAGCACAGCATGGTTTGTATAAGACACTTCGTATGAGATCTGTGACTTAGTGAAGATTGACTTACATTGAGACGCAGAATTTAGAGGGAGGAGCTGCACTCGCTGGGTTCTAGCCAGGCAGTGTGGCCAAGATTGTTGCAATGGGGCTCTGCTAATTTAATTAAATCTGATACCTGATGGGAAAGGGAGGCAGGAGGGAGGGAAGTGGTCAGGTGATAATCAAGGTTGATAGGTCAGCATGCTGAGCTGGAATTTGGGGGCCTGGCAGCTTTATGCCCTGCTACTGCCTGGCTGCATGACTCCAGTGGTCTCTTGGTTCCTTCATCTGTTAAGTGGAATGCAGCACATGCAGTCTGCATTAGGATGGGAGGAGTGAAGGGTGGCATGGGTCAAACACAGAGTGCACTCTGAAAAAGAAAATGGGAAATAGAGGCTTCTTATCAGCAAAGTCATGTTCTTCCTTGCCTGGTTCCAGAACCTGCAACTCTCTTAGGAGTTCTTAGACTTTGAGGAGGAGGCAGAGACCTCTGCCTAACTTTACATCTTTGAGTTGGAAAGCCCTCTTGGGATTCCAAAACCCATCTGCTTTGCCAAAGAGGGTGATTATGGCTGAGTTGGGGGAATTCGCCTGCTTCTTCCCAGTGGTGCTACCTGGAATAGGCTTCATGCCTCAAGTGAACATGGACTCCGACTTATCAGAAGCACAGCCCTGGTAATAAATGCCTCTGGGAATAAAGGCATAGTGCTGCCTGGGGTGTGACATCTGACCAGGCTAGGGGGAATGGGTGCTGGTCTGGAGCTACCCACAGCCTGGACCTTGCTTAGCAGTCTCCATGCTGGCAGATCAAACTGGACTCTGGGCCAGAAAGCCCAAGAAGTTTCACCCAGAACTTCTACAAAAGAGCATGCCGGCTTATAGACTCCTCTAGTTCTGGTGCCTGATTTTCAAAACTGAGCCCTGATACTGGAGACGTGGCTCCCGCGGAATGCTTGTCTTTCATACCCCTGTCCCCCGGGGATTCCTTGGGTGGAAGCCTTTTCCCTCCATATATCCTTTCCGGCCAGCTCAGTACAGGCAACATCTTCGTCTCCATTTTGATTGGCAGTGAGAGCCGGGAGGGTGCAGAGATGCAGGGTGGGACTGGAAGGCATGCCTGTTGGAGGGCAGAGGCCCGCTCCCGGCACTCTGCAAGAGCCCCCAAAATGAGGCAAGCCAAGCCCCAGGACCCTGCTGCTCATCTCGAACTGGAAAGTGTTGCTGGGGCAGAGCTTGCTGCAAACTTGTCGTCGTCTTCAGGGGATCCGCTGTTTGGCTTGGACGCCTCACCGCAGGCCCTGCCTGGGTTTCTAATTACAAGAAGGACGTGGCTGCTAAGACCTATCTCACTAAAAACACATCCCTGCGTGGAAGAAGAAACCCTAAACCGGGCAGGATATTTTAAAACTGAAGCAATGAAGATTAGATTAAGTCTCCACCGAGCAGCTTGGTTCTCATATTATTTTTGGCTGGAATGCGGAGAAATCATCTGGCCTTGGGGCCCCTGGGGAAGACTCTTGAGGATTCTGATGGGGCCTGGGTGGGTGGCTTAGCTGTCAGTTGTCTGCCTAGGAGGAATGGGGCTAATTCCAGGGCAGCTCATTCAAGGTGTGTGGGGGTGCGGAGCCGCAGTGTGGTGGGTGGTGGTGGGCTCAGATCCAGATGGGCCAGAAAGTGACCCCAGAATCAGCAGGTCACAGAGCCCCAAGAAAGCTTTCCAATCGTGCACCCTGTTAGGACCTAGTTGTCTGTGTCCACCTTGCGCTTCTGCTCCCATGCCTGGCCAGCCCAGGCATTCTCCCCGTGGCCTTTGGAAGAGCTTCATATATCAGACCTTTGGGTGTGAAGAGAAGGAACAAACAGTTGTCCACGATTCCTGGAGACAGAGCCCAGAGACTGGGCATCATGAGCCCTGGTCCTGCCCCCCTGGCGCTCATTCTCTCCTTGTTTCTTCACTTGGCACATTTGACATCTTAGGTGGGCCCGGCACAGGCCTAGGCACTGACAGCAAAGGCAAACTCAACCCAGAGCTTATAGAGTCTGAGCTCCAGGGGATTTGCCATCAGAGGGGGCAGTGGGGGCAGTGGGGAGGACGGGCAAAACTGTACTCAGCCCCTCCCTCTGCTGTCATCATCTGGTTTTAGAGAAGTTGCTTCACATCTTTGACACAGTTTCCCCACCTGCAAACTGGGAAATGAGGGCGCCTAGCTCCTGGGCTGGCGGAAAGAGGCTCGTGATAGAGGGGCTTCATCTCTGAGAAGGCAGCTTCTGTGCTCCTCCAGGGAGCACCGGGAGGGGGAAGCAGGCTGCTTCTCCACCTCAGCCACAAAGCCCCTCTCGGTGAAGCTGTGTCTGGCACAGAAGAAGGAGTCGGTCCTGGCACTGTCCGCTCTTCCCCACGTTATCCAGGAGCAGGGTGTAGCTGGGGGCTTATCCAGCTCCCTTCTTTTCCTCTCTACTTCCCTGGGGCAGGGTGAGGGCGCCTCACCAAGCACTGGACACACGGGGTCAGCGCTGAGGCGGGCGCTGCCTGCTGGGCACAGACCCCAGCAGGGGCCTGGTAAGAACAAGATGCACAGAGCCCTGGGCAGCTGGGGGTGAACAGTGTCGGGTGGGAGAGGGCTGCGGTGTAAGGGCAGGGCTCCACATTGGCCAGGTCAAGGGTGAAGAGGCGGCCGCGTGACAAGAGGGCAATGGATGGATGCAGATGGTGGAGAACAAGCCAGAGGCTCAAGCTGGAGACCTGACTTAGCCCTGAGCTCATCTTGTGGTGGTGAAAGCCGGCCAGGCCTTCCTGGTCAGTCAGCTGGTGGAAATGACAGCCCACGACAGGGCTGCAGAGGTGACCAAGCAAGTCCGCGTACGTGGATGTGCTATGCACGTAGTATGAACGGAAACGAAAGCACCTCCACAGCGCTCGCCTGTGACACCCAGGGAAGCCCATTGGCTGGCATGGATGATCTGTTTCTTATTAGTTTAAAACATACAAACCCTGGACGGGGCTGCGGGGGGCAGGGGGGACACACAGAGGTGAAGAAGAGGCAGAGGTGAGGCGGGAAGGCAGAGGCATCAGGACACGGTGGCCTTACCCAGGCACCCTTCTTCCAGAGGAGGGGAGCGCTCAGCAGGGTAGATTAGGGCTGGCCCAGCGTCCAGGGAGGGGTGAAACCCGAGACTCCCCAGGTCACTGTGCCCTGGGCTCTGTGGTGAGGGAGGAGCAGCTGGAATTAGAAGGAAGAGCACAGGCCTCTGCCTGACCCAGAAGTTGGGCCGCACTGCCCAGGAGTACCACGCCAGCCTCTCTGTTGAGGACTTGCACATGGAAGGATTTCCGAGGGGACCTTTCCAGACTGACTTCTCAGTGGGTGCAGCTTGGGCTAATGAGTCAGTGCAGGAGGCAAGCACACTCCTTTCATTCCTGGCTGCAGCGCAGCTTTTCCTGAGCAACACAACAGAGACTGGAAGTCCACACCTGGCACTTTCCCTTCTTTGGGACCATGAAGCTGGGCAGTCCAGGGTGTTTGGGACGTTGGAGACACTAGGGGTCAGGTGTAGGAGTCAGAGGATGGAGGGTTTGACTTTAGACTTGGCCACTGACTGGCTGTGTGGCCTTTAACAAGTGCCTTGGCCTCTCTGATGTGTGTCCTCACTAATCCAATGAGGAGCTTGAACTTGCTCTCCTGCAGCTCAGAGTTCCATGGCTCTTTGTCTCCTCCCAAGCAGACTGCTTCCTGAGCAGGCGATTGCTGAAACAGCCACCATCATGACAGATCCAAGCAAAAAGAACCTTAACAACTCAGAGCAGCCGTACAGGCACAGGCTATAAGGGATTGGTTCTTGGGCTGTCCCTAGGGTATTTAAGGACAATGTGGGTAGAGGGGGTTGAATCTGATTCTCCTAATGGTCTTCTTGAAGCAAAGAAATGTGTCCCAGCCATAGGGATTAGCTCTGTAAGGCAGCATTTTCAGCCTCAAGACTCACTGGCTTCCTCATAAAAAGCAAAATTTCCTTCTTTTGTTGAGACAGTGCAGTGTCTGGCGAAGGAACACAGGCTTTGGTGTCAAAATCTGGATTCTGGTCCTGGTTCTACTACTACTAAGCTGTGTGTCCTTGGGCATATCACTCAACCTCTCTGAGCCTCAGTTTTCTTAGGGGTAAAGTGAAAATACTACTACCACAACTGCGCACGTATAGGACCATAGTGAAAACTCTAAAAGAGAACATCTAAAGGTGGTTGGCACGTAGTAAGCCCCTGATGAATGTTAGTTTTCTTTCCTAGTAAATTCCCGTTTGATCCTCTTAACTTTGTGAAGCAGACAAAATGGGTATAGTTACATCATTCTATAGATAAGAGAAACCGAGGCTCAGAGCAGCCATAGGGGCAGGGTTAGGAAGCGAGTGCAGGCGTGTCTGCTCGCTCCCTGGGAAGAGCTCATTCCATAGCACCCGGCTCTCTTTTACAGTGATGATGCTTTCTTTTGCCTGGTGGAGGCTAAGCCAGCCCCCAGCATAGCTGTTTGCCCTGATTCCACCTGTTTCTCTCCTGAGAATCTTTTTTAAAGGAACCAGTTGAACTCACCTCCCCCATTACCCATCCTTTTGTCTGGCAGAGGCTGGAGACAGCTACTGCTGTTATGGAAACCAAAACCTAGGTCTATTTTTTCATGTCCACAAAGTCTCAGTCAGGGTGGGGCTGGGCCAGCCCCCCAGGTGGAGGTAGGTTTAGAGGCAGAGAGGTGTGGCAGTGGCAGCCAGTGAGGTGGGGATCGGGGTAGGGGTGGCTGGAAGCCGGCTCCCTGTGGTGAAGAGAAGGCCCTGGTGGGCTCCTACCAAGGCCATCAGCTCATCATCCTGAGGGACACCAAGGAGCCGTTAGCCCTCGAGCAGAACGGTCCAGTTCCTTTTGGATGAGAGGAGCACTGTCCTCAGCCTTACCACCCTGGCATCCGATCTTGTCAGATCTCCGAAGCTAAGCAGGGTCAGGCCTGGTTGGTCATTGGATGGGAGATTGCCTGAGAATATGGGGTGCTGTAAGCTTGGGAGGAGCACTCAGCAGCCCACTCCTGAAACAGCCATCAAAAATCCTATGAAGAGCAGAGAAGCTCTGATAATAGTGCTGGCCGTGGCACAGTGTCTGGGAGTGATTCGTTCTGTTGTACATAGGGTCGCTATGAATTTGACCTGACTTGATGGCATTTAACGACAACAACAACAACAACAACAACGAGAGAAGCACAGTCTCTCTGCATTCCAGGGCAGCACAGTGGGTCTGTGGTAAAATCGGGGGGAGCCCCACCCCAGAGCCTCCTCCAGTGCCCTCATTGGACATTGCTGTGAGCACTGCTCGCTGAGTCCTGGCTGGGTCTGCACCACAGGTCCCCCCGCCCTGAAGAGCTGGCCCTGCCCCTTGCCAGGTGAGACTTGCCTTTGGCTCCAGGCCCAGAGGCCAGGGGACAGGCGGCCAGAGTCAGGACCTGTGCCCAGGGCCTTGATGACAGGGGCTAGTCCCACTCCTTGCCCTCCCTGAGGATCCCTCAGTCCCTCTGTGGGCGTGGCTTCACGGATGCTCGGTAGTGAGCTCTGTGGGCCTTCGCTCCACACACTCCTGCAGAGGAGAGCAAAGGAAGGATGGAAGGACACCCGCTCCACAGGAAGTGCCGTGGGGAGCAGCCCTGGCTGCCGGCGGGGCAGGGGGACCTGACTCCTGTGGCGCTCATGTGGCACAGAGTCCTGGAGCTGGCGTCCCTGGCTCTGGGGACTGAGGAGAGGGACTCCCTGCAGAAGAGCAGGAGGTGTCTTCCTGAGCTCTGGGATTGCTGGGAAGCTCGGAGGACGCCAGTGTCAAGGCCACCGATAAGTGGGGCACCTTCCCGGGGTTCTGACTGTGCCGGGCCCTGGCCTGGGAGCCCTCGCCCCATCTTACCCAGTTGTTGCTGCAGATCTGAGAACGAAAATGAGACTCAGAGAGGGCTGGAGAATTTGCCCAAGGCCCACAGTGGGTCGTGTGTGATCCTGGGCGCAGTCAGCTGGGGAACATTCTGGGTCCCCTCGTCTTTTCACCCTAGCACCGGGCTATGGTGTAAGGGCAGGGCTCCACCTCAGCTTGGTTAAGGGTGAAGAGGTGGCCGTGTGACAAGAGGGCAATGAATGGATGCAGATGGTGGAGAACAAGCCAGAGGCTCGAGCTGGAGCCCCAACTCAGCCCTGAGCTCACTTTGTGGTGGTGAAAGCCGGCCAGGCCTTCCCGGTTGGTCAGTTGGTGGAAATGACAGCCCACGACAGCGCTGGGGAGATGACCAAGCAAGTCCACGTACGTGGATGTGCTGTGCACATTGTATGAACGGAAACGAAAGCGCCTGCCCAGTGCTCGCCTGTGACACGCGGGGAAGCCCATTGGCTGGCAAGGACGATCTGGTTCTTATTAGTTTAAAATAGCGCAAACGCACAAGCGCACGCCCCTCTCTACTCACTCAACGCGCGATGACAACCGTGTTGACATGATTACAAATGAGCAGGATGGCTTCCCACTACTACCCATGCCCGGAGCCTGCACAGGTCCCCCCTGGGACCTCTGCGTGCCCAGCGGCTTTTCAGATGGCAGCCTGGAGCCCACTGACCTGGCCTGCGGGCCTACTGTGTGCCCTGAGCATTCTCCCTTCCAGTGTCCGGGGTGATCCCACACAGACAGCTGGCTGAGCCCTGGGGTTGGGGAACGGAGGTGCTGGCCTCTGCAGGTCCCGTCGGCTGGACTCAGGCCTCAGCGTTTTCCCTGCTGGTGACGCTCATTTGGTAGGTTTTCACTGAGCACCTTCTATGTGACAGACCCTGCAGAGGTCCTGCGAATATGACCCCAAGCTAGAGGGATGGACTTGCCTCCAGTATGGCTCTGGTGTCTGTCAGAAGAAAGTCACTGAGGCTCCATGGCGAAGCAGTTAGATCGACCTCGCAGATGGCCATGGAGAAGTCTTGTGGACAGGAAGCCTGCTTCGGGGGTCCTGGAGGGCGAGTGTGAGGATGTGAGGTTGAGCTGCGGTGTAAGGGGATTGCTGCACAGGGCTGGGGGAGAAGGACCCCTGTTCTAGCCACCTTGAGCTGGCCTGATGCTGAGTTCTGTCCCTCTGGGTGCTGGCCAGACCCCCTGCCCTGGGGCTCCTGTTCGACCCCAGGGAAAGGCAGAACAAGGTAAGAGGAGGAGAGCAGGGGCCCAGAAGACTGGGACCAGGGTTTCCTGGCCAGGTGCATCAGCAGCACAGTGGCTCCCCATGGCCCAGTGTCTTGCGCCCCTAGAGGCCATGGCCTTCAGAAGGAGCCTTTAGGAAACGTGGGCACCCCTGTCCTGTCTCCCTGAAGTCCGCCTTGGGCCCTGGTGGTGTCCTGTGGGGACCTGGTGACGTCCACACTCTGATTCCACCTGAGACTGGTTTTTGGAAAGCCCAGGGCCAGTAGCTGTGGGGAGGCCGAGGTGACATGACCCTTCTTTCTTGGCCCCAGCCATCACAGAGGGACTGTTTTTATTAGTGAAGTGCTTTGGCGGGCCTGCCTCTGCCCGGCCTGGGAGACAGTCAGCTGGACATTTTCCTTTGAGGGCCTGGCGGCCGTGGTAAAGGCTGCGTCCTCCCTTTGGAAACAATGCAGACCATTTGAGAACACTTTGCAGTCTGGTGACTCGGAGTGGCTGTGAGGACAGGCAGCAGGTGGAGGCCAGGGAGAGACAGAGGGGCCAATCACCAGGGCAGGGAACCCCAGGGGACACAGGTAGCAGAAGCAAAGCTGGTGCCCCTGGCTCAGGTCCAGGCCGCCCTGGTCAGAGGTTTGCCAACCTCTCTGAGCCTTCATTTCTTCCCTTCTGTCAGTGCTGCCTCTTGCCAGGGAACTAAATGAGAAGGCACAGCTGAGTCGGAGGAGGCCTGGCCTCTAGAAGGTACTCGAACACACGAGTTCCCATCATTTTCTTCTCTTCCCGTGGAGCTGGACACTGGCCAGGTGCCCTTCAGAGGCAGGAGGGGTGGGGGTGGGGGCAGGAAGGTCATGGGCTGTGGCCTCTCCAAGGACCACAGCTGGAGTGGCCGGCTGTGGTCAGAGAGCAGGCTGAGATGCACGCCTGAGCCTAGCGGGGTTTTTCAGGTGCAGGGAAGGCAGAACGCTGGTGTCCTAGAAGAGTCAGGACAGGGTATGTGGCTGCAAGGAGGGCTGTGAGGCAGGGAATCCTTAAAAGAAGGAATAGGGATGAAGAGAGGAAGGAAGGAGGGAGAAACAAACATTTATAAAGTCCCTACTCTGCTCATAAGGGAGACAGGAGAAGAATTGATGTTTTTGAGTTGTGGTGCTGGAGACGGATACTGACTATACCATGGACTACCAAAACAACCAACAGATCCATCCTAGAGGAAGTGCAACCAGAGTGCTCCTTGGAAGCAAGGATGGCCAGACTGTGTCTTCCGTATTTTGGACATGTTATTGGGAGGGATCAATCCCTGGAGCAGGACATCATGTTGGGAGAGTGGAGGGTCAAGGAAAAAAGGAAGACCCTCAACTAGATGGATTGGCACAGTGATTGCAACAATGAGTTTAAAGATAAAAAAGATCATGTGCCCGGAACAGAGGCGGGGGGTGTTTCATTCTATTGTACACAGGCTCACTATGAGTTGGACCCAATTTGATGGCATCTAACAAAACTCTATGCTCAACATCGAGCTAGGCACAATCGTACTCATGATTTGATTTTATAAATTTAGAAGCACAGAATCTTAAGATCAGGAAGTGTCAGAACTAGAAAGGACATGAGAATCCCTCCATTCATCTCAGCCTATTTATTTTACACATGGGGAAACTGAGGCTGGAAGAGGGACAGTAACTGGCCTAAGGTCACATAGGAGCTCTGTAAATACTGGATTAGAAGCTGTCCAGGCCAGGGTAGGTGGGGCATAATAGAAAGGGTGTAGAATGTGGAACCAGAAAGACCCCAGGCACATCTGGAATTTGCCCTGGGAAAACTTGCTGGGCTCCTGAGCCTCCATCCTCTGACCTGCAAGACTGGATAGTGGTTCTTAACCCAAGTGGCAGCTGTGACAGTGAAATGCACAGGTGCATCAAAGCTCAGGCACTTTCTTCTTCTGGTCCTGTCCCTCCCTCCTTTACTCACCGCTTGGGACATATCCATGGGGCTCCCAAAGCACCCCGAGTCTGGCTCCATGCTCCCACGTTCCACAGGGATACATTTGTTCTTTCATCCAGTTACTCTTCAAATATTTAGGGGGTGCCTGGAGCATGTGCCCAGCTTTGTCTCGGTGTTGTGGCTGGAAAGGAGAATGCGAACAGATGTGGTCCATGGCCTGCTGAAGTTCACAGTCAGTCGGAGAAGAGATGCTGCCATTTAAAAAAATGATACAAACATGAATGGGGTACAGATGCACATGCCTGTAATCCCAACAACTCCAGAGGCAGAGGCAGGAGGATCGTAGGTTCGAAGCCCAGAGGCAGCCTACATAACTTAGCAAGACTGTGTCTCAAGATAAAAAATAAAAAAGGGGTCAGAGGTACAGCTCAGTGGTAGAGCGTTTGTAAAGTATGCATGGGGCCCTGGGTTCAAACCCTAAGTACCACACACACATAAAAGTATACAAATGTGAGCATATGAGTGTAATGGGAACTTGGGGGAGAGGTGAAGCTGGGGAACAGGAGACAGAAAGGTGGTGTTAGGAGAGAGCAGGGCAGGGCTGAGGAGTGGGGCCAGGCAGGGAGAGACAGGAAGAGGGAAAAATGTTCCAGGCCTGGTTCTGGACTGTTAGCCGGGGCTCTCCTGGCACCTCTGAACCTGCAGCCCTCTGGGGTTCCCCCCGGCCTGTCCAGCTCTCTGTTCCACTCCCCCAGCCCTTCTTCTCCTCAGGGACGAGGATAACCCTCCCATTCTGCCTGCCTGGTAAGTGTTTGGTGGGGACAGTGTCTTTGGGGGATCTGGCCCAGGGTGCACCTCCTCACTTCTGTCTGTGCTGCCCATGCCCAGCTCAACCCTACCCGCCATCCTGGGCCTCAGCCTGGAGCTGGGACACAGAGAGGGTTTCTGTGCTGTGTGACCTGGCCGTTTGGCCTGAGTGAGGGGACAGGCTGAGGCTCCTCCTCTACTCAGAAGGAGCCATTGGCTCTGTACTCGTGATTTGATTTTATAAATTTAGAAGCACAGAATCTTAAGATCAGGAAGTGTCAGAACCAGAAAGGACATGAGAATCCCTCCGTTCATCTCAGCCTATGTATCTTATACATGGGGAAACTGAGGCTGGAATTATATTTATATTCCCAGTCTAAATCATATTCCCAGTCTAAAAGTGCATCTGCTTTTTTTTGGAGGCCTCAGTTGCAGAATGGTTTTAGTCCTGCATGTCTGGCTGGGGAACTGGAGCACTTGGTCCCCTGAGGCAGTCAGGAGGGAGAAGATGTCATGGGGCCACAGGCTGTTCCTGTCCCCTCTGGGGTCCTGACTCTGCCAGCGGTAGCAAGAGTTGATAGAAGGCCTAATGGAAAGGAAAGGGCTTTGGCCTCCAACAGAGCAGCGTTCCAGTCCTCCCCTGCTGTGTAGGGTCAGCTTGGTTTTGTCCCAGCATCCTAACCTGGATCTCAGGGTCCTCATGTGCAAAAATAGGGGCTGTCATTACTATCTCAGGGTGCTGCCTGTGACCTCAGACACCTATGGCATAAAAGCATGTGGCACATAGTTGTTGTTAGGTGCTGTCAAATCGTGTCCTAGTCATAGCAACCCTCATAGGGTTTTCAATGGCTGATTGTTTCGGGATTGCCTCAGGAATGGATTGCCATGTCCTTCTCCCATTTTTGCGGTGCTGGGACTCAAACTCAGGACTTCAGAGACTGCAGAGCGGCGCTCTACCAATTGAGCTAAATCCCAGCCCCCGTGGCACATAGTAGGTGTTACCTATTCCAGGCTAAGCCATTGGGGCTAGTACTCTCATTCCCAGTGTTGGGGCTGAGATGGGCAGGAGATGCTGGGTTGGGGCGAAGGCTTCCCGGCTTCTCTGGATGACTGGCACCTGGCTCACTACATGTTACTGTCCAGGGAGTTGTCAGGTGCTGTCAAGTCATGTCCGACTCATAGCGACCCTCATAGGGTTTTCAATGGCTGATGGTTTCAGGATTGCCTGGGGAGTGGATTGCCACATCCTTCTCCCATTTTTGTGGTGCTGGGAATCGAACCTGGAACCTCAGAGACTGCAGAGCAGCGCTCTACCAACTGAGGTAATTCTCAGCCCCTGTCCAAGGAGAGGCCTGCAAAAGACCCTGGGCTTTCTCGTGGCAAAAGAGATAAAGACAGGTGACCTGCTCTTGTCCCTGTCCTTGAGGCTTGGCTGAGGGCCAGACCCCCGGGGCCTTAAATGTATCTTTCCCCTTTCCTGACTCACTTGGCTTTCGGGATATAGGAAGGCTCGTGACTGCTTGGAGTCCATGAGGCGAACTGGGCTCTGGGAGCCTCCAGTCTGATCTGGCAGGGAGGCCGGGACTCAGCTGGGGCCCCAGAGACAGGTCAGCACCGGGGCTATTTCACCTCCTGAAGTGGGTCAGGGTCCAAGGGACATGGCACATGACAGCTGCACCTGCAGTGAATCTGACAGTAGGTTGTCTGCTGTGGGCTATGGGTGACACACGTCACATTTCTGGCCAGCCACTAGCGGCCCCTTTAGCCTCCCTCTGTGTCATGTCACCTGTCCCTAATGGAGGGTTAGCTTCACTCATGAGACATTGGCTCCATTTCCTTCTTTCTCTCTCTCTCTCTTTGGAGTACTAGGCTGTTGAGGCTTGTAGGTGTATCGTGGTGTCTGATCTCAGAAGATAAGCAGGGTCAGCCCTGGTTAGTACCTGGGAACACCAAGTGCTGTAGGCTTGGGAGAAGGACCTGACAATCCACTCCCAACAAACAATCAGCCACTGAAAACCCTATGAATAACAGAGAAGCATGACAATATCATTGTGTCTGTTGTACATAGGGTCACTATGAGTCAGATACTGACTTGGCGGCACCTAACAACAACAACAGGGTGTTGAACCCGGGAACTCATGCATACTTTGCAAGTGCTCTACCACTCAATGACATCCTCAGCCCATTTTATATTTTTTATCTCAGGACAGGTAATGCTTAAGGTTTGCAGCCTGCCTCTGACCTTGAATAAGTGATCCTTCTGCCTTCACCTTGTGAGTCACTGGGGTTAGAGGTATGCGCCATCACGCCCACCTGATAACATTCTTTGACACACAGAGGTTTTACATTTTGATAAGGTCTGATTTGTGTGTTTTTCTTTTGCTGCTTTTGTTTTTAGTGATATACCTAAAGAATTGCTGTCAAATCCAAGGTCACAAAGATCTATTCCTCATGTTTTCTTCTTATGGCTGTAGCTCTTATATTTAAGTTATTGGTCCATTTTCAGTTAATTTTTTTTTTGTGTGTGTGTGGTACTGGAGGTTGAACCCAGGGCCTCGCGCTTGCATGCTCTGCAAGTGCTGGACCACCGAGCTGCACCCTCAGCCCATTTATTTACTTTTTGAGACAGGGTCTCACTAAATTACGTAGACTGCCTCTGGTCCCGAACTTGCTGAGATCCTCCTGCCTCCGCTTCCCAAGCCACTGGGATTACAGGCGTGCACCACCTTGCCCGGTGCCCTTCAGTTAATTTTTGTATGTGGTATAAAGTAGGAATCTAACTTCATTCTTTTGCATATGGAAATTCTATTGTCCCAGCAACATTTATTGACAAGACTATTGTTTCTCCATTGAATGGACTTGGTATCAAAAAACCAACTGGCCACATATATATGGGTTTGTTTCTGGACTCTTGATTTTGTTCTACTAGTCTGTATGTCCACCCTTACATCAGTAGCACACTATGTTGACTAATGTACATTTGTCGTAAAATTTGAGGTTGAGAAGTGTGAGATTTTCAACTTTGTTCTTTTTTTTCAAGATTGTTTTAAGTACTCCAAGCCCTTTGCAATTTCATCTGAATTTAGGGATTGGTTTTTCCTCTTCTGAGAAAAAGGCCATTGGGATTTTGATAGAGGTGTCTTTCAACTTGTAGATTGTTTTGGGTGGCATTGACATCTTAGCACTATTCAGTCTTCCTATCCATGAGTGTAGGACGTCTTTTTATTCATTTAGGTCTTTGTTATTTCAGCAATGTTTTGCAGATTTCACTGTATAAGTCTTTTGCCTCCTTGGTTAAATTTATACCTAGGTATTTAATTCTTTTAGTTTCTATTGTAAATGAAATTGCTTTCTTAATTGTCTTTTCAGAGAGTTCATTGCTGGTATACAGAAACACAATCAGTTTCTGTGTGGGATATTATGCCAAATTTATTTACTGATTTTAGTGTCCTTGGGAATTCTCTGGGATTGTCTCTATATAGGATCATCTCATCTATAAACAGAAATGGCTTTGCTTCTTCCTTTTTCTCCAGCTTGAATTCCCTTTATTTCTTTTTCTTGCCTAATTGTTCTAGCCAGAACTCCCAACGAGTGTTGAATAGCAGTGGTGAAAGTGGGCTTCTTGTCTTATCCTCACCTTAAGGAAAAAGCTTTCTCTCTCTCAATATTGAGCATAAAGTTAGCTGCCTATGGCCCTTTTGATGATTGGCCCCTCCTAGGGTCTGAGTTGGGTGGGGATGGGGGTACCTATCTACCCTTCTTACTGAACATACAGGTTTCTTCTGACAGAGAATCATATTTGGAGTCTTGTTCAGAGAAAATATTCTTAAATTAGAAAATGTCCATTTTATCAGCTTCTTAAAATGTTGGCTGAACTAAAGCCCAAACATTCGTTAAGTTCCTACTATGTTGCAATCACTTTTATGACCTTATTTATCCCAACAACAGCCTTTGGAAACAGGTTATTATTACCACACCCCACATTTCCCCAGATGTCTGCCAGTTTGTCATGCTGTGGGGGCTTGTGTGTTGCTGTGATGCTGAAAGCTATGCCACCGGTATTTCAGATACCAGTGGCGCCACCCATGATGGACAGGTTTCAGCTAAACTTTCAGATTAAAACAGACTAGGGAGAAGGACCAAGCAGCCCACTCCTGAAATAATTGTTGTTGCTCTATGAATAGCAGAGAACCACTGTCAACTATGTTGTTATTGTTTTTAGGTGCCGTTGAGTCGGTATCTCACTCATAGTGACCCTACGTACAACAGGGGAAACAGCATTGTCAGTGCTTCTCGGCTGTTCATAGGGTTTTTAATGGTGGATTGATTTTGGGGAATGGATTGCTGGGTCCGTCTTCCAAGCCTGCAGCACCTGGTGTTCCCAGGCTGTCTCCCATCCTCCAAGTACTAACCAGGCCTGACCCTGCTTAGCTTCTGAGATCTGATGGGATCAGATGCCCCAGGGCTACGGTCTTCAGACACTGTCAACTATAGTGCCAGAAAATGAGCCATTGCCCTAGGCTGGAAAGTATTCAAGAAGACTGGGGAAGAGTTGCCTCTTCATTTGCTGATGTGATGTGACTTAGAATGAGAACAAGCATTGTGGCTGCAGCAATGTGTTCAAACATAAAAAGATCATGTTCATGGTGCAGTGGTGGGTAGTGTTTCGTTCCGTTTTATATAGGGTTGCTATGGGTCAGATATGACTCAATGGTAGCTAACAAACCCCCTCCACAGTGTTGTGGTTGTTAGGTGCCATTGAGTAGTATCTGACTCATGTTGACCCTCATGGGGTTTTCAGTGGCTAATTGTTTCAGGATTGCTTGGGA
The DNA here is from genome assembly GCA_007922755.1 of Pedetes capensis. NCBI lineage: Eukaryota > Metazoa > Chordata > Mammalia > Rodentia > Pedetidae > Pedetes > Pedetes capensis. The sequence continues at coordinate 170,892 of VMDO01000023.1, read as the reverse complement.
TTGCTTCGAGAGGGTATTGCCTAATCCTTCTCCCATTTTTGTGGTGCTGGGGATTGAACCCGGTTCCTCAGAGTGTGTGGAGCAGCACTCTACCAACTGAGCTAAACCCCAGCACCTCCTACATTGTTGTTGTTAGGTGCTGTCAAGTCGATTCATAGGGACCCTTATGGGGTCAATGGCTGATTGTTTTGGGATCGATTGGATTGCTACATACTTCTGCCATTGTTGCGGTGCTGGGAATCAAACCGGGAACCTCAGAGACTGCAGAGTGCCACTCTACCAACTGTGCTAAATTCCAGCCCCTCTCTACATTAGCAGTGAGGAAATGAATGCTAGGAGGTGAGCTGGTTCATGTAGCTGGGAAGTGTTCTGAGGAAGTTCAGTGTAAGTGGCAAGTTTCTTGATTTGTAAGCTGACTTGTTCTCTGTTCAGTAATTCTCCAGGGGAGGGAGAGAGGACAGTACTTTTCTATGGAGTGCATCGGTACCTCCACAGGGGTTAGAGGATGGGGAAGTCTTTCTCAACAACACTACCACCCCTGCGCCTATTCTGATAGGTCAGATCACTTCATTTGGAGCCTTCTGGCTCCATCAGAGAATCACCACTGCAAGGATCTACTGGGAGGGACAAAGAGCTCGCTGCCACCCTGAGGAGTGTGCAGTGGTAAAAGAGTTGAGAGCCACTGCCAGCCACAGCGCTTCTTATTCTGTGCTGTTGGCATTGCCAAATCAGCGAGAGACTTGTAGAGCAGATTCTATCAGCAGGTTCCAAGACGGAGCTCCTTTTGAGGATGAGGAGCTAATGTTTTGCAGCACAAGGGGAGGCTGCTGGCCCTGGCAACTTTTGTCCTCCCCCAACCCCCCTGCACTGTTAACTCAAGAGTAATCTACACTCTTAGGAAGATCAGCTCTATCAAGTAACTGTGGTTCCAGGTGCCTGGATAATTCATAGCCAATGGTCAGTTTCTGCCTCAAATTTCTGGGTCACAGGAGCTGTGTAAGATCCTATTCTTAATAGTGTTCTGAGACCCAATTAGTGGACTGTATGTCCCCTGTCCCCCCCCAACTTTTAATTTTCTAATTTTTAATTTTAACTAATTAATTCATTTGCAGTTCTGGGAGTTGAACCCAGGGCATCGCACATGCCAGGCAACCATTCTACTACTGGGCTGCAGTACCAGCCCTTTTTTTATTTTTTGTTTTGAGACAAGGTCTTGCTAAGTTATGCGGGCTACCTCTAGCCTTGAAATGGAGTTCCACGTGCCTCAGCCTCCTGAGTGGCTGGGATTACAGTTGTGCACCCTGGTGTCCTCTGTTCCTCCCTTTTAAAAACAAAAAACCAAAGCCAAGTGTGAGTGTGAGGATGGAACAGAGTCCTGGGTGGAGGGGGTGGCAGCCTGCAGCGAGGCCTGGAGGTTTTCTGAGTCCTGCATGGGTTCTAATCTTCAGCATGGGAAAGACAGCAGAAGTCGCTGCAGAAGGTCTGGACACAGGAATGCAGAGCAGCTCTGGGGGGAGAAGGCTGCATCTTGGCTCTTGACTTCTTTTCAGGTCCACGTCCCTTCCTTCTGGCTTCCTTCTCTGCACTTTAGTCGGTGAGGGCTGTGGGTGAAGGGAAATGCCAGCCTCTTCCGTGGGGCTCAAGGCAGGCTGGCTGAGCTTCCTCGCCCGTGCTGACGGTTTCCTGCAATGTTTGTTTCCAGCTCACATTGGAGCCATCAGGTCATGAAGAGACTTCCCTGGGGTACAGATGGCCAGGGGACAAACCCACCAAGAATGATCTCTATTGAAATTCCAAGCATGCGCATAAACAAACACAAAAGGGGGATCTGGGAAGCCCTGACCCCTGCTTCCAGCACAATCCCCCTCCTTAGATTAAACTCCTCAGGTCTTTGCTGCCCCAATTCAATGGAACACATATCTACTGGTAATGATTTAGATAAGATGCAGCTCTTCTCTTTAAAGAAATCCGAACCTGGTGGACCATTCAGGGATACAAACCTTCCACCTTCTCTCTCCTCTGTGCTCTCTGCCACCTCCGCCATCCTCCCACCATCCCTATCCACTTCCATGTTGTTTTTCCATCCCCCAGGCTTGAACTAGCGCCTGCAGCCCTAGCCCTGTGGCATCTGATCCTGTTAGATCTCGGAAGCTAAGCAGGTTCCGGCCTGGTTAGTACCTGGATGGGAGACCGCCTGGGAACACCAGAAGCTGCAGGCTTGGGAGAAGGACCTGGCAACCCCCTCCCAAAAATCAATCTGCCATTGAAAACCCTATGAACAGCAGAGAAGCACTGACAATAGTGTTTCTCCTGTTGTACAGAGGGTCGCTATGAGTCGGATACCGACTTGATGGCACCTAACAACAACAACAACAAAGGCTTGAACTCTTGGCACCCCCTTTCCCTCCTCTTCCTTCATTCTCTCCATGGTGGAGTGACTCTCCCTCCCCACTTGCCCAGGGTGGTCCTGGTTTAAGTCTTTGTTGTCCCAGGGTGGCCATTAGTATCTCCCTTTTCACTCTCAAAAATGCCCACGATGGGACTGCAAGTGAAATGGCCAGCCGGTCTTTAACCTATTGAAAGCCAAGGCTGCCCTCTTGTCCGTGCCTGGCCTGCCACACATTCCCACTGCCACCACCCCACTTCCGACTGCCTGACTGCCTTCGCTCTAGCGTCCTTATTTGGGCGTCTCACTTTTAATCCACACTACATATCACTGCCTAAGTAATATTCTGAAAAGATGGCACCTCATTGGATCCACGGTGCTCCTGGGATGCAATCGGGGCATCTTAGCTCGCACTTAAAACCCTGATTTATAGCCCAGCCTCTGCCTTGGTAGATGGTGTGTGGCCTTTTGCTCTCTCGGCACGAAATCTCATTTGGCCTCTAACTGGTGGGGGACTGTCCCCCGTCCCTGCCCTGTGACCCCACCCCTGAACATTTGCTCACGAAGGTCCACTTGCCTGGGCCATTCCCGCAGATGCAGAGCTGCACCTGCATCCTCCACGTTCAGCCTCAGCTCCCGCCACGTGGGCTCCGTGTTCCTGACCAGCCCATCCCTCAGTGCTCTCTCCTCCAAACACTCCGGCCTGGAGCAATTACTGCCTGCACAATTCATTTGGTATCTAATCATGGACTGCCTCATGACTTTTCATAGATTGCTGTCTCGAACCAGGGTGAAAGTCTTTGCTGTGATTTCCCTCTTCAGTCTTGTCTGCCTGTCTCCGCAGTGAAACTGCAGGTTCCTCACGTCGAATCTTCTATGCCCTTTACTTCCTTGTGGCAAGCCTGGGCACTTACTAGGTATAAAATTAATACAGTGGAATATCGGCACTTGAACTGCTTTGTGCTCAACCACTGCAGCTGTTGACCAATATTTTTGAGAGAATTTCGGTTTGATGGTTTGCCTGTTACTTGGCCCTTGAGCACTGTGCTAAAACCTGTAAGAGAAGCCCTCATCCTGTGATGTGATGAAACACAGCCATAGCACTGTGGGGTCAGATCCTATGAGATCTCAGAAACTAAGCGGGGTCAGGCCTGGTTGGTACTTGCATGGGAGACTGCCTGGGAACACCAGGTGCTGTAGGCTTGGGAGAAGGACCTGGCAAACCACTCCCAAAAATCAATCCACCATTGAAAACCTTATGAATAGCAAAGAAGCACTGGCGATAGGGTTTCGCCTGTGATACATAGGGTCACTATGAGTTGGACACTGACTGCATGCCACCTAACAACATATACACATACGTATACCATATGGTCATCATAGCACCCAAGAAACTTTCCAGTTCTAAAAGTGAAGGAAAAGGGAGAACAGCAAGAATAAGACTTGAATTAAAAAGAGAACTCATTGCTAAGTACAGTTCTATGAATAACACAAGGCATGAGCTATCTGTGGCTGCCGGCACCAGTGAAATACATATTACATTACATGGAAAAGAAGTGCTGGGCGCTGGAACTGACTGGTACTTGACCAGCCTTCTAGCACCGATTGTGGTCTGATGCCAAGGGACCACTGTATTAAATAGGTCTTCATTAAGAAATCACAGGCTGGAAAGACCCTTCTAACCACATAGTGCAAACTCTTATTTTGTGGATGAACAACAGAAAAAAAAAAATACAAGGAGGAGAAGTCAAGAGACTTGCTCAGAGGCCTTGCTAATGCAAATGGCAGAGCCAGGCTTCCAATGCGGAGCTTGTCCTTCTCAGAGCTGGGTGTTTTCCGGTCACCAGGCTGCACAGGCTGCTTCCGTTTTGTGAGTGAATGGCACCCGTTTTCAAGGGGGGGTAGGAATTTGGAAAGTAGAGGGAAAGAAAGTCAGAGAACCAGAAGTTGGGCAAAGCCTCGGCAAAGTCCCGGTGGTAGAAACTTCCTTGGCAAAATTTGGGGCGCTGGGGCCAAGATAACTCCTGTGTAAGGGAGCTGTGGAGAGGGGCGGGTCAGGGAAGACCCATGGCGCCAGGATTTGGGGTGTGAGTGGTAGATGTTTGTCAACGGGCAACCGCCTGCCTGCGCCTTTGACACAATTCCCACCTGTGGACTCCGCTGTCCAGAAGTCCTAGAGGGCAGTGTGGTAGGTGGGCTGGGGACCAGGCGGCCAGCTCAGGAGGGCTGGGTGAGGGCGTGGGAAATGCCTGCTCTGAGGTGGCTGCTCACATTGGCTTCACTTCAGTGGCACGGAAAAGCATCACCAGTAATGCTGTTATATATAGCTTTCCACTTTAATAAGGTGCTGCAAAACTCTGAAAATACATCTAACCCAAACCACATTTTCCTGGAACCTTGATCTTGAATCCCTCTCCGCTGCTCCTGTGCAGGGCTGGGCGCTGTCAATAGAGCTGTAGAAACACAATGGGGACCGAGTAATCGCGCATTATATGGCTTTTGTTTTCTGTTATGAAATATCGACATCCAAAGAGAGAGCAGGATTATTGTGGCACAAGAGGTACTGTGAGGTGACCGAGCAGGAGCTGGAGGTGGGGGCAAGAGAAGACGGTGGTAGAGCAAGAATCTGGCTGCTTCTTTTCCCTGGGTCTCCCCGTGGCTGGGTTTTCTTTTCCTTTTCTTTTCTCTTTTCTTTTCTCTTTTTTTCTTTTCTTTTCTTTTCTTTTCGTGGCACTGGAGGTTGAACTCAGGGCCTTGCACTTGCATGCTCTGCAAGTGCTGGACCACTGAGCTGCACCCTTGGCCCATTTTTTTTTTACTTTTTGAGACAGGGTCTTTTTAAGTTACACAGACTGCCTCTGGTCTTGAACTTGCAATCCTCCTGCCTCCAACTCTCCAGCTGCTGGGATTACAGGCGTGTGCCACAGCGCCCGGCTCCCCACGGCTGGGTTTTCTAATCAGGACCCCTGGAAACTCACACATCCCACTGACATGAAGGGGCCCCTGCCTGACCCTTGCAGGGTTGGCCAAGGCAGAGAGTGTGCTCATTCATGGGCACAGCGGCAGAGACGCGCATCTGAAGGTACCTTGGGGAGAGAGGACCAAGTCAGCCAGGCTACAGGCACTGGGATCATTTCCTAGGAAAAGCTCGGTTGGGGTCCATCCCATGTGCTGTTGGGGGGCAGTGGACATAGATGATGGCCTGTCCCCTCATGCCAGGGATCCTGGCAGGAACCGGGTCTGGGCTGAGTGGAGGCTCACAGAAGTGCCCTCTGCTTAGGGCACTTTGTTCCTCCCAAATAATCACAACAATAAAATAAAAATGGCTCCTGTTTATTGATTGTGTTTGGCGGGTCTTTCCCATATGTCTTCTTCTTCTTCTTCTTCTTTTTTTTTTTTCCGGTACTAGGGGTTGAACCCAGGGCCTCCCACTTGCATGCTCTGCAAGTGCTGGACCACTGAGCTGAACCCCCAGCCCATTTTTTCACTTTTTGAGACAGGGTCTCACTAAGTTATGCAGACTGCATCTGGTCTTGAACTTTTGATCCTCCTGCCTCTGCTTCCCAAGCCACTGGGATTACAGGCATGCGCCACTGCACCCGGCCCATTTGTCTTCTTTCTTGATTCTTACACTAGCCCTGCAAGAGAGCTGTTAGGCCATTTTCTGGATGGGTCACTGAGGCCAAGTAGGGGACTCTGCCTTGTTTACTAGTTCACTGGCCTCTCCGTTTCCAAGGGCCATTTCCAAGGGCCGCAGGGAGAGAAGGACACCTGGGGAGCACAGAGTAAGCCCTGGCCAGCCAGCTGGAAGGGCTCTGGTCTTGCTTGTCTGGGGGAAGGAAGAGGCGGGGCTTCCAGGGGAGTCCCTGAGCTGTCAGTGAGCCCTGGGCTGAGTGTGAGGGGAAGGCTGCCCTCAGGGAAGCTCAGGACAGTCCTGGGGTCATGTGGGGCAGGTGGCCCACTTGCTGAGGCGGGACCTTTAGGGTGACGTCCTCAGCCATGCAGCATTGCAGATTCTCTCACTGGGTTGGAGGTATGGCCCATCTCTCTAGATAGATTACAATTGGTTTGCTCAGAAGGCATTTATGGCTTTATAAAGCTCTTAAATTGGCTCTTTCCCCCTCCCCAGAACATTTCTTCAAGCTTACAAGGCCAGTTTTAGAATAGCAATTACCAGCTCCAATATCCCCCAGCAAACCCATGCTGTGCTGTTGTGTATATAAACTGCTTGGGACATTTGTAATGCTGCCACACGGTGGATCCGCAGGCAGAAAGCCCCGGCCCTTCCCAGGAATGCTGCAGAGGCCCTTTCTTGGCCCTAATTTATGGGCCATATAAAACTCTGTGAAGTTGCCCTGCATCGTTCTGAGGCAAAGTTGAGGTTTTTTACTGTTTCAAGCTGCTAATTTTTTCCATTTAAAGCCAGCCTTCTGTCCGTGCCAGTATGCGTGTGTGCATACAAGATCGCCACTTTAATTTATGTGCCTCTTGCTCTCTCTGTAATGCTTAGATCTTACAAATGTGTGCATAATATACCGCCGGTTCTTCCTTATTGCGAAAGCCTTGGCTGCTTTGTCTTGTGGCTGCGGTAACCTGGTCCCCTCCCTGCGGCTCTACTCCGCCAGTCTAGGGAAGAAACCCTAGTGCAGAGAGGGACACTGGCCGGGAACTATGTGGAGTAACGAGAGGTAGAACTGTGGCGTGCACAGTGCAGGAAGAGGTTCAGAGCAGGAGATTCAGATTTAGGCCCCAAGTGGAGTGCATCCCACATGTGCTCCCTTGGGTAAGCCATGTCACCTTTCTAGGCCTCAGTTTCTCCATTGGTAGGAAAGGAGTGGCATTATACATTTCTCACAGGGTGATGTGAGTGTCACAGACGCCAGTGACCGTGGAGGCCCTTGTGAGCTAAGGCAGTATCCCAGGGCTGCAAGGAAGCTATTCCAAGCTCTCAACTGCTGGCAGGCCCCTGAGCAGAGGAGCAGCCAAGAGCAACGTGATGTCTCAGGGCTTCGCAAAGTCAAATCTAAATGCCTTCGCCAGAGCCGAGCCCTGGGGAGAAAGCTGTTGTGTAACCCGGGCGGGTGTCGCAGGTGTCAGAGCCATGCATGGCGAGGCTGCTTTTCCACCCAGACCCCCTGGGCTCAGAGGGAGTTCTGATCTTCCCACAAGAGCACACGGGCACATTGGGACATTTGTAATGCTGCCACACGGTGGATCCGCCCTTCTCAGAATTATAACTCCTCCTGGTCTTTGTTGATGCTTCTCACCTGGAGGTTACCCATGCTGGGCTTTCTGCAGTCCCTCGGCACCTCAGCGATGTTCGGGGGGTTGTGAGGGTTCTCAGGCAGGAAGGTTGGTAGTGCCCCATGCCCCTTCAGTCCCCACAGGAAGGTCTTTACCACACAAGAGGGTCCTCACCACAAGGCAGGCAGACTTTGCCCTCTTGTCCCCACTAGCTGATAGCAGGGGCACTCAGCTGTACCTGGGGGTTTTGGTGAGCCCCCCAAGTGCAAAGGACCCCCAGTTCCACTCTTGCTTCAGTGTCCCTGAGGCCTCATCCCTCCTCTTTACATGCTTTGGCTGTTGGAATGCTCCGACTAATGCAAAACTCTAGGAGTTTAAAGAAGATGCATTTGACCAATTTTTAATGAAGGGAAAGATGTGTCATTTACTGAGTGCCAGCCAGGTACCACGGTACCAGGTACCTGTGTGCATCAGGTAAATAAATTCTCACCACAAACTCTGCTGGTCATAACCACTAACATGTATTCTGCATGTATCAAGGGTGGGCACTGTTCTGACTCCTGCGACACCGATCCTCAAACACGCCCACAGGTGATAAAATTGAGGCCTGGAGAGGTTAAGGAACCTGCCCGACATCACACAGCTAGTAACCTGGGAAGGTGAGATTAATACCCAGGGAGTTTGGTTTCTAGCCTGAATTCTTCACTGCCACCCATGGAGACATTGCTTCTTCTAGGAAGGTATTTATTGTTACCCCATTTAAAATTTACCCCACCTAAATTTACATTTGGAGCTGGGGTTTAGCTCACTTGGTAGAGTGCTTTCTCTGGGGCCCTGGGTTCAATCCCCAGTATCACCAAAATAAGAGAAAGACATGGCAGCCCACTCCTGAAACAGCCATTGAAAACTCTATGAATAGCAGAGAAGCACTGACACAGTGTTGAGCAAGGGACAATGTCAGGGGCTGTTTCATTCTGTTATACATAGGGTTACCATGAGTCGAATCTGACTCAACAGCACCTAATAACAACAGCAGCAGCAGCAGCAAGAAATTTACATTTAAGCCCCATCTGTGTTTCCACTCTGCCTCCATCCTCTTGCATGAAGACACAATTTTCCTCTACTGATTCCCACTATGTGAAGTGAGTGATATCATAAAACTAAGATTTTTTAGGAAGATGAGGATGGCTTGGCCCTGGGAGAGGTATGAGAGGAGGAAGGGAAGGACTTTGAAACGAGGGGAGAGATGCTGTCATGTTGCTCTAATGGCAGGATCACGATGAGTAACTTATAAAGAATAGAGATTCATTTCTTTAGTTGTGGGGCCGGGAAGTCCAAGGTCAAGGAGCCCACATCTTGCAAGGTCCTTCTTGCAGCATCACCCCGTGGTGGGCCGTAGGAAGCGAGATAACATGCTTGAGAGAAAGTGAGAAGGGCACAGAGCCCCCTTCCCTTTATCAGGGGCCCACTCCACAATAATGGCATCAACTCATTCCCCTTGAGACCTCATCATCTCTTGAAGGACCCCACTCCCAACACGACTGCATTGGAGATTACATTTCCAAAGTGTGGACTTTAGAGGATGCATTCAAACCACAGCAGGTGGTGAGGTCCATGTTAGGGTGGAGAGAATGGAAGAGAGAAGAGATTTCAGAGTTGTTCTGAGGCACCAGTAGGACTCAGTGATTGGAAGTTAGCTTTAGGGTGGGACTTCCAGCCTCAGTTGGAGACTTGCTGAGTTGACACACTTTTCATAAAAGGAGGAGTGAAGTTCTTGCAAGCAAAATTCATGTTTACAATATAGAGTCAAGGGACCATGGAAATACCCCGTGGAAGAGTGCTGGTAGCAGCTAGTGATGCCTGATCCTCTCTCCATCCTCCAAAGCTGATTCTGGGCATCAGGGTTCTTAATGTGTTTAGATTTTGGTCTCTTTGAGGGTGGTTAATGCTCCCAAGGAAAATGCACGCCCAAACACTGGGTATTGATTGTGTCTCAGACGTGCAATTCCTAAGGCACAGGGGCTCCAGGATTAGAACACTGGGTTCAAGGTCTTTGGCCAAGAGCTTCCAGGTGCCACCGCTGCTTGTGCAGGAGCTAGAGAGCTGCCTTCTGCAAGGCTTGGCTCTGCCTCTGGGTACTGGGCATGGGGATCTGTGCCAGGATTCTTCAAGGAGGAAGTTTTAAGCATGTACCTTGCAACAGTGCAGGCAGGACTTTCTCTCAGACTCAGCCAGGGGAGGGTTGGTGAGGTCATTTCCTTGAGCCTGTGTGCACCCTGCACCTGGCCTTGAGGGTTATCCATCGCTCCTCTCAGCCCGTCCTTCTACTGAGTGCTGACTCTGTTGGGGGCTGGGCTGGGCATTGAGATGGCTCCAGGTGGGGCCTGAGCTGAGGAGGACTTCTGTCCTCACGGGCCAGTCCCTGAGTGGCAGAGTGTGTCTCCATCATGGGGTCTCTGCTGCACCCTCACAGAGAGGCTCAATCTGCATTTCTAACCACTATTGGTGTTTGAAAGTAGAAAGGCTGCTGCTTTTGTCAGGGACAGTACTGGTAGTCAAAGGAGAGGCAAAAAGGACGAAGATATGGGAGGCAGTGAAATCACACGTGGGTCAGACCTGCTATTGTTTCTGTGACCTCAAACAAGCTCCCTCTCCTATTGGCTTGAATGTCCTCATCAGTAGAACAACATGTGTTGCAGATGTCCTCATGGCATCACAGGGTTGTGCATCATTGGGCAAAAACCTGATAATCTGGAAATGTCAAAAATTATTACTGCACTTATATATATCTCAGATATACACAAGTTGTTTTACTACTTAAATTTTAGATTTATATAGTGGTGGTTCTCTAGGGCAGTGGTCCCCAACCTACTTGACACTAGGAACCGATTTTGTGAAAGACAATTTTTACATGGCTGGTGGGGTAGGGGGTAGGGGTGTTCAGCCAGTAGTGTGAGCAGTAAGGCATGTTGTAAATACAGATGAAGTTTCACTTGCTTACCTCCTGGTGTGTGGCCCTGTTGTCACAGAGAGAGAGAGAGAGAGAGAGAGAGAGAGAGAGAGGGCGAGCGAGAGCAGAGTTGTGGGTCCTGGGTAAAAAACCTCCAAAGGCCCACCCCCAGGGAGCTACTTCAGCAGAGCAAGAATCCCACCCCCAAAGTTTCATGACCTCCTAGGGCAGTGACACCAACTGGGAACCAAGGTTCAAACCCATGACTTTTTGTGGGATATTCAGATATAAACCATAACAGGGCCCTTGGGTTTCACCATTTTGAGAAAAGGCCTTTGTATTAAAAGGCTTGGTATGAAAGTGTGAAGAAGATACTTTTCCTGAGATCATTGGATTTTACCTTACCCAAGCTCTGTGACTACTTAAACTTAGATTTAAACCGATTAAAATCCTCATGTTAAAAATTCAGTTCCTCAGCTTCATTAGCTAGGTTTCACATGTTTAGTGGGCATGTGTCCGCCACTGAAGACAGGGCTGCTCAGAAAGTGAGTTCTGGCTGGGACTCTGAAGTGCCCTCCTGTTTCTGAGGGGACAGAAATCTCCCTTAGTGGAGAAGGCGGATGTTTGGAGGGAGACCTTGGTCTTTGTGTAATTCATTACTTCTGAGATGGGAGGGAGCTGGCATTTCTCAATTAATTATAGCCATGGTGACATTCAGATTCATTTAATGACTGCCCAGGCTTTGGTGGGTGGTGCTTAGTAGCAAGCTCAGAGATGGGTCCCAGTGCCGCCTGACTTCCTGCATGGACCTCAGAGCCTCCCCCCAGGTCCTCAAAGCTAAGTGTCAGGAAATTTCCCTAGATCTTGGAATGAGGATTGCTCTTTCTGAACCCCCATTTTTCTGGGAACAGGGAAGCCTGTTCTCTGGCTCCACAGCTGCCTTGGAGAGAAGCTCTGCCCCTGGTCTTCCTTGGAGCCCTGAGCTGCCTGTCAGCTCCGCCAAGGCCTTGGCTGGGAGGCTGTCATGCTGGAGACTTTCTAACAAGACTTGGCTCTACGTCAGACCCCTTCCCTGCCCAAGCAGAGGTGAAGGAGGCACAGGCCCTGGCTCTGGCGGGGCAGCAGAAGGGGTTAGCCAAGAGTCCTCAGGGGGAGGGCCCACAGCCCCAGAGGTCCTGAGCACAGAGCCAGGGGGATGGCTGGAAGGGTGTCATGAGAGTCTCAGGACGGGTCATCTCTCTCATGCACTTGCCCTTCATATAGATGTGAGCACCTTAGCTAGGGGGCTGCCAACTGGAGGCCCTTAGGAAATGTGGCTGTTAGCTTCCTACAAACCACTTTATAGAGAAGCAGCTGGTTTCCCACATAGCCCTCCCAGGCAGGCCCTGGGATGGAGGGACAGAGCTTCCCCTCATTGTCTTCCAAGGCAATAGTCAAGGCTTAGGCCAGGAAGTCTACCCTCTTGGCGCTTGCTGGGGTTCTCATACCCACTGGCCAGAAAACAGATGGAGAGAGATGTGTTATTCAGAGGCCCAGAGTAGGGTCTTCATATGGGGAAGACAATGGCCCACCATCATTTCTATAGAAATTTTCTCTCAGCTGGGCACCTTGGCTCACACCTGCAATCCCAGCAACTCGAGACGTGGAGGCAGAAGAAGGCTGAGGCCAGCAGCAGCCTGTGCAACTTAGCGAGACCTTGACTCAAAATAAAAAATAAAAAATGGGCTTGGGGTACAGCCTAGTGGCAGAGCACTTGCAAAGTGTGTGTGAGGCCCTGGGTTTGACTTACAAGTACCAGAAAAAAAAATTCTCTCCAAAGAGGACAAAGAATTTTGTAACTGGAATTCTGTTTGGTCTCATCAGTTTTTTTTTTTCTTTGAATAAAAAGGCAGATAGGGATGGGATACTCCATCAACCAGCCTTGTCTGCTGCTTGTTGGCAGCGCCCCATGAGTCAGAAGGCTGGGGAGCTAGGGGTGCGGGCAGAGATTTCTCTCTTCAAAATCTCCTCTCTGATTTTCCTTTGGGATCTTCCAGCCTCTCCATAGTAGTCTGGCAACTTGAGTGCTTAACTGAGTTTTCTTCTGATGCAGGTGAATTTGGGGACACGCTTTCCCAACATAGCAGAGTCATCAGCGTAGGCTCATTTTTGTCTCCCTGTGCGTCCTTTGAGTGTCCTTAGCCTCATCTCAGGGGTCTGCTCTGAGCGAATCATTAGTCCTCCGCCTGTAGATCTGACCTCTGGGCGGGTGGCTGCAGATGCCTCCTCCACAGCCACCCACTTCTCCTTTGCCCCTTTTGTTTTCTTGGTCTTTTTCATTTTTTCCAATACCCAGGGCTTTGCACATCCTTGGTAAGTGCTCTACCACTGGGCTGCACCCCTAGCCTATTTTTAAAATTTTTATCTTGAGACAGTGTCTCACTAAGTTATGCAGGCTGCCTCTGGCCTCGAACCTGCCATCTTCCTGCCTCCACCTTCCAGTGGCTGTGGTTACAGGTGTGAGATGCCACACCTGGCCCTGCTTTTGGTTTCTTTCTAGATCTTACTCTCTCACTTAGCGGGGATGGGGTTTAGCTCCGTTGGTAGGGTGCCGCTCTGCAGTCTGTGAGGACCCAGGTTTGATCTCGAGCACCACAAAAAATGGAGAAGGACGTGGCAATCCATGCCGAAGGCATCCTCGAAGCAGTCAGCCATTGAAAACTCTATGAAGGTTGCTATGAGTCGGCCCTACTGGAGGGCACCTAACCCCTCTCTCACCTATTTCCTCCCCCTCTGTCTTCCTCCTTTCCTTTTGCCTTCCCCCGGGTAGTTGTCAATATCCTCACCTCAGGCCAGGTCCTCTGTCCCACTTGACTTGTACTGTTGCTCAGCTGACCAGCCTAGCAACTCCCCTCTAGGGACCAAAGGAGCCCCTGGCCTCCAAACTGCTCTAAGGAGGCTGAAGAGCTCCATGCAGCGTGGAGTACGGGCTGCCCCCGCCTTTGTCTGCAAAACACTCCTCATTCTCTCCTTTCCTAGGACCAGCTGCCCCTGTCAGCTCCACACACTCCTTCAGGACAAATTAAATTTACTACCCAACCAAATCAGGAAGTCAAATCAGTTATCGTGAAGGAAAACAAGGTGGCATATTTCATTCTCTGGGATCAGTCACGTGGGACTCCTGGGCTGTTTCGGATTTCCTGGGCTCCTCCTGGCTGCTCCTATGGCCTGGACAGGACAGAAGCAGCGTCCACTTCACAATGAACCCTGGCTTGTGACCCCTGGCACCCCTGGCTGTGGGAGCTTGGGCAGGTGGCTCAGCTCCTCTGTGACCCAATCTCCCATCTAAAGCCCAATGACACGAATGGCCTCTTAGCTGCATGTGCGGAGGGCACCTTATACTGGCATATGATGTATATCAGACTTGGCTGCCGGCCTCCGGTCTCCCAAATGGCCACTGGGACAGACGTCAGAAGGTCCCACTGCCAAGGTATTTTGTCCTCCAGTATCACAGCCATTAGTCACATGAGGACATAAGGCAAAGGGATGAGTGGAGATTCCCTTCTAAGAGTTGGAGGCAAGGGAAAGAACAGAAAGGACCAGGCCAGTTGCTGTCCTCCTCATTCACCTTAGTGTGTGCCTACCCTGTCTGCCCCAAGTCGCCAAATAGCAGCAGGAGCCACAAGTTGCTGGAACCAAAAACCTGGGCGTCATCCTTGACTTCAACCCTTCCCTCATTTCCATGTAGCCCGATTATAGGTTCTGTCCATTTGACCCACAGTTTATAATCAAATATTGATTTGTGTGATTTGGAGTTGAAGGTCTGGCTTGCCCATTAGGCATGCTTTAAGAGGTCAAGGTCAGGGTCTGGGTGGATTATCACTGCACCTCAATGCCCTTGATAAGGGACTCATGAGCCAGTGGGTGAATGAGCCAGGAGGGCCCTTGTTTGCTTGCTCCCTTGCCTCTTTCCCAAAGGGAGACCTCCCCTAAAATGCGGACTCTGCATGAGGCTGGGTGTCTGTCTCTTTCCTACCTTGATGTCTCCTCAGAGCCTAAAACATTGGCGTGTCTCTTGTTGTTGTTAGGTGCCGTCAAGTCATATTGGACTCATAGCAGCCTTCATAGAGTTTTCAATGGCTGATTGTGTCAGGATTGCCTAGGGAGTGGATCACCACATCCTTCTCCCATTTTGGCTGGGAATTGAACCCGAAACCTCAGAGACTGCAGAGCAGCACTCTACCAACTGAGCTAAATCCCAGCCTAGCATGTCTAGGACTTGGTAAAGTTTTGTGGAGTGAACTGTGAGCCTTTGAAGTAGAGGGCTTCATTGAGCTCCCTTAATCAAGACCACTGTCCTTAGAAGCAGCCCAAGGTCACCTTCTTTCTGATGTCATTCCTCATCCTATCTCCACCACTACCCCAGGGCCCTGGCATTCGTGAACGCTTCTTGAGCTGAGAGCTTGTTGTTGTTGTTGGGTGCCATCGAGTTGGTGTCCGACTCACAGCGACCCTATGTACAACAGAAGAAACACTATTGCTGTGCTTCTCTGCTATTCATAGGGTTTTTAATGGCGGATTGTTTTTTGGTAGTGGGTTCCCGGGTCCTCCTCCCAAGCCTACAGCACCTGGTGTTCCCAGGCAGTCTCCCATCCAAGTACTAACTAGGCCTGAGCCTGCTTAGCTTGGAGATTCGACAGGATCAGATGCCACAGTGGTACTGCTGCAGGCGAGCTGAGAGCTTAGATTGGGGCTAAACACAGATTGCTGTTTGGCTCTGCCCCTGCTCCCCTCAGCGGAGGAGATGGGGTCTTCCCTGTCACTTCCTAGTCCCATTTAGGGATGGACAGGTGTGCTAAGGGCACTTGAATGAAGCACCCTCACTACTGCCACACAGAGCCTGTGACCCGATGAGCTCTCAGGAACCTCTGTGCCCCTCTGGAGCCACCCAGTGCAGCTGAAATCTTTCTCAGATATTTTGTGGGGTGGGGAGAAGCAGCTCCCCTGCAAAGTCCTGGGGACTCTGGGAAGTTATGGGAAATGTCCACAGGGAATGGCTGAAGAAGACAAGGCGAAACCCTGGAGAGACACAGTGGGAGGGGAGCTCAGGAAGGCGCCCCGTTTCTGCGTGACTTGCTGTCACATCTCCCTGAGCTGCAGTCTCCACCTGGGAAAGCGAGCTTGTGCCACCTGCGTTGCTGCTGAGCCGAAGCCCATCTGACAGATCTGGGCGGGGGGCACGACAGCTGGAAAATGGTTATTTTTCATCTTCCACCATCGGCAATGTCCTAGCCGTAGCTCCTTCCCTCTCTACTCTTCTGAAAGGCCCATCCATGAGGCTTTTCTTCCAGAGTCTTGTCTGGGACACTCCCAGCTTCCTTTCAGCTTCTCCTGCTGCGGCTGCATTGCCCCCAAGAGCCTGGCTAGATGAGCTTGAGCCCAGGGGTGGGGAAGACGGTGTGTTTGGAGGGTGGTGGGCTTGGCTGGGGGGCTGGGGGTCGCGAGCTGCCTTGTGGCTGCTCTGCAGGGTCTGGCAGAGCCCCAGCCTCTGGCTGTGACATACAGCCCCCTTCATGGAACCAGACAGAATTAAGCCTTTTGTTTCCTGTTTGCTAGGCCGGCTTAAAGAAAACACAGAGGGTCCTAGCGGCTGGGGCTCCCAACAAGACCGCCTTTGTATTCATTTAATTAATCAGTTAGCCGAGGGAAAGGAGAGGAGGGAAGTTCATGTTATAAATACATGTTTTTCTTTGGCTTTTCTCCCCCCAAAAGACAGGGTCTGAATGGCATCCCCAAGAGAGCACCCCCATCTCACCCTAGACGTGCTGGGGGCGGGGGGCCAGCGGGCTGCAGATGTGACCCTCCCTGCCCCTCATTCCCTCAAGGAGCATTAGCCCTGGTATCTGTGGGTCTTGGAGAAATGGTAGCTGTTGAGGGGGTGGAGGGCTGGCTGCCGGCCTTGGGACCCCCTTCTCGTCCCCCGCCTCACCCTCTAAGCCTGCAGCCTCCTACAGTCTCCACAGATGAGGGGCCTGAGCGGCCACGTGGGAGAGTGTCTGTCCCAGAACGGCTGGAGTCCATGGGGCCCAGAGCAGTCCGGGATTCCTCCTGGGTTATCCGCAGGCTCCACAGGCGGGCGCAGCTGGCCCCACATGGGCCGGGCAGAGTGAGCTCAGCCACTCCTGGGAGACACCCAGGCCCAGCCGCTCACCCTTCTCCCTTGGTGTTCAGCCACTGCAGCCTTCTGGAGTGCAGGGGAGCAGAAATCAATGACAGAAATAAACAGGGTCTGGGGACAGATGCATGTGGGGGTGAGGGGATGAGTGATCTGGCCCAGACACCCATCCCCCTTTCATCTCCCCGGGTTTTTGTTTTTTTTTGATAATACTATTTAAACAAAAACTCTTTTTTTTTTTTTTTTTTTTTAATTTCTTTTAAAGTTTTTTTTTTTTCTTTTAAGACATGGGCAAATTCACTTCTTAGTCTCTTGCCCTCCTCCCCACTCCCGGCTGCCAGGTGTTTTTGGAGTTAAAAAACCCTTTCATTATGAGGTAAAATATTTGCAGTCTCTAAATATATGGCCCTCGTAATGGAATTTCACTGTGGTAAATTTTTCCTTATGTGCTCTTCAAGGCCCCGTTGGAATGCTCTGGTATCTGGTAACCATGGCTCTAGGCCTTCTGAATATACCGCCCAGAAAATCCACAGATCCGACCAGAAGGTGGACGACCCCACCTCTGGCCTTGAAGTATTTATCTAACGCGCCTTCTCAGGCCAACTGCAGTTGGGGTGCGGTCCCTGGGGGCTCCCTCCTGTACCTCTCTCCCTGGCTTCCTTCAGGGAAATGGGAAGGCATGCAGAATCTTCTGTGGGGACAGGACTTCTGTGGGGACAGGACAGCAGAGCCTCCGTTTTCCCTCTCCCTCTGGGGAATTCTTCCTTTCTCAACCAGCGAGAGAGGCCGACAGTGTCCTTCCTGCGGGGGTCCTGGGAACACAGTTTAGCTAGGTTGAGTCGTTCACCAGCCAAATGCCCTCAGTCTTGTGTGCCTTGGCTTGGCAACTGTTCAGTTTCCATTGTCGTGTGGCTGACTAGTGTGTGTCCATGTGTGCCCAGTCCTCTGAAGCCGTGAATAAAACTCAAGGCTCCAGTATTTTGGTGTCATCTCTAGGGTGACCTTGTATCAGCCCTTTTCTTCCCGAGCTTCATTTCTCCAAACCAGTGCCAAGGGGCTCACAGATTCTGGAAAAAAGGCGGGGGGGAAGAGAGGGGGGGGGAGAGAAAGAAAGAAAGAAAGGAAGAAAGAAAGAAAGAAAGAAAGAAAAAGAAGAAAGAAAGAAATATAGAAAAAAGAAAGAAAGAGGGAAAAAGAAAGAAGAAAGAAAGAAAGAGGGAGAAAGAAAGGGAAAGAAAAAGAATGAAAGAGAAAATCCACACTGCCTCTGGCTCAGGGCTCCTGGGATTGTCTTTTGCTTGAGATCCTTGGAGAGAGGGGTGGCGGGAAGAGAGGTCAGGTTCTGGAGAATGCATTTCCTTTTCAGAGTTGGTTGAATCCTATCCACACTGGAGCTGGAGGGAGTCCCAGGGCTGGGTGGGGAGCAGAGGCCTGCTCCTTTCCCAGAAGAGGAAGTGTAGCTCACTGCACGATGGCCGTGGGGTAGGCGTGGCCTTGGCTTTGGGAGGGGGATCTCCAGGGGAGAAGAAGCCGCTAAAGCCATACTTCTCAGTGTTAAGGTATAAACGAGTCACCTGGGCATCTTGTTAAAATGCAGATTATATACCTGCACTTCTGCGTGTGCAGAGATCCCACATCCCTAACAGGCTCCCGTGGGGTGGGTGCTGCTGGTGTGTGGGCTACGTGGTGAGGGGCATGTGGCCCAGCAGGCATGGGCGCTGTGCTGGCTCAGTAGAAGGTTGCTGGCCTGTGGCTAGCGTTGCGACTTTATTCCAGCCGTGGGACTGAAACCACGTAGAACGTTCCCAGTTTTGTCAATGGGAGTTCCTGGAAAGGTTGAGTGTCTGAATCGCAGAGCTCTCCTGCCAGCATACATGCCTGAAAAGCACACATCTTTCTGTTCTCAGGCCTCCCTTGTCAAATGCCTTCCGTCTAGATTATGAGTTGGCCTCCCTCCTGCTTGATGGTGCTCTGCAGCGTTGTGAGGTCGGCCTTCCAGCACACTTCCTCGGGTTCCTCCACGGGCCTTGCCCCACCCTGCTGCCTCTGTCTCCACTTTGGGGTACTCTCGCCCCATTCCTCCAGGTCTGGCTAAATCGACTTTTTGCACCCTCCTCTGAACCCCGAGTGTACACTTGGACTTGGTGCTTTGCATAGGCCATCTGTTGTGATTGTCTATTACCTATAACAATGGCATTGATGAGACCACTGTATACGGTGACATAGAGAATCTGTCTCCAAACCTAGGCCGTGCGCTCCTGGAGGATGGAGACCATGTCAGAGCTTTCCTTTTATCCTCCAGGGTGCCTTGCACACAGTGTTACTAAACCTTGGAGGGGAGGGGCTCGTCTGTGTTCCCAGAATTCGTCCTCTGTTCCCAGAATTCAGCAGAGTGAAGGGCATAGAGTCTGTGGGTTACATGTTCACCACACGTTAATTGCCTGTAGCCGTACCACTGTGGTATCTGATCGCCTCAGATCTCGGAAGCTAAGCAGGGTCGGGCCTGGTTAGTACTTGGATGGGAGACCGCCTGGGAACACCAGGTGCTGTAGGCTTAGGGAAGGATCCAGCAACCCACTCCTCCAAAACAATCTGCCATTGGAAACCCTATGAATAGCAGAGAAGCACTGACAATAGTATTTCACCTGTTGTACATAGGGTTGCTATGAGTCAGATACTGACTTAACAGCACCTAACAACAACAACAACAACACATTCATTATGTGTGATGCCTAAAAGGAGCAAATTAGATGATCAATGCATGTTTTAATCACGATTTTTTTTTTTTCATTTTTAGAGACAAGGTCTCACTGTGTAGCCCAGGCTGGTGTCAAACTTGTGATCCTTCTGCCTCAGCCTCCCAAGTGCTGGGATTACATGCCTGGCTCGTGAATATGTTCAAAGTCTGAGTTCTTGGCATTTATTTTTGCATCTATTCTGTATCTGTTTTTTCTATCCCAATATGTGCCTGACACATAGTAGGACTGGATGTTTTTTACTTTTGATATGTGTTGTTGGGCATGGAGTTCCCTCCAGGGAGGAATGGGAGTGGAGCCCATGGATGGCCCAGTTTGAGCCCAGACTCTAGGTGGGTATTCTCTCCTCCATATGATCTTTGTCCCACAGAGCAGGCAGGTGCCTTCTTGATGGAGGTCAAAGAGTGATATTTTTTGGCTTTCGGGCATACTTAGTGACCCTGTTTCTGAATCAGAATGATAACTCTATGTCTTATTACTTCCAAGTAATAATTAATTTCAAAGCCACCTGGTGACTCTCTTACTGGAGGAGAGTGGGTAGGGTGAGCAGAGGCTGTGTTGTGCCCCTCTGAGCCCTAAATACTTCTCTAAGAAGCCTTTATTTTCAACCTGCTTTTCTTCCTCCTCTGTCATCCTGCGCTCTGCCCCAAACATGTGTGCCCCAGCCCAACTTCAGCTTTCCCAAGCTGCATACAATTAACTCACCATACACTTCTCAGGCACTTAAGATGTACAAAGCACTTAGGAAGACAAAAATGCAATTGAAACCTAGCTCCTTACTACCATCTTTAAGGAGTTTATCCTCTAATTGGGGAGGCAATTTGCGAAAAGTAAAGTAATAAGACAAAAGTTAAATAATAATGAAGATTCTAATGCAGGAGATGTCATGCAATTGAACAAAATTAATTAATTGCTAAATGAGTGGCACAGGTTCCATGTGTTGAGGGAATTCCAGGAAGAAAGAGAGGGCTGTGCATCGGAGTGATCTGGAATGACTGTAGTTAGGGCCTAGTAGAAGTGGATGGAGCCAGCTAACTTAAGTGAAGCTCAGCCTACCCCAGCACATATTCATGAACTATTTACTGTGTTCCAGGCACACAGCTACATTCTTCAAGTATAGAGAAGAGGAAGACAGAGTCCCCACCATTGATTAGTTGGCAATCTAGAGGGGAACCAAGGAGGAAACTTTCAGGGCAAGGGCTTATGGGCTTGGCAGGCAGAACCAGGTCGCAGAGCCCCTGGAGTGCCATGCTAGGGAGCTGAGAGTTCTCAAATAGTTGGTGGATAACCCTGGAAGAAGCAACAGGAAGTAGCAACCGAGAAGCAGATATGGAACCACTTGCCCTGTTCTGCCACGTTTTACCTCAAGTTGTTGTTGTTAGGTGCTGTTGAGCAGGGTCTGACTCATAGTGACCCTCATGAGGTTTTCAGTGGCTGATTGTTTCAGGATTGCTTTGGGAGTGGATTGCCATGTCCTTCTCTCATTTTTGAGGTGCTGGGGATCGAACCAACAGTCTCAGAGAGCGCAGGTTGGCACTCTACCAACTGAGCTAAGCCCAGACCTTTTACCTCATAGAATGATTCAATCTCTTGGTGCCTTTATCACCTAATTCGCAAAAAGGGTAAAAATTCTTGCCTCACTGAGGTGGTGTGAGCCCAGACTGAGTGAACTAACCAGCATGCAGTGCCAAAAATCAGCCTTGGAGCAAGGAGAAGCCTCAGTAAATTGCAGCCTTTGCTAGCTTTGAGGGATTTTAGCTGCGGAGGGACTTGGACAGCTTCTGTTTTAGAAATCTCACCTTGGTGACACTGAGAAGGACGGATTTACATGGGTAAGAGCAGATGCAGGAAGTTGGCTAGAAACTTGTTGCAATATTGCTGGCAAGCAAAGGTTGGGACTTGGGCTGAGGTGGTGGTGCTCAGTGGGCAGCAGAGGGCTGAAGAATCGGTTAGAAGGGAAAGTTGGCAGGTGGGTGGCGCAGAGGCTGATTTAGATGTGGGAGGGTGAGTCAAGGAAGGACTCTAAGGAGGCTCCAGGTGTTTACCTTCTGTACAAAAACGGTTCAGAAATGGTGATGGAAAACCCAGGAGGAGGAAGGTGACGTGTTCTTCCGAGTGGGTCTTCTCTGCCGTTCTCCCCCTTGCTTTCTTGTTTCTTTCCCTATAGGGGCCCAGTGTTTATGGGATGTGTAGTTGGAGTGTCGATCAGGAAATGGAATATGCACACTAGAGGGTAGGCTGGAGGTGGAAGTGTGGGAGCCAGGAGCCCACGATGGGAGTAGAAGCCATGAGGTTGGGGGAGGTCACCCAGGGCAAATGTGTGGGCACAGGGAGAGTGCCAAGGAGCACAGGTGGGATAGGTGGAGATGAGGAGAGAGACCCAGAGGGGTCAAGGGCATTAGGAGGAGAATCTGGGACGAGGGTGCCCCTAACCAAAGGACCAGGACGTTTTGTGATTGGATTGAGGTCCTAGTGTCAGGGGTGACAGACAGGAACAGTGACGCATTCAGTGAGCGAAGGCCTGAGGGAATACTCCACTTCAGTGGAGTGGAAGCCATTGGCACCTTGGGAAGAGAGGTTTGCAGGTAAGAGAATTGATTTGAGAGGAGTGGGAGAGGGATGGGAGGCGAGGGAGAAGGAAGTAAGTGGTGGGGACATGGTTGTTGTCAACCTGGCTTTGCCAAGTGACCCCTGGAGAAGGGGAGATGAACAGGTGGTCAGCCATCGGTGAGTGCAGCCTACACCTGGCTCTTGGGTTGGAAACTGGGGGAGAGACTTCATTTTGTCCTTCAATTTTTTATTTAACAAATATTTATCGCTTAGCTACTATGGATTTTAAAAGGTGGGAAATGTAATAAATGGTCATGTCCATTAGAGGAGATTGGACAAGGGTATAAGAAGGTATGAGACAAAGATGCGAAGTAGCGTAGACAACAGGCTATGGGTTTAGACAAGGAAACGTTACCTTTCCCTGGAGCATCTGGGAAATCCTTCACAGGTGAGACAGCTTTGAGTTGGACCTGAAGGAGGAGGGGGGTTCTAATAAGCATCAGTGGAAGACAGATATTCGACAGATAATTGATATATGCCATGGCCAGAGGCAGATAAGTATGACGCCATAGTTCAGGAACATGAAATACTCTAATTTATTGAGCGTATGGGGTCAGCACCGGCTGGAATTTAGCTCAGTTGGTAGAGTGCTGTGCTGCAGTTTCTGAGGTCCTGAGTTCGATTCCCAGCACCACAAAAATGGGAGAAGGGCCTGGTAATCCACTTCCAAGGCAATCCCAAAACAGTCAGCCATTGAAAACCCTATGAGGGTCTCTATGAGTCGGATACTGGCTCGAGGGCACCTATCAACAACAACAATGGGGTCAGCATAGATGTAGAGTATAACTGAGGCCGGAAAGTTTGGTTGAGGTCATGCCATGCAGATTCTCCATGCCAGGCTTAGGCATTTGCACTTTATTTTACAGCCATGAGGAGCCATTGCAGGTTTTTGATGGAGGGGTGAAGTGAGAGATGACTTTGCATTGGAAAGAGCTTGTTGGCACCGATGAGTAGGGCAGATCAGAGCGGAGAGGAGCGAGTTGGGAGACTACTGGGATTGGGAGTGAGAAGTAATGAGGACTCTAACAAGCACATTGGTAGGCGGAAAGGAGGAAGTGAATATGTGAGGCATATATAAGGGTTGGACCAGCTAGGCATCATATGTGCCTATGCTGGGATGTGGTGGGTCTGGGTTAGTTGGGTGCTAACCAACTGGTGGTTGGTGGGGGAGAAATCAACAAGGACTCCAAGGTTTGTGCAGCTGAGATGATTGGAAGAGGCATGGCTTCTTTTACAGAAATTGTTGTTGTTGTTGTTAGGTGCCGTAGAGTCGTGTCTGACTCATAGTGACCCTCATAGGGTTTTCAATGGCAGATTGTTTCAGGATTGCCTTGGGAGCCGGTTGCCACGTCCTTCTTCCATTTTTGCGGTGCTGGGAATTGAGCTCGGGACCTCAGAGACTGCAGAGCAGCGTTCTACCAACTGAGCCAAATCCCAGCCCTTCACAGAAATAGGAAAGACTAAAAGGTGACCAAGTTGAGGGAGGGAGAGGGGACAGGTGTTGCCCTCCTTGGACATGCTGAGTTAAGAAGGGCTGACTCAGAAATGGCTGTGCCATGGATGCACAGACTGCCTGGCCACCTCAAGAGCAGTGTCACTGGAGTTATGAGGTCAGCAGCCAGGTTTCAAGGGGTCAGAAGTAAGTGAGAAGTGAGTAAGTGACAGTCGATGGCACAATTCACTCTTTCAAAAGTTTAGTGGTAAAAGGGCTGAGGGAGATGGGAAGGATGTGATTCCAGAGGGTTAAGAAAATGATTTAAAAATTTACATAATTCTCTTCATCCATATCATGATTTACAAAGTACTTCAAGTCCACTGTCTAACCTAATCTCTACAGTATTTAAGAGAGTCGGAACAGGGATATTACATCCACTTTACAGATAAGGAAATCGAGTCTTGGAAATACACAGGATCAGTAGGTGTCACAGGGGGAGTTTGGCCTTCTAAGCTGGTGTTCTTTCTACTTCACCACCACACCTGTGGGTCTAGGGAGACTTTGGGTGTTGTAGGTCAAGAGAGGTAGCCAGAGTGGAAGGAGAGATTGGAGGTGCACTCTCTGCACGCATGCACATACACACACAGTCACAGTGGATGGGTACCATGGGATGGAAGGTCAGAGCCCAGGGAGGCTCAACCCTGAGAAGGAGGAGGGGGATTCTGCTTTTGAGGTGGGAAGGAAGGAAAGAGAGGCTAACGATGCAGCATGTTGAGGAAAAGTTGGAGATTAGGCAAAGCCACCAGACATGGGCTGGTGGACACGGAAAACAGCTGAAACAGGCAGAGAACATTTATCAAGCACAACGCCAACAATCACAGTGACGACTGGGGCTGGGCTGGAGGATGGATGAAGATAAGGGGGTTGTGGGTTCCTGTAGCTCTGGACAAAAGACACAGGTCAAAGTCATCTCTGTTGCAGATAAATCACAAGGGGACAAAAGGGCTCCTATTGCAAGGCCCTGAAAATAGAAATCTTGAAATGATGGGAGTTGTGTCCTATGTGACCCTCACACCCCACCCTTGTGCCCCACCCTCCCCTCTGCTTGGTCTCTGCTGAAGTTCTTCGCTGTTACTGCTCTTATTCCAGCCTTGGCCCAGGATCAGTAGCTCAGAGTCAGAAGGGGTCCAGCAGGGACACTGACCATCTCACATGGTAAAGCAAGGCAGTGGCTGGGACAGGGTGGATGGACCCTGGGCAGTGGGATGGACCCAGGCCAGATCACCCCTCTGGGGCCAGGACAGTGAAGACATGTAGAGAGGTTCTGCCAATCCCTGGCCAGAGTGTAGAGGGGTGGCTTCTTGGATGGAAGGACAATCCCATAGAAACAGAAGTGCTTTGTCCTTTGAACCTTTTGTTGTGGGCATCCTGGAGTGCCCATCCCATGACGCCATGGAACTTTTATTTATTTATATTTATTTATTTATTTATTTATTTATTGGCTTTTTGAGACAGGGTCTTGCTGTGCAGCCCAAGCTGGCCTGAAACTCGCTGTGTAGACCAGACTGGCCCCCTAATCACGTTGATCCTCCTGCCTGGCCCCCTAATCACGTTGATCCTCCTGCCTTAGCCTCCCTAGTGCTGGGACTACTGGTGTGCACCACACCATCTGACTCCCCTGTGGAACTTCTTAGCCACTTATTGGTAGTCCTGAATTTTGCTGTTTGTCCCTGAGGGGGTCTGGCTAAAACCAAAGCCACTTTGACGGGAATTCTAGGAATTTGACCTCTGTGCTTTGGGAGGTCATCTTGCCCTTTAGGGAAAGAGCCCATGCTGTTCTTGTTCTGAGGCCAGAGTTTGCATTCGAGACCCAGGAAGCAATGGTGCCTCTCAGGCTCTTGCCTCACCCTCTGCACCCATGAGCTTGGGCCTGTGTGTCTCAGTGGATGCACACAGCCACACAATGCGGAGCCAGCTCACCCTCCCGTTGCCGTCTGTGGGCAGCAGGCAGGATGGGCTCCTGCAAGGAAACCCCACGGTCTTTGTTCAGATTTGCACAGGCTCTGGCTGCGACTGCATCTCACACAGTGGGAGCAAGTGCTCCGGCTTTCCTGAGACCAAGGAGTTCCTTGGGACCGGAGAATTCAGTGGTAAAACCCAGAATGTCTCGGACAAAGTTGAATGAGTTGATCCTCACCCCTTACTTCCAAAAAAGTGCAGAGCCCCGCATCTCCAAATTCCCCTGGACACACCTGAACTTGCTTCTGGGATGATGTGCTTTATCCTCGGCAAAAGGACAAAGTGCAATGGGTGCCTCTGTCACCTGCTTCAGGACTCCTAGGCCCCAGGTCAAAATGCCTTCACACTTCCCAAGTATGCAAGTGTGTAAGTGTGGGTGACTTATTCTGTGTTTCTGAGCCTCAATTTCCTTACCTGTAAGGAAGGTTAACAAAATCAATCTCACAAGGTCATGGTGAGGAACAAACGAGATGAAGCCCACCCGTCCGGTGCCCAGTGCCCAGCCCAGCGCCAGAAGGAGACAGTCCGTCAGCTCCCCCTGCTCCTCCTTCTCCTCCTTCCTTCTGCGGGGTGATACCCCTCCTGCTGGGGGAGAAGGGGAGGCTGATGAGCAGGAAGGGTTTGCACGGGGTAAAAGTGACAGAATCAGAGACAAGCAGTAGAATCCTAGCGCTTGACTGCATCTTCCTGCTTTGGGGTGGACAGGGTTTCTCCATCTGGAATGTTCTTTGCATGAGAGGAAAAGAACCATTTTTATTTATTTGTTTAGTCAGTCAAAAATATTTGCTAGTTCCTACTAAGTATCAGGTGCTGGTTCAGGTACTGGGGATGTGTTGTTATTGTTGTTAGGTGCTGTCCAGTTGGGTCTGACTCACAGCGACCCTATGTACAACAGATGAAACACTACCCGACACTTTGCCTCGCCCGGCTCTATGTCAGTGCTTCTCTGCTATTCCTAGGGTTTTCAATGGCTGATTGTTTTGGGATTGTATTAGGGGTAGATTTCCACGTCCTTCTCCCAATTTTGTAAAGCTGGGGTTAGAACCCAGAGCCTCAGAGAGCACAGAGCACTCTATCAGCTGAGGGCTATAAGGGTCACCAAAGTATGTGAATATTCAGCTGTCATGAAGCTTGCACCCTGGGAGGGGAGACACACAGTAAACATCCATGTACTATAATACCAAGTAGTAATAATTGCTTGGAAGGAGAAACGAAGCAGGTTAAGGGGGCGGAGAGTGGCTGAGGTGGGCCTTATTCTGCAGGGGAGCTGGGAAGACCTGAGGGCCCCATGAAGCTGGGCCCTGAAGGCAGGCAGGCTGGGCGGCTGGGCTTCCCTCTCCTGCTGCACCTCCCAACTCAGGCCCAACTGCCCCAGGAGAGTCAGCTGCTCAGGACAGCCAGCCCGTCTCTGACTAGGGCTGAAGAGTAGGTGGGAATGCAGCTGTTTTTATCAGCTGTCCCTCTATAGCACTGACCCCTCTTCGGATTTGAGCTTTGGGGATGGGGGAGGAAGCTGAGCTGGAGAATTTGTACTGGGGGTCAGCTTGCAGATGAAAGTGACATAAATGAGCTGCCAGGCCCTACTTGGAGACCCTCAACATGTGGGGACAAGCCCACTGGTGTATTTGGTTTCCAAAACAGCTCTATTTCCTTGGAATTGCCTTTTCCTTTAAGAAAAAAAAAATACAGCCCTGTTTGGATCGCCTGCTAAATGATTTATGAGAATTATTCTTCTGCATTAGTTCTACCTGTAGGAGATCCAGCCCTTGCAATCCTATTCGTGTTGATTAAGTACATTTGAAAGCAAGAGGCGACTGTCTGAAATTGCTCCACAGTACAGATGGGGCCCAGGAGGGACCCCTCATCTCCCTGGGCCCAGGAGGGGTCCCTCATCTCCCCTTTGAAAGATTCCTTTGCAGCCGGTTAGGCAGGAGACCCATTCAGGGACTCAGCGCCAGGAGGCGGGGGAAGCCTTCTTTCATGGACTTGAGCCCTGGCGTCTCTGGGCGGAGGTGGCCCTCAGGAGTCGCTCTTCTGGACCTTTGGCATCTCCTCCCCATCCAGCTGGGACTGTGCCTGGCTCAGCCTTGGCAGGTCGACCCTGGTACTGAGGGTAGGAGGGTGTTCTCCGAGGGTCTGTCGGAGCTTCATGTCATCAGGGCCTCCACCTAAAAAAGGAGGGAGATGGAATGTCACCACCGTCTTTGTGTATTCCCAGGCTGATGGACGGCGTGTGTACGCAGGAACCGGGTCCTCAATGCGAGCCCCCAGGCTGAAGGTCCTCTGGGCTGGGAGGGTAGCTGGGACAGGCCCAGTGGCTCTCCAAGTTTCTTTCCCATCCCTGGCTGTGTCTGTGTGGTGGAGATCTCGTGGGCGGGGTCTGCACCCGGAACTGGCCCACGTGCACCGCGGCTGTAGACGTCAGTAGATTCTACTTCTCCATCCTGGCCTTTTGCACCTCGGTCTCTTTCCGGGGCTCCCTCCCACAGCCCTGTGGTCAGAGATGAAATAGCCAGTTTTCCCCGAACAGCAAGTCTAGCTGTGCAGTCCTGTGAAGCTGTCCTCTCTCCTCTGCCTCTTTGCCCTGCAGACGCCCCTCCAAGCTGCCTTGGGCATCCAGCCTTTCAAATTCATGCTCTGAAGCTTAACTCCCTCTTATCTTCAAAATCTGTCATCGTTTGGGGCACCTCTTTGTCTACGACTCCCAAGCTTCTTCACCCCGCGACCTTCTCTGCCCTTTTCCGGGCACCGTGGGGCTCATGTCTGCCTCAGACGTCAGGTGTTAGATATTACTTGGCTCTAGTCACACCTCTTTGGTTACCTGGTGGGTGACTTTGGAAAAGTCACCTCATATCTCTGGCTCTCAATTTCCTCATCTGTTAAGTGGGAGTCAGACGATTCGAGGAGCCGATGAGATGCTAGTTTTGAAAACTGCTTTGTAAATTGTGTTTGTTGTCTCCTTGGGACAAAAGTTAAAATAAATCCTTAAAATGTACACATTGAAAATTCTACCGTCTGGCTACCTGGGAGAAGAGACATTGAGCCCCCAGGAAAAAGCCCGGAGCCATTTGTGTGGAGCACTGAGGGTGTCAAGTGACCTCAGTGCCTGCAACAGGATGAGATCAGGGAAGGTGGAGGGGAATTGAGAGCCTACTGTGTGCCAGGCACCTGCTTGGCTTTTTGCGCCTGGCCTTTTACTTGCTCACGCCAACCTGGAGGTGGTGTTATCCTCAGTTGAGCAGATGATGGAATGAGACCCAAAGAGGTTAAGTCACTTGCCCAAGGACACCAAGCTAGTGGGGTGTGGGGTTGAGAATCTGATCCAGCTCTGCCCAGCCCTCGTGTCCATGTGCTACCTTCCTGCGTCACAGCCCGCCCGGAAGGCGGCTCCCAAGAAGACCTGCGGCCCCATCCGAGTGGCCTCTGTGCATGGCTACTTCCAAAGGCCACCCACCCTTGGTCTAGTCGTCTTACTGCTCACAGTGTCTCCCTATCCCTCTCCTCTCCCTTCTTGTCAGGGTGCCCGCAGGGAGGGTTGCTGCTGAATCATGAATTGTGAATTAGCACGTTAGCCAAGCCAGAGTCCAGCCTCTGAACTGTGGGCCCAGGAGGGCAGCTGAGCCCGGAAAAGGGGACAAAGAGTCCTGTGCATCTGATGCAAATTTTAGCCCCTTCAGTTTTGCCTGGGCTGGCCCTGCCTCTATGTGAGTTGAACCATGCTCTGGGGGCAGCCTTGGAGTCTGCCTCCTGCTGTCTGAGCTTCTGGTTAGCATCCTCACCTACACAGAAAGCAGGACCTGCCAGAGGGACAGCAGCACAGAGGGACAGAGGGACATGGCCAGGCTCCCTCTCCTCCCTTGCACTCGTGCATGGAGCCCTTCCCTCCTTGCCTGGCCCTCTTCCTCTCCTGGGTTTTTGTGGGGGCCTCTGCCCCACCAAAGCTTCTGTCCACCCAGAAAGGCCCCCTCTCTCCAGAGCAGCTCAAAGAGCCTCTTGAGGGGAGAGGGCAGTGGCGGGAGCCCATGGACCTGGGAGGAGAGATAAAGGGCTGAGATGCCAAGGGCCATGGGTCAGGGGCTGTGTATCTGGTGACTTCTGAATGCAGGCTCCAACAAAGAGAAATCTGTGGCGGGAGAGCCTCCATGAAGGAAATAAAATCTCCATGAAAAAAAACTTTTGTTGGAAGCTTTCGCTTCTTGTTTTGGCAGCGTTGCTAAGTCCTGGGAGGGGAAGGCCGAGTCTTCCGGAGCAGTGGGGAGGCCCCCAGATTGCCCAAATATCAGCTTGCTCAGGAAGACTGTTTTTCTCTTTCCAGGAAGTCGGGTTGGGAGTCCTCTTAGCCATTGTTGGTTTTCTAATCAAGGCTGGAGTGAGCAAGAGAAAAGCTGGGGGCCAGGCAAAAAGCTCTGGACTATGGGTTGGGAGATGTGGCAGACTTAGCTCTGTGTGTGACGCAATTCTGTCACTCGGCGGACCCCGAGATCCTTTCAAGCCTTGCTTTTCTCATCTGTAAAATGGTCATAACTTGCCCAAGTGCATTCAGCTAGTAATGCAGAGGCCTGTCCAGCAGGTACACTGACATTTCCCCTCACCCTGTAACTGAGGGAGGCCAGAAGACAGAGGTGCAAGGGTCTGTGGGGGCTACGAAGGCCCAGGAAAGTTGGATGATTAGTTCTTTTCCTTCTTCCCAGGGTTAGACGGTCACCTGCCACGCTCAGCTATTTAGTTTCTGCAACTTGTTTGCCAACTTCAGAGAAGCTAAGGAGGCTAAAGGAGGGCCTTTTGGGTGAGTCTTTGGTGCTAATTTGAGTCCGTCGATTGTATTGCCTCTTTCTACAAGGATTTTGGGACACTCCGTCCTCACATGGTTTATAGTGCAGAAAATGGGCTGGGCATGGTGGCGCATACCTGTAATCCCAGCAACTCAGGAGGTGGAGGCAGGAGGATGGTATGTTGGAAGCCAGAGGCAGCCTGTGCAACTTAGTAAGACCCTGTCTCAAAATAAAAAATAAAATATCGGCTGGGGGTGCAGCTCAGCGGTGGAGAGCTTGCAAAGAATGTGCGAGGCCCTGGATTCAATCCCCAAGTACTGGGGAAAAAAAAAAAAAAAAAACCAACCAAAAGAATGCAGAAAATGAGGGTTTCTCCAGTTGTTGAGGCACATTCATGTTAAATAAGTACAAGAATAGTTTTCTCCTTGGGGCCCAGGGAAGGGGGAAGAATTCCTGTTTGGTCCAGGTTCCCAAAGATTGCTTCCTTTTGTCCTGCTCAGGAAGAAAGTCCTTAATTATGGCTGTTGTGCCACAGAGTTCAGGGGATTTGAGCACAGTGGCTGGCCAGGAGGGGTATAGAGCTGGGACTGGGGGCTGAGGTGTGGTTCTGAGTCTATTTGCTTCTAATGGGCTGTGTAACCATGGACAAGAGCTCCCCCTCTCTGATCCCATTTCTCTTGCCATAGACTATGTAAAACCACGGGCTGGGATTTAGCTCAGTTGGTTAGAGCACTGGGCTGCAGTCTCTGAGGTCCCGAGTTCAATTCCTAGCACTGCAAAAATGGGAGAAGGATCTGGCAATCCACTCCCAAGGCAATCCCGAAACAGTCAGCCATTGAAAACCCTATGAGGGTCGCTATGAGTCGGATACCGACTCGATGGCACCTAACAACAACAACAACAATGTAACACGAGATGAGCTGCCCTGGCCTCTGCAGCAGAGGGAGAAGTAGAGATTAAGCCAGGGGTAGCACTGGTGGGTGGAGGGGATTTAGGAGGCCTGGTTGGGGAACTAAGCCTGCCCTCCTCCTCCAGTCTCCATCCCCACTGCTTCCCTGGCTGGCACTCAGGGCTACTGTCGATTTTCTTCTTGCAGATGAGTTCCTAAAAGATGTGGGTGTCCCCGGGGCTGTAGATGGCTTTGAAAACTGAGCAGCACAGGGGCAGAGGCACCTGGCCCATGGCTCTCATTCCGATTGCAGGGGCCGTGGCTGGGCCAGATTTGGGAAGACCTGTCCCCAGAAGCCTGGCTGTTCTAGGAAGGCACCTCCTCCCTCCCTCTTGGTCTCTACCATCCTTTCATTCCTTTGGCAGGCCCTGGGCTAATAACAGAGACCAGAGACAGGCCCCTGCTGTCACATGGCTGGCCTGAACTGTCTGTGACAGGGGGACCTGTTCAGGGCATTAGGAGGAGAGGTCTCTAAAAATTACCAATAAAATAAGATTACTGGGGGGCAGGGAAAGGGGAGGTCTCCCGTGGATGACCACGTGCAGGGTGCACACTGGGTAGATAGAGGCTCTGCTGGCTGGGATGTGTGTGCACGGGAGGGGACTGTCTGTGCACGCTTTGCGCCTCAACACACACACACACACACACACACACACACACACACACACACACACACACACACACAGAGTCACCCAGGTGCAGAGTGACACCCGTGCATGCACAGCAGTGGAGTCGCATGTGCACACACAAGCAGGTGCACACGCGTCCCCTCCAACAACCGCATGCTGGCGGTATAAGAGAAACCTTTTCCTTCCCTCTTCGTTTCTCTCTGGCAGTGCTGGGGGTCGACCCCAGAGCACACGCCCCATCGCTCAGCTACGTCACCAGCCCAGAGAAAAACATTTCGCAAGAGCCTCTGCCCCAGTGCTTCCCTTTGCCCTTCTCCTACCCTGCTTTTCCCCCTTGCTCTCCCCTCCCGGGGTACCTTGCCCTGCCTAATCAGCTGTGAGCCTGGACTGGCCAGGACAGCCCTCTTTCCCCACAGTTTGGAAGCAGTACGAGAAGGCGAGAGGACTCAGATGTGGGAGCTCCGTGGAGATGGGTTCAAATCCCAACTCTTTCCCTTGGCCAGTTCATGGCCATGGGCATACTAGGAAGCTACTTAATGCCCCTAAGCCTTACTTATCTATGAAATCAGACTGCAGACACTTGCGGGGTTGCAGTTGTGAGGAGTGTGCAGGGTAGCAGGGTCACAGTGCCCAGACTAGGCTGGCGCACAGGGGTGTCAGTGTCCTCCTCTTCACTGTGGTCCCCATGCATATATTTCTGCTGTAGGGTCCCCACATGGCTGTTTGAGCTGGAAAAGAGGCCCACCCTAGGGGAAAGTTTGGGGTCTCCTTTGGATGGACGTTGCATCACTTATCTATAGGTATCACTGATGGAGCACTTTCTATCTGAGACAATTGCACGTGTCCTGTCTTCTCAATAGGCTGCTGACCCCTTCCTCACAAATAAAGAAGCTGAAAGCTGAGCACGGTAGTTCATGCCTGTAATCCCAGTGACTTGGGAGGAGGAGACAGGAGGATCGTGAGTTCGAGGCCAGAGGCAGCCTGCGAAACTTAGCAAGATCCCAACTCAGGATAAAAAGTAAAACAATGGGCTGGGGGTGCAGCTCCATGGCAGAGCACTTGCAAAGCATGCGTGAAACCCTGGTCTCAAATCCCCAGTGCTGCAAAAATTAAAAACGAAGTTAAAAAAAATAAAGGAAGCCAAGGTACAGAGAAGTAATTTATCCAAATTCAGACAGCTAGTAGACGGCCGGGAACCCGGCGCTGACCCCAACGTTCTGCTGCACCAGATGATTTGCTGTAGTACTGGGATCACTGGCAGGAGCTTGTGCATCAGCCAGCCTTCTGTTACTGCAACAGCTCTGGAGATGTGCAACAGACAAAACACTCCCCGACGCTGTGCCAGGCCAGGCGCTGTCAGTGCTTCCCTGCTAGTCATAGGGTTTTCAGTGGCTGGTTGTTTGTTTTGTTTTGTTTTGTTTTGGGGGGGGAGTGGGCTGCCAGGTCCTTCTCCCAAGAGATAATCAACTTAGAACAGTTTTATCTTGGCTCACAGTTTTAGCATCCCCAGGCCATGAAGCATTGGCCCATTGCTTTCAGGTCTGTGGCGAGGCAGCCCATTGTGGTGGCAGCAACTGGCATTACAAAACCACTCACATCACGGCCAGGAAGTGAAAGGAAGAAAGAGGAAGGGGCTGGGATCCCTCTGCCCCTTCAAGGACACAGCCTTGGTGGCTGGAGGCCTGCCACCTCTCATGGCTCCACCGCTTCCTCTGCTACCTCTCAGAGTCCCACCCCCTCCCAGGAGCTCTTCCCTGGGCACTGAGCTTCACCACGTGGGCCTTTGTGGCCACTCCAGATCCACACTGCAGTACCGTGCTAAGGCAGGCGGTGCCGTTAGGATGGCGCCTTTCTTTAGCTTCTCTCTAAAGTGGTGTGGACCTGCGGGAAGGCTTTGGTTCCAAGAAGCTGGGCTGCGGGAGGCCCGAGGGTCATCTGTGGGAACAAAGGAGATGAGAGTGGGGATCTCTCCGAGGTCCGCAATGCTGTGCAGGGACCTCAGCTCGGGTCTGGGGCTGCAGACGTAAACAAGACCTTGTCCTACTTGCAGGACCGTGGGGAAATGAGCAGGCAGGGACCCAGGCACATGGGCGTTAAGGTTTGTGCAGCTGCAAAGGAGACAGCACATGGCTATGATCGGGTGGGGAGAGGCACTTGGTCTGAAATTTGTTTGGAGGAGGTGAAAGCAGAGAAGACTGTCCTGGGACTTAGACAGGGAAGGGGAAGACTCCTCCAGGGAGGAAGGACAGACCGAGCAACAGCACAGAGGTGTGAGAAGGAAGAGAGGAGCCAGCAGGGGCAGGTTGGGTGCTAAGGCACTTGCATTATATCTTGAAGGGGAGCTAGTGCATGTATTTAAAAGGGGAGGTCTGTCAAGTTTATATTTTAGAATACTGGCCTGAACAGCAATGGACATGGATTAGAAAGGACCAGACCTTTATAAAAAGGCCATAAAATATTTTGACAGCCAGTAATAGCAAATTCAACACCAAATAGCCCAAATAGTAAGGGATTAATTTGGATGTACATTATGAAGTTCAGGACCAATACTGCTTTAGGATTGGGTAATTCAGGGGCTAAACAACATCAACAAGCACCCAGGTTTTCTGTCTGTCCTCTGGCCATGAGATCTGTCTTCAGACCAACTTTCTTCTGGGTCACAAGATGGTGGCTGCAGTTCCAGGCATCACACTGCTATCCAGGCTGGCAATGAACAAGAATAGCACAAGTCAACTGCAAAATTATAGGTAATAGTGGAGGCTAGAGCATATGAGAGTGTTTGCTCTCTGCTTGTTGGCATTCAAATTAAAAATTATAAAAAGCACTGGCAAAAAATTATAAATAATGTCAAGAGACAAATGATGATCTGGGAGAAGATCTTTATAACTCATATCACATGCCTATTTTCTCCTAATATACAAAGAGATCCTAAAAGTCAACAGCAATACAACCCAGTAGGAAAAAAGAATGTGACAGCCTGCTTGTATAAATCAGTATAGCCCATCATAGGGCAATTGGCAATGTCTATCAAAATATACGGGAGAAGGACCTGGCAACCGACTCCGAAAAAACAATTAGCCATTGAAAACTCTATGAATAGCAGAGAAGCAAGACAACAGTGTTTCATCTGTTGTACGTAGGCTCACTATGAGTCAGACCCTGTCTCCATGGCATATAACAACAATAACAACAACAACAACAACATCAAAATGTTAATCCATACGCCTTTTGACCCAGCAATTTCATATTGGGGAATTGATTCTAAAGACATACTTGCATATCCATGAAATTTCATATGTATAAGTACCTTCTTTGCAACATTATTTGTAGTAGCCAAAGCTTGGAAAGAATCCAAATGTCCATGAATTGAGGACCAATTTGTTGTTGTTGGGTGCCATCAAGTGGGATTCTACTCATAGTGACCCTATGTACAACAGAACAAAACATTACTCAACACTGTGCCATGCACACGATCTTTTTATGTTTGAGCCCATTGTGGCAGTCACTGTATTTCTTCTATTTTGAGACATTTGAGACAATGGACTACTATGCAATCAAAAAGAGGAATGAGGAAGCTCTCCCTACGAATATGGAAAGAGCTCCAAAATATATTGCGTGTGAAAAGTAAAAATACTATCAAAGTGCTGAAAAGTGGATACAAAAAATAGGAAAATAAGACTCTATGTGTTTGCTTGGATAGGTGGGAGATTGGAATGGGAGGGAGCCATTTCAGCATATACTTGTCTATACTTTTTGATCTTTGAACCATGTTGCCTATTACCCTTTTCAAAACCAGAATGAAACAAAAACCACTGCAAATTCCACCAAACACTGGGGGTTGAATTCTGCCAAGAGCTGATGATTTTCAGTCTCTGGGCTCAGAATATATACAGTGGCCATATAGATAGAAGGGGATAGATTTGAGGAATCTTTCAGGGGAATGAAATCCTCATGGGTTGGGTGCGGAAGTGAGAAAGCATGGAGGCAGAGCTGGTGCCCAAAGGTACTGGGCTAAAGACAGCCCCAGTCTGAGATGGGAAGACTGGAAAGAAGCACCTCAGGGGGCAAAGGCAACTGCAGGTCACTGGAGCAATCAGCCCTGGAGAATCGCACTGGCTCTTACAAGTCTCCCGTCACTCCATCCCTGTGACCTGACCTTGTCTGGTTTCTCTTTCCGTCCACAAAGGCAGTGTTTCTGATCTCAAAGCAGAGGGGACATTTCTTCCAAAGTTCTGTTGTCGTTGTCGTTGCTGGTGCCTTCAAATCGGTGTCCAACTCATAGTGACCCTATGTACAACAGGTGAAACGCTATTGTTAATGCTTCTTTGCTGTTCATAGGGTTTTCAATGGCTGATCCACAGTTTTATGTCTTGCAAATTCTGACCCAGTGAAGTAGACAGGCCCTGTAGCCCCTTGGGCACAAATTCCAAGCCAGGTGTTGAGTATGCAGGTGGCCCTGGGCAGCTGTCTGAGCACGAGGCCTGTCAGGGGGCAGAGGCACTTGGAGTATCTGGTGCATGAGGGACAGGGAGGAGGCCCAACTATAGACAGGACAGCAGAAATCCACATTCTCCTCTGGGTCAGCCTGTCCTAGAGAGAGGCCGGGACGCAGTGCTCTGTTCTCTTCTCTTTGGCTCCCGTCTGCAGCTGGAGAGGACCCTGGGGCTGGGAGCCTGGTGAGGGGACATCCCAGGAAATGATGCCCTCCCAGGATCAATGTCTGCCCAGGGCCACCGTGGCACTGATGGCAGTGGGAGAGGTGGAAAGGACAGGGAAGCCTGGCGTGGCAATGTCAGCCAACATGAGCTCACGGTGTATGGCATTCCCATGACAAGGGCAGTGGGAGGGGCTGTGTTTGGGACACATGGGCCCCTTGCTGAGCAAAGCAGTCCCCTGAGCTTCCTGCCTCAGTCCAGCCCATCTGCAAAGCTGGGGGCCAGATGAAAACTGGACGGGGCAGCTGGCAATAGCAACACCACTCGGTGCTGGAGGCGTTCTGGGCTGGTATGTGAAATATGGCCACACTCTTGGTTTTAGTTGTAGCTGGAAAGGATTAGAAGACAATTAATAAATCATTTAGTGCCCTGAGTTTAAGTAACTTATTATTATGGGCTGCATATATTTATTACGCTTCACTGAGCAACATTGGCACATTTCCTTTGAGTGTCACACAATTTGTATGCAATTTGTTCAGAAGATTTTTTAAATGCATCTATAAATTATTAACCTGCGTTCTTCAGGACAGATTGCTGGATCCCAACCCCTCCTCCACCATCCCCTGTGAGTCTTGCAAAAACTTCCCGTCCCTGAATGATGGTAGGGCCATGTGCCTCTGCAGCGCCTCTGAGGGGTCCCTGGCTTTCTCCCTGGGTTGGGCCCCCGGGGAAGAGACCTAACAAGAGTGTGAAGAAAACAGACACATGCCTGGGGTGATTGGCAGGCACCTGGAGAGGAAAGGTGGACCAAAATCCTGCCTCTCAAGACTGTGGTGAAAATAAAAGAAATCTGGGGGAGGGGGGAGTTGGCCCTTGCATGCACCTGGGAACCCAACTGATGGGAGCCAGAGCACTTCAGGCACTCTTGGTCTTGTTGTTCATTGTGGAGATGAGGAAGCCCAGGGCCCAGCAGACAACTTGCCCTGGGCTGACCTTGGCCCTGTGCCCCGCCCCCATCTCTCCTAATCCCTTCTGGCTGTGACTT
This sequence comes from Pedetes capensis, assembly GCA_007922755.1. Classification (NCBI taxonomy): domain Eukaryota; kingdom Metazoa; phylum Chordata; class Mammalia; order Rodentia; family Pedetidae; genus Pedetes; species Pedetes capensis. The sequence goes on along the minus strand of VMDO01000023.1, from coordinate 133,288 downwards.
TTCACCTGCACCTTTCTTTGCACCTTTCTCTAAGATGCACAGGGATAGCATTTCCATGTTTTTTTCAGACCTGAGCCCGGGTCATCTTTTTTGTTTTTCTTGGTGGAGCAGTTTGAAGCTTTTGGTTTGATGACACTTTTTAATTGAATCCTAAGTCATTGCCTACAGCCGTGCCATGGTGGCATCTGATCCCTTCAGCTCTCAGAAGCTAAGCAGAGTTGGGCCTGGTTAGTTCTTGGATGGGAGACCACCTGGGAACACCAAGTGCTGTAGGCTTGGGAGAAGGACCTGGCAACCCACTCCCAAAAAACAATCAGCCATTGAAAACCCTATGAATAGCAGAGAAGCACTAACAATAGTGTTTTTACTGTTGTACGTAGGGTCACGAGTTGGATACTGACTTGACAGCACCTAATGACAACAACAAGTCATTGCAGCCCCTCCAGAGGTGAGACAACTTAGGTGAGACAAAAATCTCACCTAAGTATCTAGGGTCTGGGTTAAAGGGCCGTCTGACTGGCTTACCCGTCCTCCTCCCAGAAGCCTTTTCTAGCACCCGTACAACACACATCTGTCAGGCACATAAGATGTAATAGATGCTCCCAGGGTCTACGCTTGGGTACGCAGGTGATATATCAAAAGACATCCCTGCGCCATTTCTTCACACCTTGTTGGAGTGACCCACTATCCACGGGTGTCGATGTCTGTTGAGTGAATGGATGAACCAACCAGGAATGAACATAGGCAACTTCTGAACACACAAGGCAGCCCAGAGGAAGTAGCCAGCATTCTGGGACCAGAGAGCAGACTCACTGTGGGTCTGCTTGACAGCTAAAGGTTGACTTCACACATAGTAAGTGGACGTACTGTCTTCTTCAGCAAATTCCACCAAACATGACTGAACTTTATTGGATCACTCACTGGGTCACCCCTTGCCCTCTCCCTGGCCAACCCTTCAGGCCCCTAAGTTTGCCTTTTAGGAAAGCCCACACTCCTTCTTCTTTGATGAGTCTGCCAAGCCCTGAGACACCAGATCGCTCATCCCATTAGAAATTTGTGCAAAACCAGAGGAAAGGAGCTGTACTTAAGGCCTGGAGCGCTTCCCTTCTGAATAAGGTCCATAAACTTTAGTGCAAAGACTTTGCGACATGTATTTTGACTGCTCGGAGATTTTAAAAAATTTTTCCCTCTCCAGTACTTTGATTCAATGTTGGATTTACGAGGTTATTGAACAGCTAAATCACAGACTGGAGAGGCTGGCGATTTCTTTGTCACAGATGCGGTGACGTATCTGCTGGGAGGTCGTCAGTAAAAGCCGCGCTGTTGGAAAGGCTCTCTGTCCACTGGTTTGCCCTCGAGAGGATCACACTGAAAGTTCTCTGGTTTAGTTATTTTAAGCCCCAAGTAGGCAATTTAACCACGAGAAAGGCCTCTTGTTTACTGCCTCTTGTTTACTGCCGATCTTGCACTTGCGACTCTCTGCAGGGGACAGCTGCCATGTGGCCTTGCTCACCAGCTCCTCCCCTCTGCCCCTTCCGTCTAACAAAGCTTCCTTCCTGTCTCGTCCTGCTGGGCAGGCGGGGCTGACTTTCCTGCAGCCTCACAGAGGGCCCCCTGAGCAAGTGCTGCCTCCTCCGGCCCTTCAGGGTCCCCCCATGCACAGGCAGGATGGCCTGCGCCTGCCCCTCCAGCTCCTGCCACCTGCAAGCTCTTTTGCTGGCAGGTGCCAGGTGGAGACAGTCAGCTGCGCAGGAGAGAGATTGTTCTGGGTAGTTACTGCTAGCAAGGGACCCCATTTTATCTACCTGCCATCAGCATAATCTGTCCTCGGCTGGAGGCACCTCAGAGGAGCAATGAGCAACTGCGGCTCAGCAGATGGCAGCGCAGTCGCCAGGGTGACTCGGCCTGAGAGCGGAGCTGCCAGCCCTGCCTCGGTGCCCTGAGGCTCTGCCTCGGTGCCCTGAGGCCTGGGGCCTGAGCTTTGGACTCAGGGAAACCTCCCACCTCTCCCCCGTGATGGTGAAATCCGTCCTCTTTAGGAAAGGCACAGTTTTCCCACTCGTTTGTTCTCAGATTGGTGTTATACCCTGGAGCCAAATTAGTGGCTGAGAACAATTGGAAACAAATGCTCTTTCGGCATCCTGCTGCGATCCGGGGATCCAGGTGGGGACACCAGCCGCAGGGCGCTGTTTCCACTGAGTCACCCCTCCGCAGAGAATCAGCATCCCCAAACCATTCAGCACAGCCAAATTCCCTCGTAAGCAGTCAGCGCGCGCATCTGCCCAACCTCAGCCAAACAAGCTGGAGCCCTGTTAAGTTATTTATGAAACAATACCCAGGACCAGCCCCGTGGGGTGAGTCAGGAAATAATGAACGGGAAGTGCCATGGTGCTGTTTGGAGCGGCCTGGGAATGGCTTGCTGGACTGGGAGCAGTTCCTTCCCACAGGTGCTGGCGGCAACCAGGTGCCTTCTGATGGCACCTTCAGAAAGTGCTGGCAGGCACCTGCTCTGAGACGCTCATGATGGTTCGCCTGGCCTGGACTTGTCATCAAAATTCTTTCCCTGCCCTCCAGCGCTGCTCTGAGCAACAGTGGCTAATGCCACACTTCCCCGTCTCTGGATGTCCCTGCCCAAAGGGTAGGTTATTTGGAAGTTCTGGGAACCCTTGGTGGAGAAAACCTCCTGTGGTCCCTACACAGCTGAAGGGTCATACTTAACCCTCCCGACATACTGCTAGGGGCGTCTCCTCTCAGACTGTGGGCTCCTTGAGGTCAGGGAAGTGGATTTGCCATTCATTGTCCATCCTCAACCCAGTAAAAGGTCACTCAAGAAGCACTGTGTGCAGGGTGTGGTGGCACACGCCTGTAATCCCAGTGGCTCAGGAGGCGGACGGAGGCAGGAGGATCGCAAGTTTGAGACCAGAGGCAGTCTGCATAACTTAGCAAGACCCTGTCTCAAAAAAGTAACAAAACAAAACAAAACAAAAGGGCTGGGGCGCAGCTCAGTGGTCCAGCACTTGCAAAGCATGCAGGCACGAGGGCCTGGGTTCAACTCCTAGTACCACAAAAAAAAAAAAAAAAGAAAAGAAAAGAAGAAAGAAAGAAAGAAAGAAAGAAGGAAAGAAAGAAAGGAAGGAAGGAAGGAAGAAAGATTGTGTAGGTGAGTGAAGGGAATCTCTAGCCTGGCTTCCACGCCTGGACTCCCTGGATAAGTCCTGCTCCCCACTCTATGCCTCAAAGGGGAAATGAGGAGGTCAGAGCAGATGATCTTTACACCTCCATCCAGGGCCAGCCATGCCCCGTTCTGCACGAAGCCGGCTCCAGCAGGCGCCATGCTCCCGATTGCCCTCTGCCTCTGGCTGGCTCCTGGGCTGATGGGCACCAGGCCCCGTGGCGGATGCTCCCTTTACCCTGGTGACCCTGGCTGAGTCATTATGCCGGCTTCCAGTCTGGGTCTCACTCTCTGGTGATGAAATCTTGTCCTGCACTGCTGCCCCCCATGCATCCTCGGGCACTTGGTTTCCTCTGTCACCCAGCTGAGAATTCCCTCTAAAGCAAAGCCAGATGCAGAGAGGGACTTGTTAGCACAAAGAGATGCGTTTGTTCTGCGCTGGGCTGCGTTTCCCTGGCAGGCTGTATTTACTTTTCGTTTGGAGCCAGACCCCTCTCCACCAGGGGAAAGGAGGGCCTCTTCATTTCCAACCGAAAGAGGAAAGGCGAGGGTTGTCCTGCAGCGACCGTGTCCCTGTGCCGTGCTGCCTTTGTTCCCTTTCAAAAACAGGAGCCAACTTCTTCCCACCTCCTCCCTGCCTGGCCCAGAGTTTCTCCTGCCTCCTACCAACAACGACCACAAGAATATTTACCTGCACAGGGCCCGACTCTTAACTTTTCTAAGTGCATAGCTATTTCATTTCATTTGTAGTGTTTCTGTGTTGCAGGCAAGGCAGGAACAGATATCTAGGTCTGAGGGCCAAAGATTTATTGGTATCCAATCCAGGAGTTCTTGGAGCCCTAGGCCTTTCTGGCCGAACATGAATTTGATGAATATCTTTTTCTCTGATTTGTATCCTCTGGGGATATGGATAGCCTTCACACCTTGGTGCAATTTGTAACTCTCCCCAGCAAAATGGACACACAAATATCACTCTTGATAAAATTTGGAGGGGTTCACGGAAACCTTAAGTTTTTTCTTGCTGTAGCCCAGTCACTCTTTTTAAGAGATGAAGAAATTAAGGCCCAGAGAATTAGGGCAACATGCTCCCCTTCCTGCCCAAAGGCTATTTCTTTTTCCTGATAGAAATTGGGAGAAGTTAGTGGTGTCATACATTCATACATGTTTGTGTGTGTGTTGTATGTTATGTATAAAATATATATTTCATTGTGTCAAAATACATATAACTGAAAATTTGCCATCTTAGCCAGGAGCAGTAGTGCATACCTTTATTTCCAGTGACTCAGGAGGCTGAGGCAGGAGGATGGCAAATTCAAGATCAGAGGCAGTCTGCATGACTTAGCAAGATCGTCTCTCCAAATACAAAAATTAAAAATGGGCTCCTAGTGCAGCCCGCTGATAAAGCACTTGCAAAATGTGTGTGAGGCCCTGGGTTCAGTTCCCACGTACTGTGAAAAAAACATTGCCAATGCAACCATTTTTAAGTATACCATTTGGTGGCATTAAGTACATTTACTTCATTGTAATGATGGTAAATGTTTGGTATCACCACCATCCACCCACAGAACTCTTTTCATCTTGCAAAATTGAAACACTGTCCCCATTCAGTGACTCCCCACCTGCCCCACCCCATCCTTGGCCTCTGACAACCACCCTTATATTTTCAGTCTCTAAGAATTTACTATTCCTCATATAAGAGGGTCTGCAGCTGTAGCTCTGTGACATTTGATCCCACCAGATCTCAGAAGCTAAGCAGGGTCGGGCTTGGTTACTACTTGGATGGGAGACCGCCTGGGAACACCAGGCGCTGTAGGCTTGGGAGATGGACCAGCAACCCACTCCCAAAAATCAATCCGCCTTTGAAAACTCTATGAACAGCAGAGAAGCACTGATAATAGCCTTTCACCTGTTGTATGCAGGGTCACTAGGAGTTGGATACTGACTTGACGGCACCTAAAAAAACAACATATAAGAGGAATCAAATAGTATTTGTCCCTTTGTGTCTGGCTTATTTCACTTAGCATAAGGTCCTCAAGATTCATTTACGCTGTAGCATGTGTCAGAATTTCCTTCCTATTGAAGGCTGAATAATATTGCATTTCGTGTACAGGCCAATGCGTCAGTCAGCTTTCTGTGACTGTGGCAAAATACCTGAGAAAATCATCTTACTAAAGGAAAAAGTCTGTTTTGGTTCATGCCTTCAGAGGTTTCAGCCCATGGTTTCTTGGCCCTCTTGCTTTGGACCTGTGGCAGCACAGTACCTCATGGTGGGAGCGTGTGGTGGAGGAGGTCTGCTCACATCATGGTGGTCAGGAGGCAAAGAGAGAGTCAGAGTGTCACTCTCCTCTTCTAAGGCATGTCCCCAATTACCTAACTCCCTACCACTAGACTCCACCTTCCAAAGGTTCCAATACTTCTCAATGGGGCGACAGGCTGAGGATCAAGCCTTCAACCTGTGCATCTTTGGGGAATATTTCAGATCCAAACTATAGCAACCACATTTTGCCTATCTGTCCGTGCCAGGGGACATTGGGATGGCTTCTACCTCCGGCTATTGCAGCTTATGCTGCTGTGAGCAAGGGGATGCAAGTATTTGTGTCTCTGCTCCCAATTCTTTTGTATAGATGGCATATACTCAGAAGTAGAGGCATGTTCTTAAAGTGTCTTAATTATTCTATATCCTTCCTCAAGCCTACTTTATTTTATTCTTGAACTAACATCTTTTGATGTCTACCACCATATCACCCTGGCATCTGATCCTGCCTGATCTTGGAAGCTAAGCAGGGTAGGCCTGTTAGTCCTTGGGTGGGAGACTGTCTGGGACTACTAGGTACTGCAGGCTAGGGAGAAGGACTTGGCAATCTACTCCTGAAACAATCTGCCATTGAATACCCTATGAATAGCAGAGAAACACTGACAATAGTGCCGGGCATCACAGTGCCAGGGAATGTTTCATTCTGTTGTACGCAGGGTCTCTATGAGTTGGACCCAACTAGACAGCACCTAACAAGAACAAGAACAACAACAATTTTTGAGCAACTGAGCCTGTGGCATATGCTACAAAGGCAGCTTTCTGAGAGCCCCACAGACCTTTCCTGACCCCACTCTCTCAAATGCCCAGCATCTGTCCCCAGTCGCTCCTATTCCCTCATCCCACTGCATTTTTCTTCTTTGTGTTTATCATCACCGGACACACTATTTCTTATTTTTAAATAGTTTGTTCCTCCCTTTAAAATGTGTGCTCCCTTGAAATCAGGGACTTTCATGTTTCGTCCATGGCTGAATCTCTGATGTCAGGCACAGTGCCTGGTATCTGTGCCTAGAACCTCAATAAAGGTAACAAATGGATGTCTGAGTGAATCTGTCCCTACTTGCAAGGAGCTTATAGTCTGGTAGGGAGATAAACACATTAACACTACAATTTGTTGGTGTTGTTAGGTGCCACTGAGTAGGGTATGACTCACAGCCACCCTCATAGGGTTTCCAATGGCTGGTTATTTCAGGATTGCTTCGGGAGTGGATTGCAACATCCTTCTCCTGGTTTTGCAGTGCTGGGGATCAAACCCAGGGCCTCAGAGAGTGCAGAGCTGCACCCTACCAACTAAGCTAAACCCCAGCCCAAAATTATAATAGAAAACAAAATAGAGGGGCCCTGAGAGGAACATAACCAGCTGCCAAGAGAGGTTTCAAGATGGTGGAGCCAGGAAGTATCTCTTGTGTACCAGGCAGAGAATTTCAACAACGATAAAAAGGCCCATGCATGGAGTAGCTACCATATGATAGTGGACAATTAATTTTCCTTCTATTCTTCCCACAACGTCATGATGTGATATTATTACTATCAATTTCCAGGTGAGGAAACCAGGTCAGAGAGAGGCGAAGGAATTGGTCCAAGGTTGTATAGCTAGCAAGCCTGCCTTTCAAGTCAAGCCTTTTATTTTCTTCCTTTTATCCATCATTTTAACTTTCTTTATTAAATTTCTTTTAAAAAATTACAAAGGTGGCACTGCTTGCTGCAACAGTGAAACAAGGCAAAGATGGTCTAAAAGTGATGGTCTTCCAGCAGCACCAGTGTGGACAGCCTGGTCTGCATTTGTTCGCCTGTCTCAGTCTTGCGCAAACCCCTGCAACTGGATAAATCCATCCTAGCTTCTTCTCTGCTCTTATAGAAATAGGATTACACTGCACACATCACCCCACAGCTGCTATTCTATAGAATACCTCTCATGGCAAGACAGGCAGCTCTAACTGGCTTCTTTTAATAGTTGTGTTTATAGCATAATTGTACCGTGTTACCCAGCCATTCCCCTAAAGCGGGGCATCCACTGTAGACAGTGCTGCATTATCCTTAGGTAATAAGGATTTTCTTTCTTTTGGATGTGTCTTCAAATTGGGGTTGCTCAGCCTAAGTGTACGTGTATTTTTAATCGTAATGGGTGCTACTTCACTATTTTCCCAAAAGATACTGGTATCACACGGTGCTTTTAATTCTGTAGTCTCTAGGTCCCATAGATTACCCCTTGCTTCTTCCCTTCCTGCTTTTTCTTTTTTTCTTTTTTATTTTTCTTTCTTTTTTTTTTTTTTTTTTTTGGTGGCACTGGGGGTTGAACCCAGGGCCTCGCACCTGCATGCTTTGCAAGTGCTGGACCACTGAGCTGTGCCCCCCAGCCCTTTTTTTTTTTTTTTTAAACTTTTTGAGACAGGGTCTCGCTAAGTTACGCAGACTGCCTCTGGTCTCGAACTTGCGATCCTCCTGCCTCTGCCTCCCGAGCCGCTGGAATTACAGGCGTGTGCCACTGAGCCCGACCCTTCCTGCTTTCCCTTGGAGCAGTCATCAGGCTCAGGACTCTCTGTGGAGGCAGAAGGAACCTCCTCTTCCTTCTCACATCCCACATGTGGGCTTGGGTGTGGCTCTGTTCTATCCCTTGGCCATGGAACCTGGCTTATCATCCTGAACTGTCACTAATTAGCTGTTTGACCTTGGCCAAGCCGCATAACCTTTCTGTGCAATGGATTCATCATACATAATGGAAAGGGGTTGGCGGTCTAGTATCACAGCCACTAACTGTATATAACTGTTGAGCACTTGAAATATGGGTAAAGAGCCACATGTGGCTAGTGGCCACCCTATGTGGCTATAGAGAATGAGAATGGGATCTGTAGAAGTACAGAACATAGACAGTGCTTAACTAGCCCAGGGTCTGGCACATAGTAAGCACTCAATAAACTCTTGCTATTATCAGGTCTTCTGTGTCTTGCTTTCCGGACCACCACGCCTGATGGCCCTCAATGACGCCCCACACTGGCTGTCTTGAGTCACCTGGGGGAGGGTGGGAAGGTGTTGCCGCGGTGGTGTGCGTCAGTAATGAGCCTTGCACCGAATGTTTCTGATTTGCTACTTTCCCTGGAGGGTCATGTGAGCCGGGAGTGGTATGTGGCCTGCTTTGCAAGTGATTAACATGGTGTAAGCAATCTGCATAGAGAGGAAAAAACCCTCCGTTGGTATTCCATTATTCTATTAGAGTTTCAGAGCCAGGATTAAGTGGACATGATTTCTTCCTATGGGCCATTAATTTTGTTTTATTGCTGGTCTGATGGCCATTACCCTTTTTTGCCAATGCATTCCCCCATTAGGTTTGTACAATTAACAAAATATGTGCTGTTAGGGCTTTGATAGGAAGAGTGGGATGGAAATAAAGGGAGGGGTGCAGTGGCCACAGAGGTGGAGGTGGGGAGAGGCTGAAGCCGGGGATGGAGACTCAGGAACCAAGGGCAGGTGGGCCTCTTCTTGCCTTGTGGCCATTGGTGTTCCTGAAGACTGCAGAGAAACCTTCCTGGGTCTGCCTCAGTGAGGGGAGGAGGAGCCCCCAGGGGAGAGGGTCAAACCCTTAGCGGGGCCAGGTTGGTGCAGGGCTGGGTGTCCTGGTTGTCCTCCCTCGGCCTCAGCTGGATACAGCACAGCAAGCAGAGCACGCCATCCCCCGCCACCCTCTGCTTGTCACCTTGAGCTGGAAATTCCTCAGCAGACAGCAGTAGTCCTAGGTCTGGCTCTATGACAGCAGAGACTTCTGGGCAGGCGACACCTGTCTTCCCTCAAGGGGACAAACAGGAGGACCCGTGCCCAGTAAAAGGGGGTGGCCAGTGGTGGCCCTCCACTGACCACCTGGTGGAAAGGCAGGGTTGGCATGGCGAAGTCATCTACTTTTGGGTGAAAAGTAAGAAATCTGGATTTTTAAGTGTGAAATTTCCCAAATAGTTTGATGTTGGTGGAATCTATTTAAACACATACACAAAAACATTGAACATGCAAGACTCAATCGAGGAGTCTGGGAAGGGTCTTAAGGAGGGGTGGATGTGATCTAATTCATGTCTCAGAAAGATCCTCGCAGTGCTGGGCAAGAGCAGGGCGAGGCTGGGAGCCAGGAGACCCATTCGGGTCCTTGCCCTGGTCTGAAGAGAGAAAGCTGGCCTGGACCAGGTCAAAGCCGATGGCATGAGTAGAGGAGCAGTGGGATTCCTCCTGGAGAGGGAGCAGGGCCTGGGTCTTAGCGCGTTTGCCCCGAGGGATGTCCCTGGGGCTGGGGAGACCTGCCCTACTAACAGACCCTCCCTCGGTGAGCCTCTGCAGAGGCTCAGCTTCCTGAGCCCATACTGCTCAGGGTACACGGGTGTCCCCTTCCCGGGCTTGGAGCGCAAATCACACGCTTCCACCCATGGTCCAGAGGTCATAGGCATCTCGGATTCCTTCTTCTGTATAACAAAATCATCAGGATCAGCCCACCAGTGCTAAGATTCCTTACAGGGCTTCAGGTTCACACCTAGACGTACAGGCGCAGGCCAAAGTCAGAGGCCTGGCCTGAGCAGCGTGTGGGCAATGTGACCCAGGGACCTCTTGCAGGCCCTCTGTAACTGGGCGCCCAGACTGCCCGTGGCCCAGAGGCTGAGGATGGCTGTGGAATTGGAGTTGATGGCTACCTAACTTAGAGGAAGGCCACCTAGGGCCCTCAGGGCCAGCAGGGAAGAGTCTCAGGCCCACATAGTTAGTACCCGGTAGTTCTTTTTTTTTTTTTTTTTTTTTTTTACAGTACTAGGGGTTGAACCCAGGGCCTCGAGCTTGCGTGCTATGTAAGTGCTGGACCAATGAGCTGCACCCCCAGCCCTTTTTTTTTTTCCTTTACTTTCTGAGACAGGGTCTCGCTAAATTGCGCAGACTTCTTCTGGTCTTGAACTTGTGATCCTCCTGGCTCTGCCTCCCAAGCTGCTGGGATTACGGGCATGCGCCACCATGCCCAGCTGATATCCGGTAGTTCTATCTTCAGTCACTCACCCAGTTGTTATGCCACTGACAACCCGCTGGTCAGCGGCTACAATGTCTGTCTGACAATCTCATTGGACAAGTCTGAGCAACTCCACAATGTCACTGGTGACAAGGGACCGCAGGTGGAGCAGCGGGGCAGTGAGGTGCAGGACACGCTGTCTGGAGTCACCGGGTTCCTGCAGACATTTCCTCCTGGAACAGGTTGTCTGACTCAGATTCTCCATCCCACTTCTATTTCCCCTTTGGAAGTTTTGCTCATCCACCTACAGAGGGCTTTTCAGAGAAGATGAGCATCCAGGGAGACTCTTGGTGCCCAAGAAGGGGTTGTCCCAATTTGGTCCTCATCCCAAATTGCTGGCTTGGGCAAGAGCAGGAAAACTTGTCATGGGCAATGAGATGAATCAGAAGTCGTCCCTCTTCTCCCTTTGCCTCTTTTTCCCACTCAGTTGCTGCCAGGACTTATTTATAACAACAAATAACAACAAGAATAGTCCTAGCGATTATGTAATTAATGTTTCAGGCAGTATGCTCATCTGGTGTGTGCATGATCTCATTGAAAGTTGGTTCTGTTGTCATCTTCTTAGATATGAAAAGAATGAAGTTCATAGAGGTTGTTGTTGTTGTTAGGTGCCGTCGAGTCGGTATCCGACTCATAGCAACCCTCATAGGGTTTTCAATGGCTGACTGTTTCAGGATTGCCTTGGGAGTGGATTGCCAGGTCCTTTTCCCATTTTTGTGGTGCTGGGAATTGAACTCAGGACCTCAGAGACTGCAGTGCAGTGCTCTGCCAACTGAGCTAAATCCCAGCCCCTTCATAGAGGTTAAGAATCAATAAATTCTGGCTTGAACAGAGAACTGTCCAACTGTAGCATCTTTCCTCTTAATTATAATGACTTACAAAGCCACCTTAGAAGGAATCCTAGCACTCTCCCTGGACAGCAATCTAGGCAACTTCAGAGATGGCCAGATGTCAGGTGGAATTTTGTTTTGATAATCACCTGGTAGTCTGTCACTTTCAAGTGGGGAAATTGAGGCATTGAGTGATTAAGGGTCCTTGTCCAAGATCAAACAGTAAGTTGATGGCAGAGTCAGGGCATGAACTCATATATCTGGCTGATCTCCTCCCCCACTCTAGTGCTGTCATTAGTCCAAGTTTTCATTAAGCCCAGATCATTACCTTCCATCCTTCCCACTTACCTGAGTGTGCTTCATGGATGCTCCTTAAAAAATGCAAAGGCAAGTTCTACTGTTGTACCTCCCAGGGGATGCCTTCTTCTACATTGCCCCCCATTTCTTTTTCCAAATAAGTGTGACCATGTAATAACATCTTCCTCTTTTATCATTTCTCAGATTCCCTCATGTCTATTAATATGAGTGGTCAATCTCATTTATGATTCCATATTATCTCCCTGGTGAATAAGACAGGCAAAAGTTGCAATTCTGGGTGCACTGTGGCTTGGCTGAAGATTTTGGAAGGCCCTAAAATATCATGCACATGGATGGTTCCACACATGCATCCATGGGCCAGTGCTGGTGCAGGAAGACCTCACCCCTGACATGTGGCGAGAGATGAAAGATAAGCACAATGTGCAGCTGTATGTACACATGCACGCACACGTACATACACACACGCACACACACGTGTATGTGTGAGAGATGGAGAGAGACAGAGAGAGGGAGAGAGAGAGAAAGAGATGCTTTTCATGATGCTTTAGTTATTCAATTCAATGGATTGCCCTTTATTGTGAGATTCTTGTGGGTTGAATTGAAATGCAATGATGGTCACCAGGCTCAGTGGGGCATACCTATAATCCCAGCAACCCAGGAGGAGGAGGCAGGAGGATCGCAAGTTCAAGGCCAGAGGCAGCCTGGATAAATTAGCAAGACCCTGACTCAAAGTGCAGCTGGGTGGTAGAGCACTTGCAAAGTGTGCACGTGAGGGCCTGAGTTCAGCTCCCAAGTACTGAACAAAAAAAAAAAAAAAAAAAAGGTAATGAAATGAAGATGAAAAAGACATGATTAATGTTTTATCACAATGTAAGCTTATCAACCTTGTCAGTCTTCATGTTTCTTAACATTTTACTAATGGCTGAAACCCAAATGTAGGACACCATGCTTTGGAGTGGCTTCTTGGCTGGTGCAGGATTCTCCTCCCGGTGCTGGGGTTCATTCTTTCAAAGGAACCTGGCTCACTTTGGGATAGCTTCTTCCTGGAGAATTCTTTCTGATGTTGAACAGAAGACCTGCTTCCTCTAACACCTACAATGAGTCTTAATCCTATGTCTAGAGGAATGTAGTCTCTCTCTCCTGTTGTTGTTGTTGTTAGGTGCCGTCAAGTCAGGTCCGACTCATAGCGACCCTATGTACAGCAGAACGAAACACTCTCTGATTCTGTACCAGGCACACGATCTTATTTATGTTTAAGCCCATTGTTGCAGACACCGTGTCAATCCATGTAATGGAGAGTTTTCCTATTTTTTCCGTTGACCTGCCACTCTCCCAAACTTTTCTGTGTTTTCCTCAAATATTTGGAGGCCTTTCATGAAGGACAGCTATCATGTTGCTTTAGGTAATAGAGTTAGGTCCAATGGGTAATATTAACAGAGATAAAAGGAAATATCACTCTAGTTTCTTCTACTGAGTCTTCAATTTCCCAGCCTCTTTCTAATAATGATAACAACACAATATTAGCTATAATTCACTGAGAGTTTATTCTGTGTGAGGCACCATTCTAAGCACCTTAGATTATAGTAAGTCATGCAATCCTCATAGCCAGCCTCAGAGGAGGAACTTTTGATTAGTCCTGTTTTCCAGATGAAAACCTAAGGCACAGTGGAGTTAAGGAACTTGCCCACAATCAAGTTGGGGTTGAATCCTGTATGGTGTGATTCCAGAGCCTGCGCTTTTAACAACTAGACTCCCAGCCCATAATTTAAACACTTGACATCTTCTCTCACCTCTCTCTTTTACTATCTCTGCTGAAGTTCTTAAAATAAGATGCCAGAACTTCATCTAGAACTAATGTGGGCTGGTAAGGCCCCAGCGGACAAGATCATCCATACCGCAGCTGGATACTGTATGGCTATTTGTGCAACCTGAGATCACGTTTAGTGAGTGGGGTTGTTTAAGTGTTGTTAGGTGCCATACTCATAGCATCCCTATGTATAACAGAAGAAAACACCACCCAATGTACACACCATCTTTTTTATGTTTGAGCCCCTTGTTGTAGCCACTGTGTTTCTTCTCATTTTGAGTCATGCCACATCAGCAACTGGAGGTCCCAGGGGCTTTACTCCATTCCTGTCATTAAGGTCAACTCTGCTTTGAGGAGGCAGCTCTTCTCCAGTTGTCTTTTGAATGGCTTCCAGCCTTGGGTGTTCATTTTCCAGCACTATATTTGACAGTGCTTCTCTGCTGTTCATAGAGTTTTCAATGGCTAATTGTTTTGGGCGTGGGTTGCCAGGTCCTTCTCCCTAATCTGTTTTAGCCTGGGAGCTCAGCTGTCCACCATGGGTGGTCCTACTAGCATCTGAAATACCCGTGGCATAGCTTCCAGCATCACAGCAACACGGAAGCCCCCACAGCACAGCTGACAGACATGCAGGGGAGTGAGTTGAATAGCAGCCTCCTATCTAGGGCTTCCATGCAACCCAAATAACCCAGGTTTGTTTATTTGTTTTTTTCCTCAAATGAGGTCACTCCATTCTGTGTTTTTATAATCGACTTTTAATCATCAAAGTCAGGTTGGGTGTATATATCCTTGTCAAATCTTTTCCTACAATTCTGTGAAAAGGATGGATTTGCATGTGGAGATAGAATATGATTTGATGGTCCAGAATAATGAGATTATAGGCAGTTTTTCCTTACTTTTGAAATTATTTCATGTGTGGTTGTCTTTTTTTTTTTTTTTAGCTTTTTGAGACAGGGTCTCACTAAGTTATGCAGACTACCTCTGGTCCCAAACTTGTGATCCTCCTGCCTCCGCCTCCCTAGCTGCTAGGATTACAGGCATGCGCCACTGTACTCAGCTTCATTTGTGGTTGTCTTGATGTTATTGTGCCAGAAGTAAAAGTTGGTAAAGGAAAACGTAGCCTTTATAGCATGGACCTGTCCTTTCAGCTTCTTAAATGCTTCCTAACAATCATTAGTCTGCGGCCATACCACTGTGGCATCTGATCCCCTCAGATCTCAGAAGCTAAGCAGGATTGGGCCTGGTTAGTACTTGGATGGGAGACCGCCTGGGAACACCAGGTGCTGCAGGCTTGGGAAAAGGACCCAGCAACCCACTCCCAAAAAGCAGTCAGCCATTGAAAACCCTATGAATAGCAGAGAAGCACTAACAATTCTGTTTCTCCTGTTGTACATAGGGTTGCTATGAGTCACATACCAACTTAATGGCAACTAACAACAACAATCATCAATCTGTCCCTCTAGCACAGCAGTTTCTCTTTCCAGCCTTGCATCATGTGCAAATAGAAATTCTGTTGTATCTTCTTCCAAGTTGCTGATGTCTCAGATGGACAATCCCAGAGGGCAGAGATATAACACACAACTCCCTGTAATTTAATGCACAGACTCCATGTCCTGAGTTCCTGTGGGGATAGGGGGAACGTGGAAGTAGTTGATATCATACAAGTTGGAGCCCACTGCCGACAAGGGCTGGTTCTGAGGGGCTGGTTCTGGCTTCTGGTAGGAGTGAAGAGGTCCAACACTTCACGTTTCAACCAATACTTCCTGAGAACCTGGCCCATGCAGGGCACTCTGCTAGGCTCTGGGGAGATGCCATGCATAAGATGTCCTATTTTTCAGGGATTTCTCGTCCTACAGCCTGGTCTTGTCCATGAGGAATTTCCATGAGCTATGGACCATAATCACACTGATATTAGTAGGTAGCTCCAGAAGAAGAGCCTTTGCCCGAGGACATCATTATGAGCAAGAGAGATAACTCATTTCCCTGAGCACATCTCATTTTTACCCCATGCCTCAATCTCCTAATGAAATTCCACCTTTTCCCAAGATGCCTCTCTTGTTTTAATTAAAGGGAAAATATTGAAGGGGGTGGGAGGGGGCGCCATGTCCTATAGTGTCCTTATTAAAAGACCATTAGTAGTTTTAGGAGCTCATGACCCAGGCCTGATCTCTCTTGCTAGCTGTTCACGATGGGCCAGAACCCTGGACGCTGTGGCCTGTCCTGCTTCCTTGGCATTTTTCCCTCCTTGGATCTCCTTCAGGACAACCAAGCTCTGAGCTGTCCCAGGGCCCTCCATGCTCGCCCCTCCTTGCCCTTGCTCACAGCATTCTCCTTCTTTGGCATGTCCTCTGTGTTAGTCAGCTTTCCATCACTATAACAAAATAATCGGAACAACCAACTTAAAAAGAGGAAAGGCTTATTTTGGACCATAGTTTTGGAGACTCCAGCCCATGGCTGGTTGGTCCTATTGCTTTGGAGCTATGATAAGGTGGCACACTATGGTGGAAGCATGTGGTGGAGCAAAATTACTCCCTTAATGGGTGAGAAGCAGAAGACAAAGAAGAAGGAACCAGGGACCCACAGTCCCCCTCCAGAGCCCCCACTGAGTTGAAGACCTACTAGATCCTATCAAAGTTTCCCCCACCTTCCAACAGTGCCACACTGGGAGCCAAGCCTTTAACATATAGGCTCTTGGAAGGACAGTCACTGTGCAAACTCTCTCCACCCTCCATGCTCTCTCTCCCTTGACCTGGCCTTCTCGGGTCCCTCACACATCTGTCTTCCCATGGAAACTCCCTCGAATTGAGCCCTTCAACTCCCATTGGCTTCATTTCCCTAGGGAGAGAGAATGGCAGGCTCTCCCACATGGGTTTGCCCACATCTCTATAGCCTCATGTCTTATCTGCCATTGTTTCATCTGGGCCATCTTATTTCCTCAGTGAGGAGGGGATGACATTTAGATACCAGGACCCATGGATTTTATTCTTGCTGCACTAGCGAGTGTAGATCACAGAGCAGGTACATGATAAATATGTGCAGCTTTTGAAAAAATCGTTTTGTCCCAGAAAGATCATTAAAAGCAGTCAGGGTTTTGATTTTCCCATCTTGTCCACATCATTCTTCCTTACACACATTTTCCCTCCCGCCCAAATGGACCATTCACTTTACTGGAAAGTTCCGCCTGCAGCAAGACCATCCTTTTCCCTCCATGAACAACAGGGTCAGTTTTGTTCTCTGCTTGTATTGTGCAGGCTTCCCTGTCTAGATTGCGAGCTTTCACAGGGGATCCTTAGCTCTGTCCCCCAGCCTCACTCTTCCGCTGGGTGAGAGGCTCCAGGAAATAGTTATCACCTTGGACAGCCTATGGTACTCCACAACCATGAACACTTTTTTACTCTGGGATTCCTACAGGGAAGGGGCTGTAACAAAAAAGTGAGGCGCTCAGCAGGTGGAGGAGGGCACCCGATCCTGTCTCTCTGTCCTGGTTCGCTCTTCAAACAGTAATCATTTTGCTAAGTGCCCTGCCTCTCTGTGGTGTGGGCACTGGGCTGTCAGCCCCAGCTTTGCCCCCGAGTAGATCCACCCCCACCCCCACCCTGGCTCACAACACCAGCAGAATCTTACCCAGCCTATAAGGATGTTTTCTTTCATTGGCAGGTGAAGTCTGGAGCAGGCCTCTGACGCTTTCCGTTCTCCATGCCGCTCACTAGAAAAGGAGCTGTGAACTGTAAGTGATTTTGATCAGCGTTTTCCACACTGACTCTATAAGGTTATGGGTTCAAGACCAGACCCGAACCTGATCTTTAACAGCTGCGCATTGCGCAAGAGAAACACTGGACCATGAGCTAGCCACCGTGTAAAATCTAGTGGAGCTCTAGTTAGGTTATGTCTGAATGTGACAAAGACGCCCTGTCACATGACATGCTATTTAATTAGACTGTGTCGATCGGACATTAAGGTGGACTTGATGGGTTATGAATGTCATGAGTTCTGGGGAAGGCAGCTTCTGAGTTTGCAAGGCCAACC
Organism: Pedetes capensis; assembly: GCA_007922755.1. Taxonomy (NCBI): domain Eukaryota; kingdom Metazoa; phylum Chordata; class Mammalia; order Rodentia; family Pedetidae; genus Pedetes; species Pedetes capensis. The sequence goes on along the minus strand of VMDO01000023.1, from coordinate 115,801 downwards.
TAGACCTCAGCCACTATTGCCTGTGAGCTGAACACGGGGGACAGTGAAAGGAGGAAGTGGCGAGGTCAGTCCCCAAATGGGGCCATGTTCATGGCCTGCACTTGCTTTGACATCTGGCGTTTTCTGGGAAGGGGTGAAGGAGGGAAAGGAGATGCCTCAGACCCGCTCCCTTCCACTTGTCCAGAAGGCGCTGTGCCTTGCACTCACGCTGCTGGGCTCCTGCTGCCTCTCTGCGCTTGGCAAGAGTCTGTCAGCTGGCAGGACCTGGCCAAAATCCAGCCTCCTCCACGGAGCCCTTTTGGGTAACCCCAGCAAGAAGGGATTTCCCCCCTCTTCTGAGCCATTAGCTTCCCAAGCTCTCTATTCCTCGGGCCAGCTCTCTCCAGGGAGGCCAGGGGCTCCTGGAGGCAAAGGTCTGGGAGTCCAACTTCATTTGTGCACCGCTTGCTCAGCCTCGGTGCTGTTTGGAGAATGTCAGTGGTGAGCGGGTTGTGGGCCCTGTGCCTCCTCCACCCGCTCGTGGGGTTGCCGAGGCTGAGCTGCTGCTGCTGCGACTTTGATAGTACATTGGCTTCCAACCAGTCCATAGAATTATAAATGATTAACCGTTATCAGCGCACATCTTCACCTCTGTGTAAAAATAGATTGACTGTAATGAGGATTTGAATAAATCATAAGAATGGCTGCCCAGTGATCGGCTAACATCCTGCCGATGGCGGCCTGGTGAGTGAGCAGGGCGCCGGCCCTCCACCTAATGGCCTGCGAGTCAGTGCTAGTCGCCTCTGTGATTGACGGGCCTCGGTTCCCAGGGCACCCCATCCGCAGCTGGGGCTCCGGAGTGCTCGGATCCCCAGGCTGTGGGGTGGGGAAGGGTGCCTCCCTCCATCCTGTTCCAGGAAAGCCTGCCCAGAGGAGCTGAGGGTGGGCAGGGAGCCGCAGCGGAAGATAATGACCTCTGCGAGAATCGATGTCTCCCCGCACCGGAGGTTAGAGGGACCTCATAAGTCAAGACAAGTATGAGGCGCAAGCTGAGCGTGAACTCTAATGAGGGCTGAGAGTGGGGGAGAGATCAATCTGCACCTTCCCTCCCCGTCCTGGAGGGCAGCTGGGTACTTCCTCAGCCCTGGGCCCTGGCACTCTCCCAGGGACAGGCTTGGACTTGCAGTGAAGGACCAGAAGAGCAGATGTTTTCAGGTCCCTGGGGCCCTGCAGTGGGAAGGGTTGAAATGACTTTTCAGGCTATAGTTGCCAAGGCCACATCAAGCATGAGGAACCTGCCTTTTGGGGATTGTGCGGAGAAGAGCAGAGGAGGCAGGTTCCGAGTGCCGGGACTGCATGAGGAGGGAGGATCTGGAAAATCTGAAGTTTCAGAGAGGAGAACACGGAGGTCTGGATGTGAGTGGGAAATAACAAACTTTACCATTTAATTCCAGTGGTGTCTCAACTACTAGGCTGTGTAACAAATCACCCCAAAACATAGTAGCTGAAAATCATTTGTTCTGCTCCTGTGTTCTGTGAGTCAGGAATTCAGACAGAGCATGGTGGGAACAGCTTGTCACTGTTGCACCAGGTTTGAGATTTCAGCTGAGGCAACTCAGAAGCTGGGTGCTGGGGCCATCCACAGGTTTGTTCATTCATAATTCTGGGCTTTGAGGTTAGTTGTTGGCTGAGATATTAGCTGAGGCTATCAGCCAGACCCCTGTGGCATCTCTGTGTGACCTGTGCTTCCTTACAATATGGTGGCCCAGTACCAGGAAGCATCCTGGGAGAGCAAAAGCCAGCCAGAAGCTGTGTTGCCTTTCATGACCTACCCACTAAAGTCAAATAGCACCACTCACCCCACATTCTCTCTATCAGGGTGTGTGCAAAGGTCCTACTTTTAAGAGGAGGGAAGATATCCCCCTACCACCACTATCACCACTTCTCAAAAGAGTGTTACCATCACATTGAAAGAACAGCAAGAGGGATAGGATATATATGTATACAGTCATCCCTCCGTATCTGGAAAGGATTGGTTCCAGGATCCCCTATGGACATTGAACCCTCTGGATGCTTCTTTATATAAAATGGCAGACAGTAGTATTTGCATGGAAGCTACCCATATTGTTCCATATACTTTGTATCATCTCTAGATTACCTGTAAGATCTAATACAATGTAAATACTGTGTAAATAGTTGTTATTCTGCATTCTTTAGGGAATAATAAGAAAAAAGGCCATATGTGTTCAGTGCTGATACTTTTTTTCAAATATTTTCCATCCATTGCTAGTTGAATCCATGATAGAGAATCTGAGGGTACCGAGCGCCACTGTATGTGTTGCAGCCCTCTTGAGACGGCAGTGTACTACAACTGGTATTTGCGAGTATCTGCTGTGGTTTGGTACAACTAGCCTCATCTATTTCCCAGAAAAAGCAAAAGGGACCCATCCTGGGAGTGATGTGCTTCCCCTGGAAAGATGTTCTTGTTAGGTGCTGTCAAGTCGTATCCAACTCATAGTGACCCTCAAAGGGTTTATAATGGCTGATTGTTTGGGGATTGTTTCGGGAGTGGACTGCCATGTCTTTCTACCATTTTTTGCAGTGCTGGGGATTGAACCCAGGGCCCTAGAGAGCGCAGAGCAGCACTCTACCAACTGAGCTAAACCCCAGCCCCTGGAAAAATAGGCTAATGAAATCCTTGCTTTGGATAAATCAAACCACCCCTTGACTCAGAAGTTCTGAGTGGAAAGCACTTCCCCTCCCCCAAAGGCAAGCGAGGTGGTGGTTCGGGGAGTCTTACAGCTGGTAGAAACCTCGACCTCATGGTCCATCTCAGTGACAAGGGGTCCAGTTTGCCACCCGCCACTTGACATGGCGGGGCTGGAGGGTCTTAGAGGTGTGACCAAGGACTCTGTAAGCTGGGACGCTGCCCTGACATCCAGGCTCCCTCCATCTCCAACGCCATGATCTTCCAAGTTCAGTGAGGTTCCAGCCACTAGACAGCGCTCAGAAGGCTGCAAGGGATTTACTGGGGAAGGGGAATTCTGGGCAGTCCTTATTCCTTGGCTACTCATCCCTCTGCTCTCCTTTCTTCCCTCTGCCACACACTCTGACCTGGGGCGGCACTTAAGGAACCAGCCTCCAACCCTTATCCCTTGTCTACGGTCTTGATGCAGGTGCAGCTAAATTTTGGAAGGAAATATGAGTGCTCTGGTTGCCTTGCTGTGACTGAAAGGGATAGAAATGAAACCCAAGCAGCCAAACACGGGAAACAGAACCAGTCCATCTGCCCGAAGGCTGAGATCTGGGAACAGGCAACAGAAGGGGGAGGCAGGGGAGAGAGGAGGCTTGTTTTTCATGAAAAAGTACAGGGGTTTGGAGGGAGAGTCTTGGGTTCTTCACATCAGCTTAATATTAGCATTAGAAACCAACACTTATGAGTACTTACTACATGCTAGACTGAGCACTTCGGGGTATATTTTCTCATTGGACCCTACTTTATGAGATCCTGTTATTATCTCTATATGTATGGAAGAAGAGGCTCAGAAAACAAGAGAAATAGCCGAGGAAGTCAGTTTGTAGCACAGGGGAAATTCACCTTAGAACTCTCTATTCTCCAGATTTAAACCACTTCATTACTTGATGGGGGCACACTGTCTGCATGTATTGCAAATATCACCCTGAGCCCCATTAATATGTACAATTAATACATGTTAATGAAAAATAGCCTGCAGCCATACCACTGTGGCATCAGATCATGGAAGCTAAGCAAGGTCAGGCCTGGTTGGTACTTGGATGGGAGGCTGCCAGGGAACACCAGGCTTGGGAGAAGGATCTGGTAACCCACTCCTAAAAAACAATCAGCCATTGAAAACCCTATGAATAGCAGAGAAGCACTAACAATACTGTTTCACCTGTTGTACGTAGGGTCACTACAGGTTGGACGCCGACTCGATGGTACCTAACAACAACAATAACAATGAAAAACATGTATATTTTTTAAAATGATGTAAAAAGAGGATGTTTGATGATACCATCCACAGTGTTACCTCCATTTCTCAGACTTTAACTGTGCAGACAGGATTCTGGGGACTGGCTTGGCTATATCTTGAGTGGGCTCACTTTATGGAGAGGGTTTAGTAGGAAGTATGGAACAGTTTCCTGTTCTCTCCTCTTTTGTAAAACTTACATCAGGAAATAATGCTTAATTTGGGCAGATGAAGGAAATGGAGGAAAACACAAAGGTCATTTACATTTTCAAGGCTCCAGCTTGGGGAGGAAATGGTAGATTTGATGTCCAAAGCTTGGGTTTGAGTCCCAGCCTCATGACTTACCTTTGTGATTTGGGGCATATTACTCTGGTCTTGGGGTTCCTCATCTCAGAAAGGAAATGGGCTTGTGTTGACACCTCCCAGGACTGAGGTGGGAACTTGATGAAATCCAGCTGTGATCGCACCTAGAGCCATCCCCGACCCACTGGATCATGGTTCTCAGTCATGGGCCAACTGTCCATTCACTCAGCGAATACAGCCAAAGTGGCTTTGGAAAGGAAGATCATTTCTTCCCATTGCTTCTGACGGAGGTGGTCAAGAATCTTGCCTTCAACTGTACTTACCATAAAATTTCACTCATAAACTATTGATAGTTTAATAATACACATTAGCATCTTGCCCTTTGACAAATGAATATTGAATGAGCAATAAAGAGGCAGGAGAGTAACCAGGCACCCTGCTTCAGAAAAGCCAGAGCCTTAGGTGATTGTCCGAGGGTGAACGTACCATTCTCTGACACCCGAGGTCTCACCTTTCTCCCCCAGAAAGCCTTGGAAACACCTCTTCCAAGAGCTCAGAATCCAGCCAGCCTGGCCCAGTTGGGGCTGAGTTTGTTCTTTCTTTCCCTTTGGTTGCAGGGGCCTTGGGAGAAGGGAGAAGATCATTGAAGAGCTGCCAGAGGGGGAGCGACTTCCCCCCATGACTTTTGCTAAGGTGCAATTGCATCCTCACATTCTCTCTCCCACTCTTAACAGTCTACCGCCAACCCGCTCCCTTGCCCACAAGAAATCAGGCAATGAGCCTAGAAAAGAGACCAGTTCCCTGCTCTCCCTCCTTGTTCCACCAGGTCTGTTTGGGAGCCTGGGCTTATTGAGGTGGGCTAGGTTTGCAAGACAGAATTCCCTGCCTCTTCCTTTTAGCCTCTGCCTCCAGGGTCTCCTGGCCTCTGTCTGGGCTGGAAGTTCTTCAGTGTACAGAGACCAGTGACAGGGGCTCTTCGTGGGTCCAGCTTAATTGGTGTGATTTAATGGCGTTTCTGGTGGATTCAGATTTATACGGCTTCCTGAGCTGCAAATCTGCTTTCTAAATGTAGAATTTTTGTGGAGTGGTAAAAAATAATGGCTGTTCTGTGATTCCTGCCTCCTGAGCTAGGAGATTGCAATTTACATTATGCAAATAGACATTATGCAATCAAGGCACTTTAGCAGGAATCTGGCAGCGGAGAGGAGAGGCCGCTGATGAGATGCCAGGTCTGCAGCCCTAACGGGAGGAGCCCGGAAGAGTGAGATGAAGTGGGGAGGAGGTGGACCACGCAGGGGAGGAGGCCCAGAGTCTGTTCCCCTGGCCCAAGGAGGCAAAGTGGAGCCTGCCCGGAGATGAACGCATCCCGGGGGGGCAGGAGCTGCCAAAGCGACTCTCTCAATTAATGGCTTTGTTTAATCATACCCCCTGTCCAGAAGAGTATTGTCTTATGGATAATTTCGTTTGCCTAACGAGATTTTGCTAATTAAATCTCCTTTCGGTTGGTGTGACTATGCCTGCAGGAGAGGGGACTATTTGGAACCTCCTCCATAAACCTTTTGGGAGAGGGGCTTGGAAGGAGGGGTGGGGGAGGGGAGAGAAGCAACTGGAAGGGAGGGAGAACGTGTCCAGCTGCGAGCAGCTTTGAGCAGAGTCTAGAAACTTCTGAGCAGTGGCCACCCAGCCAACTGGCCTTTCCTCTGTCCATGGAAATGCAACTCATCATAAATCTTCCTCTTGCAGAAAGGGATTTTCCTTTTTTCTCTTCCTTCATGGCTCCTGGCTCCTCCATCAATACAATGTCCATTCTTAAGTTCTTTGCAAATCCCCCGGGAGGACGCTGAGGCTCCGAAGGAGGTTCTGAAGGATTTCCAAGGGCTGCTCCCAACAGCCCTGGCTGTGGGGAGACAGCGTTTGGTTGGCCATGGGACCCCTCCCTTTGTCTTCGCAGTTGGCCAGCCAGATTGGTTGTTCAGAGAGGAAAAGTGGGTAATTGATTGCACAAATCGAAGACGCAACTTCCTCATCAGATTCAGTTCTCATCCCAGCTAGCCAAGGAGAGCCTTGTGTTTATGGAGAAGTCCAGCACTGAGCCGGGGATCGCTGGTGCCCAGCGGACACTGTGGAGAGCAGTCTCCCTTATCCTCTCGTTTGCTTTCCATGGATGTCAACTGCGGTCCAAAAACATTAAATGGAAAGTTCCAGAAATTAACAATTCATAAGTTTTGAATGACTTTTATGACAGTACATGGTAATATTCTGTCATGCAGTTATAATTGCTCTATTTTATTATTAGTTATTGTTAATCTCTCATTGTGCCTAATTTATAAATTAAACTTTATCATGGGGGTGTATATATAGGGAAATAGAATACAATTGAATTTGCTACCAGTGATGGCTTCAGGCACCCACTGCAGGCCTTGGAATGTATTTCTTCTTGTTAAGGCAGGACTTGTGCATGTGACCATGTCACTCATGTGCTAGGGCACCCCTGGTGGCCTGCTGTCCACAGGATGAAGATCAGCATCCTTGGCCTTGGTGACCATGGGATATATCATTCAACCCTGCTCTACTTTTCCAGCTTCAGTTCTGCCCTTTCACCCTGGCTGTTCCATCCTCCCTGTCCACACAGATGCTTAGACGCACAGGCATGCTTCTGTACCTGAGATCCCAAGGAGACTGGATAGTGTGGTTTCCCCCAGGGCTCTGTACACTTTTATGCCTCAGTGCCTTTGCACTTGCTGCTTCTTTGGAATATCCTTGGCTGGGGAGTTCTTGCTTCTCCCGTAATATCTCCTCTGTGGCTGCCTCTTCATGGGTCTTCACTGCCTCTGACACCCTACACTGCTCCGTACACAGTCTTTCTCTGTAGACCATCCTAGGGCCTCAAACACCATCATCCCTGTTAAGCACTGAATCTGGTTCTTCCTCGGTCCCAGCACAGGATTGTGCCTGGCTGTAACAGGTGCCCTGCCAGGTGGTTTGAGAGAAGGGATGAGTGGGTGAGTCAAGGAAAGAGGCTCTGTGGTAAGCCCCCCAGTGACCAGGGGAGGATGGTGGTCAGGGGTCAGGGGGCTGATGAGGGTCAGGAGGCTGCCCGTCATTACCATTATTTCCCAGGTGGAAAGGCGCATCCTTTGCCTTCTCCATCTGTGTGCTGGTGTCTCAGCTCACCTTTGTTTGAGGGGGTCCTGTGAAGTGGGCATTGCTTTAGCAGAGTGAACTGAGGCTCCAGGATAATCATCCTCCCTGGTCTCTCTCTCTGGAAGGATTGTGGTGGAGCATTATGAGGGACATGTGAAAATATTTTATAAACTGTAAAGCATCGCCCAAGTATAAGAGCTTATTTTTTTTATAATGGTTATTACACTTGAAGTGATCATTGTGTTTGAAAATTGGGGATTCTGTTTTCAAGAATGTAAAAACCACTCAGGCCTGATCTGAACTCTGAGATCTATAGAGCAGTCATTATAGGAACTGATTCCAGATTTGCCCGACCGTGGGAACATTCAGGGACTGAGGCCTTGGCCCAGAGACCCCTGCCTTCTCCTCTTCAGCTGACCCTCACTGGGGAGGGAGGAAGAGTCTGGAAGGTAGCCCATCTTCATTTATGCCACTTGTGCCCCACGTGGACGTGAGACCTCGGGGATAGTCTCACCTGAGTCTCTGCCATCATCTGGGCTTCCGTGCAACAGTATCTTTGCATATGCTGTTCCCTCTGCAAGGAATGCTTTTCCTCGTTGCTCCACTGATCTTCTGACCCCTTCATACCAAGCTGCTGCCTGGTTTCCAGGCTCCCTGCAGACATTCGTCACAGTGTGCCTGGGACTACTAATGCTTCCTTTGCCAGAATGGGCACCACCAGGGCAGGTGCCAGGGCCTTGGGTCCCCTACAGGTGCACGCCTGGCCTCCGCTAGCTGGCTGAGGCTGCAGATTACAGCTGCGCCCCGTGTGTGAGTTGCACCTGGCTGGTATGACCCTCCAGGTGAGCAGCCGCCCACCTGAGGAGGCAGATGCTGTCTACCGCATCCCCAGCCCTTGAAGATTCTGCCTCCTGACGGGCTGAGCCCCAGCTGGCAGCGGATCTGCCGGAAGCCCTCCCGGGTGCCTGGCTCCCTCACCTTCTCCCCGGATTCAAGGTCTCCTGTCTCTTGCCTGCTCTGGGCCTTCCGCCTCAGGCCTCCCACCCCAGCCCCAGGCAGCCTGAGCGAAGTGCCAGGAGGCTGGGAGGCTTTTCATTACCAAAGGCACTGAACCTATTTGTGAGTGTTTTGCAAAGTGTTTAATCCAAGGTGTTCCCTCAATTAAATTAGTGCAAACATCTGTGTCCCACATCCACCTCCATTTGCATTCTGTGCCATTTATTACCGCGGGAAATTGGAAGGCACCTTAGGAATACTTAGGACCGAATTAGGCTGGGAGGGGGTGGGCGTCTGGGGGAGGTCGGAGTCTGGGAGTCTGGCCCATGAGGAGGATCCTTCTTCAGGCCAGGACTTGCGAGGAGCCCCTTTCCTGTGCAGGAGACCCTGTGGAGGGGCAGGGGACCGTGTCTGGGCGCAGGACCACCTGGTCTCATGGGGTGGTTGGTGAGTTTAATTCATGTCCCTGGGCCCCACCTGGGGTACCTCCAGGGGGAGGAGGAATTCGCTGGCATCATTTTATACCTTTAAACCCAATTTAAAAAAAACAGAGGTGTATCACCCTCAAGTGACCCCCCTGGATCTCTCTTCTGGGGAGTCCTGTGCTGCCGGAAGCTGTTTTTTTCCAGCATGAAGCTGCTCAGCCGCTGTGTCTGGCCAGGCATGGATGGCAGCTTCTCTTCCCCTACAGCATGTAATTCCCAAGACCGCCAAGTACTTTAGGAGTCCTATTATTACCCTAATCTAGGGGGGCTGGCAGGAGCGTGTGACAGGCACCGTGAGTGAGTGCAGTACCTGTCGCGCCCCTCCTGCCAGCACTCTGAGGACAAACCAGAAGCGCGTGCTCAGAAAGGCAAAGCCACACACTCCTGGGCGAACGGCTAGAAAGTGGAGCAGACAGGATTGAGACTCCAGTCTGCATGATTCCGAGGCCTGCTCCCCACTGTCCTGGGGACGCCTCTCAACTGAAGCTGGGCATACTGGCTTTGAGTCAGGATCCTTGTGGCCTCCCCACTTTCCCTGACCTGAGTCCCCAGGCCACTTTTAGGATGGTCTAGCCTAGGCTTCCTGGGGGACTTTGATAGCCAGGCTTGGCCTATAGCAAGGAACCCTGGCTTTGGGGATCTGAGGCAGGGAGAGAGAGGAAAGAAGTCTGGGGAGTGAAGAAGAGGATCGTGAGTTGCCGAAGGGACCTTAAAGGTCACTGAATTTCTCAGCACTTAGTGGGGAAACTGAGACTCCGAGGAGGCAATGGCCTGCCCAAGACACAGAGGGTTCAGTGGAGGCAGGCAGATGGGAACCGACTGCTCCCAGCTCGGACAAATCAGGGCTGGGAGGCCTCCAGAGCATTTTAGATGCAAAATGTAAAATCAAGCTGGAGCGAGGAACCAGGCTGGGAAGGGGCTGGGAGTCTGCCAGGTCCGCATCTACTAAGGGTCTTTATGAGGCCCCCGACACGTGGAACCTTCCAGGTCCTAGAGGGTGGCTGCCATCTCCAGCCTGGACCCTGTACCACCCTGACCCTGGACAGCTCCTAGGGTTTCATCTACAGAGGTCCAGGGGCTGGTGGAACAACCAAGAACTTTCTGCCAGCACCTCCCCTCTTCCCTTTCCTTGCGTGCACTGCCTATGTTTGGAGAAGTGTAATGGAGGAGCCACAGATTCAAGCTCAGATCCCTGCTCTCTTGCTTTCCCCACTCACCAGATGTGACCCTGTCTTAGCCCCAGTCTCCCCATCTGGCAAAGAGTAAAAATAATCTCATCTCAGAGGATCATCAGGAAGCTAAAGGCAGTGATAGGCGTGCCTGGCCAGGTAGACTCAGGACAGCCTGTGAGCTTTCCCACCGTTTCCATTGCTCCCCTCCACCTTCCTCTCCCAGACCCTGAGCCTTAGTCCTGGGAATTGACAGGCGGTGGAGGTGAGGCTGGACCACCCCTGTTTCAGCTCTCCCGCCTCCCTCTCCTGTTCTCTGCCTTCCCTCTCTCATCAAAAGACTTTAATAAATGCATCTCAGCATGTGGCACTGCCTGGGGCTTTGTGAGAATGAATTGCTTATCCCAGCCCACACTTCCCAGAGATGCCAATCTACAATCAGAACACATTTATTAAGCACTGACTGTGTGTAGTGTCTAGCACTAGGCATGGCGGGATTAGCCTGAGAGCCGGCCAGCCCCAGGGCCTCTTGTCTCCTCCCGGGATCCTGACAGTTCCTGCTTTCTTTGGAATTGCCAGATCCGAGGACCATCTGCCTTTCCCAGCAGGTTTTTGGGCTTCTGCACCCTTTGGCGCTTCTCTGCTTCTACACATAGGGTCTCTGCTTAGACTGCTCTCGTTGCCCTCATTAGCTGGTGGGAACTCAGTTTCTTTTCTTTTTTCTTTCTTTCTTTCTTTCTTTTCTTTTCTTTTCTTTTCTTTTTTTTTTTTTTTTTTTTTTTTTTTTTTTTTTTGTGGTACTGGGGGTTGAACCCAGGGCCTTGCACTTACATGCAAGTGCTGGACCACTGAGCTGCACTCTCAGCCCATTTTTTTAGTTTTTTGAGACAGGGTCTCGCTAAGTTACCCAGACTGCCTGTGGTCTCAAACTTGCAATCCTCCTGCCTCTGCCTCCCTAGGCGCTGGGATTACAGGCGTGCACCACCGCACCCGGCTGGGAACTCAGTTTCTTAGGGAAGAGTACATCTAGGCTGAGTTTAACTCCCTCGGGTGTCCAGTGCTCACTGGACATCCCCCGTGACTTCATCACACTGCGTTTCAATGATGCCTTCACTAGCAATGCCTGAGCTCTTGTAAAGGGTTCCAGAGGCAAAGCGATGGGATCGTAGAGCCAGCCTGGGCCTGGGCTCTTCCCTTCTGGCTCACCCGCGGGGCACGTTATGCTCTGACCCTCCCCAGCAGAGGAGAAGACTCACTCGTTATTAGAATGCTTTCTCCTCTCATTAGCCTGGGTGCTCAATAAATGCTTTAGTTAGACAGCTTCAGCGGCCTCCTTCCCCACGGGCTGTTGGGTGGGAGGCTGTCAGGAGAGCAGCCTCGAGCTTTAGTTCCGGGGTGGTCATTCTGAGAGCCCCTCCCTGCCTCTTTCATTTGTTCTTCTGCAAAGTGTTCTCTCTCTCCTGCTCAGCCTCACGATGTGGGATCTCATCTCCAGGTGGAGGCAGGACATGCCCAGGAGACTGACCCCTCCATGTACTTGGCCAAGGACATTTCCTTTTCCCAAAGTCTTTCTTTCCTCTCCATGGCTAATTCTTGCCATCTTCCTTAGCTCCCAAACCACCTCTTCCACAAGGTCTTCTTCTATTCCTTCTAGAGAATAATTTCTCCCTCCACAATGTCTCGCCTGAACCTCCTGACACTGACCAGTGCCACCTGCCTCCCAGGAAGCTCTGTGCCTCTCCTTTCCCATGGGGCTGGGGCGGTACAGGGTCCATGGCTGTCGATTCTGTAGCCCTTGCTCCACTTAGCCTGGTGCCTCACACCTTCTGGTTGATGCTGCATGCCTGCCAAATGCACGAATGAGCGGGGCTGCTGCTAGCTTCTCAGAGAGGGAGGCGCCCGAGTTCTCTTACCCTCCGCGTGGAGTGTCCTGCCCTGAGGTTCTAACGGACCCGGAGGTGCATTTGTCACCAGTTTCTGGAAACTGGATGCTATGGCCAGCAAAAGAAGGGCAGGTGTTAAGTTCTGGCGGGTCTGGGGTAGACTGGAATTACCTCTGTGGGGCAGGCCTGCCAGGTCCCAGGAGACTGACACTGTACACTCAAAGCCTCTAAAACTGAGTAAGTGAGATGGGCCATTGGAATAAAGGCAGAAAATAGTTCAACTTTCTTTATATTTTTTAAAAATCTCATTCTGCTTAGACCTCTAGTTTTGAATGTGTTCCATAAGAGGCGTCCTATATTGGCAGTTTGTCTAATGTATGTAAGTGTGTGTGTGTGTGTCTGTACCCATATACACATATGTTTATATGACTATATCTGGGAGTGTATTAAAATTTTTTACTGCCAGGCATGGTGGTGCAGGCCTGTAATCCCAGCCCTTGGAGGGCAGTGACAGGAATATTGTATGTTTGAGGCCAGCCTGGGCTACATAATGAAACCCTAACTCAAAAAAAAAATTTTTTTTTTTTCGTTTTGTACTGATGTTGTTAGGTGCTGTCGAGTTGTGTCCCACTCATAGCGACCCTTATAGGGTTTTCAATGGCTGATTGTTACGGGATTGCCTCAGGAGTGGGTTGCCATGTCCTTCTGCCATCTTCGTGGTGCTGGGAATTGAACTCGGGACCTCAGAGACTGCAGAGCAGTGCTCTACCAACTGAGCTAAATCCCAGCCCACTTTGTACTGATAAGAGTTGTAAAAACAGCTGAGGACCATGGACTGAAGACCAATAGATGAACTAGTACGTAGTTGCTGGTGTCTCTGGACAAATGCCGCCTAGAATGGCCTTACCTCATGCCCAAAACTTTATAACCTGAGCCTTGCAGGATGGCAAATTCCTTATGGAACTTTAGAAATCCTACTCCTCTGTGACTCTCTAGGGCCTGGACACATGGCAGACACTCCCAGAGAAGTGTGGCTGGAATGATATTAATTTGAGTTGATTAAGACTATCGGAGAATCTTTTAAAGTTTTCCAATTGGATTTTGGTTTCATCCTCCATTGCAGCAAATAAACAAGTTGTTGTTATTGTTAGGTGCCATCGAGTCGGTATCCGACTCATAGGGTTTTCAATGGCTGACTGTTTTGGGATTGCCTTGGGAGTGGATTGCCTGGTCCTTCTCCCATTTTTGCGGTGCTGGGAATTGGACTCAGGACCTCAGAGACTGCAGTGCAGCGCTCTATCAATGGAGCTAAATCCCAGCCTGCAAATAAACAAGTAGGGGTGAAAATCTGAGCTCCCTGATCTCAAGCTACTTATATCAATTTCTCCCCCCCCCAAACAAACAAACTAAAGAAACAAGAAATTGTCCTAATGTAGATTTCCCAACAGATTCAAAACACAGAACAAACAAGACACCATGGCCTGATCAGTCGCTCATTGCCCAGCTTCAGCCACAGCTGGCCCTCCCCTTTCAAAAGGGTCATTTGGAAACAGATTCCAGGCCTCCTATCATTTCCTCTGCAAAGGCAGTGGGACTCAGCCTTTTAGGATGTCTCCCAACCAATGGCACTGTGCTAAAGGAACTGTGCTGGACTCCACTGGGCACAGCCAGGGCCCAGGGCAAGCGGAGAGGTTCAGCCCTCTCTTGGGGACATAGAAAGGGGTCAGGAATGATTTTGTGTTGATGGTGCTTAGGCCGGGTTGCTAAACTTAACTTCTAGGCTCCCGTGTTGAAATTTCAGAACCAAAGAGAAGAAGCTATCAGATAGGGAGTGGACATAAGAGGAAGACAGGCCAACAGAGAGAGCCTGGTGCATGCCAGAATGAGAAAACCGAGGCTCAGAAAGCTGGGGCACTCTGGGTGGCAGTTGCACCAACAGAGGTGGCAGCAGAATCAGGCTGGGGCCCTGGCTTCTCCCTCCAGCTGCTGTCAGCATACGGGACCCCAGGCTGGGGAGGCTGGGCCTGCCTGCTCACACACCCAGATTTCTGTGGACAGGGATAGCACACCCTGAGCCCTCAATGGGTCCTGGGCTTCGAGTGCCCCCTCCGCCCTCCAGCAGCTTCCGGGAGGGGCCAGCGGCCTGCAGCCCCCAAGTCATGGCAGGCACCATGTGACTTCTTTTTTCCTGTACAAGTTGAGCACTTGCCACCCTGCTGTCTGTTTTTCCTTGCTAAGGTTCAGTTCTAATTATGTTGATTTTCTTCATCCCACCCCCTCCTGGAAGCTTATTAGGTTGAATATTTTTATTTATTATCATTTCGCCCAACTCCTGCCAGCATTTCCAATTACTCTCCCCGCTTCCTTGTAATTGTCTTTCTGTAATGGCTCTGAAACAATTGCGCTAAATGAGGTGTCTCCTGCAAGATGAGAGTCTCACTTCATTAAAGGCTAATGTATTCTCAGCTCCAGCTCTGTGGGGCTAGCTTGCAAGGAAGACATTTAAACAGCTTCTTTTATTTTATAGGGAGCAACTTTTCAGCGACGAAGATGTCTGTGGGGTATGTGTGTATGTGTGTGCATTGCCTGGATTTTAATTTAAAGAAAGTTTATGAAATAGTAGAAGTCCCCTCACTGGCGAGACTCTTCTTAGGTAGCTGGGATTTATGAAGATGGGGTACAAGGGAGCAAGGTGGAAGGGGACTCTCCTTGCCCCTGTCCCCCTGCCCTTCTGCCCCACCCCCACCTTTCCTCTCTTGCTCCATGCCTGCTGGCTTGACCTCCAAATCTCCTCGGGCCTCCATCCTGTTTCTCCTCTCTGCATTGTGGGCTCAGTGCCCTCCTGTGATGCGTCATTTTGTATGGATCAAGTCTTTTTCAGCTTCTACGTCCTGATCTGTTCATTCATTTATTCGCGCATTCACTTTCTTATCTATTCACTTGTCCTTTCTGTCATTCGCTCAGCACATGGGCTTTGCCTGGTGCCTTCAGGCATTATTCAGGCTGGGGATGTGCCCTTTTGGAGAAACAGACACAGATGATTCACAAGCAGGCTCCTCTGCTGCAATACGTTAAGTGCTATAATCAGGCACAGGCAGGCACTGGGTGAGCAGCCAGGAGGGCACCGCAGACAATCTCAGGGGATCCAGGGCGGCTCCTAGAGGCAGAGTGGCCTGGGCTGATTCCTGGGGGAGGAGGAGGTAGCCAGGCGGTGAGGAGGTGGGTGGAATAACTCCAGGCAGAGGGACCTTCACGAATCAAGTCCTGGTAGCCAGAGAGAGCCGGGCAAGTGAGGGAAAATGCAAAATTTTCCATCTGGCAGGTAGGTCACGTGGGATAAAGGTTGTGCTAAGAGATAGGGCTGGAGATCAAGAAGCGTCTTGAAGGCCACCCTCTGGATGGACTGGCACTGGGACATGGAAGAGTTCTAAGAAGGGGGTAGATTGGGCCAGCTTTGTGCTTGGGAAAGATCGCTTTTGCTTCAGCACATACAAGGGCTGGAAGGCAACAAAAGGGGCCAGGAGACCCTGTAGGCAACTGTAGCAAGAGAGTGTGATGACCTGCTGAAGGTAGTGCCGTGGAGACAGGGGAGCCGTAGCAATTTGCGAGGTGCCCAGTTGGAGAAATGACCATCGTGGGAAGGCAGTGGTGGGAGGGAGAGAGGACAGGGAAGATGAGATCTGGGTTTCCGGCTGGGGTGGCTGGGGGCTTGTCTAGGCTCCCGTCACCAGGACAGGGTGTGACTCCATGAGAGGCTCATGCAGCCTTTGCAGATGTAGGTCTCCCAGGCTCCCATCCTAGCAGATGCTGGCACTTTGATCATTGTCACCAGTAATGGCCATGGACACATTGTGGCTTCACCAGGAGGACCTGTGGACCTCAGGTGGGCATCAGCTCACCAGTTCAAATTACTTCTGGGTGCTGAGCTGAGCAGGTCACTTATCAGCTCCAACTTCTACCTGTGCCAAGGTCTCTGGTGTTGTCTGGCAGCACTCATACCAAACCTCAAAAGGAGGTTTCAGTTCACAGGCAAGAAAGAAGAAGGGCCCTCCCTGATATGTTTCAGCTGGAAGTGAAGAATTTAAGTACCACCAGAAGTGTTATTACGCCTCTGAGACATTTTCCGACGGTTCTTGGAAACTTACTGGCAATGGTGATATAACAGAAATAAAGATCATAATAATACTTACCCACATTTACCAAGTCCTACTATTCCCAGCCCCACGTATCTGTCAGCTTGTCATTCCTGTGGGGGCTTGTGTGTTGCTGTGATGCTGAAAGCTGTGCCACCTGTATTTCAGATACCACCAGGGCCACCCATGGTGGACAGGTTTCAGCTGAGCTTCCAGACTAAGACTAAGGAGAAGGACCCTGTAGGCCACTCCTAGAACAATTAACCATTAAAAATCCTATGAATAGCAGAGAAGCACTGTCAGATGTACTGCCAGAAAATGAGCTCCCCAGGCTGGAAGGCATCCAAAAGACAACTAGGGAAGAGTTGCCACCTCAAAGTAGAGTCAACGTTAATGACGGGAATAGGGTAAAGCCCCTGGGACCTCCTTTTGTTGATGTGAGATGACTCAAAATGAGAAGAAACACAGTGGCTGCAACAAGGGGCTCAAACATAATAAACCAATGTCCAGTGTCAGATAATATTTCATTCTATTTTACACAGAGTCGCTATGAGTTGGACCTGATTTTTACAGTACCTAACAACACTATCTCCCGGGCACCCTTTCATGCTCTGACTTGAAGTGTGTCATTTAGTTCTTGTATCAGTCTTATCATGGAGATGTTATTATGGTCTCTATTATAAAAATGAAGAAACTGAGGCACAAAGAGAAATACACAGGCCTCCAGGACACCTCAACCTGCAATTTCCTTCTCCGAATAAAGGAAAGAGCCAGCCTGGGTGTATTTGAGGCCCAGGCGAGGGGGCTTGGCTCTGCCCGGCACTGGCTGATCCCAGGCCCTGTGCCTATGCCACTGCCTCCTGGGCAGAGCTAGGATTTCCCTCTTCCCTGGCACCCAGCATGCATCCGTTGCTCAGTTAGAGCCCTGCTGCTCTGCCGTTCTTTTGCATGTCTGTCACCTCCCCTCTACTTTGGGTTTTCCAAGGAAGGGATCTTGGCTTCCTCCTCTTTATATTCTGGGCACCAGGCACAGAGGCTGGCACACAGTAGGTTTTCTACAAATAAAAAACTGCTGTCAGGGAGGCCTGGGGCTAGGATTTAGCTCAGTTTGTAAGCCGCCACTCTGCAATCTCTGATGTTCCGAGTTCAATTCCCAGCGCCACAAAAATGGGAGAAGGACCTGGCAATCCACTCCCAAGGCAATCCCGAAACAGTCAGCCATTGAAAACCCTATGAGTCGGATACCGACTCGATGGCACCTAACAACAACAACAACGTCAGGGAGGCCCAGATGCTGAAGGGGAGCCCCAGAGGCCAAAGAAAATCTCTGGCTCCCCTCCACCGGCTCCAGGCTGGACTCCACAGCCCTAGGGCCCACCTGGCCAACAGAAGGCAGCCACCATCATTTACCAATAAAGGGAGAAAAAAAAGAAAAAGAAAAGAAGGCAGTCATCGGGGACAAAATCTCTCTCTGCCCCTGGGACGATGTGGCAGGTAGAGGTAGTGCTCCTCCTGGGGGGGTGGGGACGACCAAGGAGAACGCACATGCTGGCTGCTCATTCTGATGAGGTGCTTAGGGAGCACCAGGCCTCTGGCTCCCAGGGACTGAAGAGCCAGCACCCCAAGGAAAGGAACAGAGACCTTCTCCGCCACCTGTGCTGTTGGACAACTGGAGTGAGGAGGTGCACGCACCTGACTTCAGCAAAAATTTACCACGGGGCAATTCCCAAGCAGCTTTTCACAAAGAATTCAATGTGGCTTTACATATTCAAATGTAAAAAGTCACCAACCGTTTTCCATTTCCCCAAACTTTAAATCATGCTCTGATTGCTACTCTTCCATGGGCTGCTGGCAGATTCTGCCTCCAGAGAGGGGGTCACCCCTTCTGCACCTCCCTCTTCAGCCTGATTCGAAGGAGGTACAGTTGAACTCCCACAACTGCGAGTTCCACATCTGCAGATTCAACTTACCAAGGAGGGGACATACTTGGTGGGGGGATGGAGTCTGAATATATACAGACTCCTTTCTCTCATCATTAGTCCCTAAACAATGTAACAACTATTTACATAGCATTTACATGGCAGTGGTATTGTAAGCAATGTGGAGATGATTGAAAATACACAAGAGGATGCGTGTAGGTTACATGCAATGACTAAGTCATTGCAAAGGGGACTTGAGCATCCATAGATTTTGGTACCCTCAACGAGTCCTGGAATCAATCTCCCAGGGACGCTGAGGGACGACTGTATTGTACCAGCTCCGAGAGCCAGAGGTCTTGGTCACTACCTAGCTGGGTGACTTTGGCAAGTGGCTTCCCCTTTCTGAGCCTCAGTTGTCAGATCTGTAAAGTGAGGAGAGCAGCCAGTTCTGTCCTAACTAATTAAAGAGGTTTGCCTAGAATCTCTGTGTCCTGTATGGTGGAGGGGATCATGACCCCTCTGTGACACCACCTCTCCCCTGGTTTGTCACAGCTGAAAGGAAGAGTGGAAGGGGCAGGGGATTAGCACAGAGTACTTCATCTGTGCTGGCCAGCTCTCTTTGCCTCCTACTCTAGAGATGAGCACTGCCTGCACCTCCCTTTCCATAATACAGAGGACAAAGTCAGGTGAACTCCAGTCCCAGGGGGCTCTTAGACACAATAAGGAAAACTCCTAAGCCTGCAGGAAATGGGAAGTGGCCTGCCTACTACACTGGCGGGGAAGACAGCTTAGAACCCTGGAATGAAGCTACACAGACTGTCACTTTGGGGAGCTGGGGGTGGATCTCAGTGGAGAGCGCCTGCCTAGCATTCCTGAGGCCCTGGGTTCCACCCCATGGCCACAAAAACAAAGAAACAACACAATGACACTTTATTCACTTCATCAACATTGTTGAAGACCTACCATGTGCCCAGCTAAATTTTGAGGATGCAACTGTGAACAATACGTTGTCCTGCCCTTTTAGAGTTTGTGGTCCAGCAGACATTCCAAATTCATGTCCACTCATCTCCACTTTGAAGAGGGAAAACTACAGGCACCCAAGGGGGAGAAGTGACTGTCCCAGGTCACACAGCCAGTTATTGGACTGAGCAGGACAGAAACTCTGCCTGGTGAAGGTGGAATTAGCTCTGGGCCATGCTGGTACCTCCAGGGAAAGCTCCGCACGTTTCCATCACCATCCAGCCTCCAGGGGCTTTTCTTTGATCCCATACTTCTCATGGCGCTGAACTCAGGCCAAATCATATCTTGAGGTCAGGAGCTTGACACAGGCCTAGCCCATCCCAGGATGAGGCCGAAGGGGAAGACAGGAAAGACAGGGTCCTAAGGCCTTGGCCTGGGGTTTTATTCTTTCGCTGAACCACTGCCTATGGGGAGCTTGCCACATGACAGGCCCTTAGGTGACATCACAGAACATGGCCCCCATCCTCAGGGAGCTTATGTTTCGGTGTGAGGGGTCGTGGGGGGTTTGACCATTCAGTAGTAAATAAAAAGAAGATACACCGATCATTTTCAGAGGGAGATAAGAGCTCTGCAAGTCACATCCAGGGCGATACATTGGCGAGTAAGGGCTGGTCATTTAGCAGGGGAGGTGGGCACAGGTTTTGTTCACCTCTTGAAACTGCCCTGCAAGTTACTGGTGAGCTTCTGCCAAGCACTAACACAGCAGAGTCTCTACAGCTCAGCCTTCCCAATCAATGTCATCAGTGCTGGCACTGTGCTGCCCTCCCCAGCCCACACCCACAGCTGGAAGTAACACATCCTGCATCCACACCCCAGTTTTCACCAGCATCCCCTCAGAGGGCTCAGTGTCCCTCCAGTGAGATCTGGAAGCAGGAGTAAAGGAGACACAGAAAGACCAGGTTGGTTCCCCTGAGGCTCCCTGAGCTGAGCTGAGCTGTCTGTGCAATGGGCCACTCAGCCTGCCCACGAGGGGCAGGGGACAGACTTCCGGGCAGTCCCTGGAAGGACAGGGTGAAGTCTCCAGTCCTGAGAGCTGCAGAACATATTTCATTCCAGGGCAGAGGCAACCCCTGGGGAACAGCAGCCTCCCCCCTCTATGTGCAGGGGCAAGCCATCTGCCCCTTCGCAGACAACGGTGCTGGCATTGTCGACGCCCTCCACAACCAAGCAATCTGGGCACCTGGGTATTGGTTGCTTCTTCCAGAAGTCAAAGACGTCCTGTGGACTTGTGTGACTCTGGCCCCCACCATCAGGTGAGCCTGAGTGGGTGCCCCCAGCACTGGCACCCTAGGATGCCCTTACAAGGGAGGGGCTAGGATCTCCT
Organism: Pedetes capensis; assembly: GCA_007922755.1. Lineage (NCBI taxonomy): Eukaryota > Metazoa > Chordata > Mammalia > Rodentia > Pedetidae > Pedetes > Pedetes capensis. The sequence continues at coordinate 95,457 of VMDO01000023.1, read as the reverse complement.
CTATTACCTCTGCATCAGGAGCAATTGGACTCAGGTTCCATTGCACCTCAGGGCCCCACCAAAGCCAGGAGGCTCCCTAGGGGATCAGACAAGCAGCGATGAAAGGGGGAAGATCTAGTGAACCTGGGTGTGGAGACCTCCTGATCCACAATCCTTGCTTCTCGAATTCCTGGGTGTGCCTGGGACCACAGGAGGTCATCTTGTCCAGTCCCTGGTCTCCAAGCAGGACTTCACTTCCCACCCAGCCACCCAGCCATGCAAAACCTCTGTTCCTAAGATTACTCCCATACAAAGAGTAAACAGGAGCCCAGAGAGTAAGGAGATGGATATGATTGCAAATTTCTTAACAGCGATCTTCATCCAGGAACAGGGGACAGAGATGCTACCGCCGCTGCCTCTACTGCCAGCATCAGAGCTTTCCGTGTGGCTTTGGTGGAATGTTAAGAATTGCGAGATAATTAAGTTGCATTTCTGTGCATTGTTTACTGTTGCTCTCAACCAGTCACTATTCCATAGGGGCTAATCTGTGTAGGGTGTTTTTTTTTGTTTTTCTGTTTGCTTCCCCCTTCGCAGTGCCTGTTTGTACCACATTCTTCATTATGCTTCAGTTACGATTTTAATTTTACTATTATTAAATCTTCCCCAAAGCTGTATTATTCTGCGCCTCTGAGCTGGAATTCCTGATCTGGGGACTGTTTGCATCTGGGCCTGTTCACAAATGATTGTTCTTGTTTACAAAAGAACATACATTAAAGCTGAGCACCGGAGGAGTCCCTCCTCCCCACCCGGCCTCACCTGGTGGTTGGAGTTGAGGGAGGCAAAACAAGGAGCAGAGAGCTCGAGTTTGCTATTAAAGGGGATCTTCGCGACTTCTAACTGCTAAACCAGTAGAGAGGCAGCCAAGTTCGTGGGCTGGGCAGGGAGCTGGAGACTTAACTTTCATCGCCTGCAATGGTACAACCCTCCATGTTCATTCCAGCAATGGTAAGAAGCAAGGGCTGTGGAATCAGAGGGATTTAGGTTCGAAACCCAAGTTCTTCCCTTACAAGGCCTCTGACATTGGGTAATTTTGCTTGGCCTTAGTTTCCTTGCTGTAAAATAAGAAAGAAGTTGGTGAAAATGATCTAGGAGGAAGAAAAGGGATAACGGTTTTGCAGTAGTACTTGTCACATAGTTGTTGTTAGGTGCCGTTGAGTTGGTTTCCAACTCATAGCAATCCTATGTACAAAAGGCGAATCACTATGGTCAGTGCTTCTCTGCTATTCATAGGGTTTTCAATGGCAGATTGATTTTTGGGAGTGGGTTGCTGTGTCCTTCTCCCAAGCCTGCAGCACCTGGTGTTCCCAGGTGGTTTCCCATCCAAGTACTAACCAGGCCTGACTCTGCTTAGCTTCTGAGATCTGATGGGATCAGACGCCACAGTGCTATGGCTGCAGGCTGTCATATAGTAAGGATTTGATAAAGGGTAGTATATTAATCTGCTTTCTGTCACTATAACACAATACTTAGGGCTGGATACCTTATATAGAAAAGAAGTTTATTCAACTCAAAATTTTGGAGATTCAAGAACGTGGCACTGGTACCTGCTCAGCTCTGGTGAGGGCCTCATGGCAGATGACATTTCCAGTGGTAGGACAGGAAGCAGGAGAGATTTAGGTGCTAGGCTAATTATTTATAACAACCTGCTCTTGTGTTTACTTTTTGTTTTGTTTTTGCTTTTTTGAAACAGGGTCTCACTATGTAGCTTAGGCTGGCCTTGAACTCATGATCCTCCTGCCTCAGCTTCCTGAGTGCTGGGATTACAGGCATGTGACACTGCATCCAGCTTGTGTTTAGTAACTGATCTCTTGCAGGGCAATGCCCACAGTGACCTAGGCTCTTTACTAGGCTCCACCTCTTTAAAGTGCCACCACTTCTTCACATCACCACCCTGGGGTCCAGAATTCCAGAACTTGAATCCTTTGGGTGGACACTCAAGCTACAGTAGGCAGTAAAGTGATGTCATTCCATCAGTCCATCTGCTGGCCATGTCGCTTCCTCTGTCCCCAATCTGTAGCTTGCTGGCTCGCTTGGCTTTGCGTGAGCACTCTGAGACCCACACCTGCCTCTGGTGTCATCACTAAGCCACTGGAGTGGAGCTGTAAGGGCTTTCCATATGCTCTCCATGACTGTTAATGGCAGGAATTAGTTACCTGCCTTCCCAACAAGGGCAGAGTGGCAGATTCGGGGGAGTCAGAGCTTGCGAAAAGAATCCAGCCCCGTCCCAGGCAAGGGTGGCAGGCCCTGGGATTTCCACAGCCCAGGGCCAGCTGCCGGCCCCAACCGCCCAGCACAGCAGGTCCCTCTCGCTCTCTCACCGCTCCCGCTAGCACCCCTGCAGCCTCAACTTCTCCGTGGACTTCTCTTAGCCCTTTTCTTCCTCTCACACCCTGTCCCCCCATGCCGCCACACATACACTAAAACCATAACTTTGCCCCCCCTTTCCCATTATCTCTAACCCATATACTCCAGGAAGTTTAATTTGTTCTCGGTAGTAATCACCATTAACTAGAAATTGTCTTTCTCTGTGTAAACACGTCATTAGTGAAGCTGGTTTTCTGCAGGGTCCAGATTTCATTTTTATTAAAATGAAACACTTTCAGGCACCTCACTGTGTCCAAGGAAAGAGAGTATAATTTTAACCCATTGGGTTGGCCACAGATAATTGGGCTGGCATTTGATTGGACGATTAGGGAAATATCTTCTTTGCATGCAGTATAATTTGCATTTTTTCCCCACTTATATGAAGCTAAGTCATGCTTTCGTACACAGGCAGTTTTAATGAGCATTATAAATCCTAATGAATATATTTTCATGTTCATTTTATTGGCTTGTTTTTATTACTAGAGGTCTGAAAAACAGGGCCAGTGAGGGAGCTGGGGAGGAAATGGCAGGGGAGAAAAGCGCTGTGGCAGGCTCCCCACAACTCCCCTGCCACCCTGGCTGCCAGGGACAGGAAGATGGGCAGGTGGGGTCGTTGAGGTCCTCTTTAACCAAGCCAGGGGTTGCTCAGAACCCAAGGGGATGCAGAGAGCATGCCTCAGCCTGAGCCACACCAGCAGCCTAGAAACAGAAGCCCTGAGGGCAGGCAGCAAACCCAGCTTGTCAAGGTCGGCAAGGGAAAAGGGAAGCAAGGTTTCTGTACACAGCTGCACGTAGTAGCATCTCAGCGCAGGCTGGTCAGAGGGAGTCAGATTGAGTTCTGCTTCACAGGGAGCTGCCAGAGACAGAGCGCTGATGTTCCAACCTGACAGCCAAAGGCAGGTAACGTGTGCACAGAGAAAATTTTCCTCCTGGATTATTTAGGAAGTTTGTCAGTATCTCTGGGTCTTAGCACACCGTTACATGCCCAGGTCAGTTATAGGTCTCAGAGTTCTGCTGATCTCTAAAGGAGAGGATATTTTCATTCATTCAATACACATTTGGGGGCACCTATTATGTTGTAGGGGGCTGGGATTTAGCTCAGTTGGTAGAGCACTGCTCTGCAGTCTCTGAGGTCCTGAGCTCAATTCCCAGCACTGCAAAAATGGGAGAAGGAAGTGGCAACCCACTCTCAAGGCAATCCTGAAACAATCTACCTTTGAAAACCCTATGAGGGTCACTATGACTCAGACACGACTTGACGGCACCTAACAACAACAACAACTATGTTGTAGACACTAGATATATATGTTGTTGTTGCTGTTAAGTGCCGTCCAACTCACAGCGACCCTATGTATAACAGAATGAAACACTCCCCAACACTGCGCCATGCCTGACACTATGTCAACGCTTCTCTGCTATTCATAGGGCTTTCAATGGCTAATTGTTTCTGGGATTGTATTGGGAGTGGGATGCCAGGTCCTTCTCCTGTTTTTAGAGTGCTAGGGATCAGAGAGTACAGAGTAGCACTCTACCAACTGAGCATGTGACCCTAACCTAGACATGTAGGAGAGGTCCTTAAATTTTCTGCTAGCTCCAATATTTAAAAAAATCTGTAAAAAGTGACTGATAAGTAACCTTTCTGGTGCTAGTTTGTGGCTCTAACACTTCATATGTGCTAAGATTTACGCTCTTTCCCCCTGGTGTGGCCCGGCCCTCCTGCCCCAGCATATCCGCACCCCAGGCATGTGCGCAGATGAAGCCTCTTGTCTCTGCTCCTGCGCACCAGGTGTGGCCCTGCAGATTTCTGCCTGACTGTCCCCTTTGCCTCTACCTGGAGGACATCCTTTGCGCCTCCTCCTCACAGTGTGTTGGGGCACGCCTATCTGCCCTTGGCTGGACCTTGATGAAGGCAGCCTGGCTGGGGCTTATCTGGCCTCGGGTGTCATCCACCCACTGACCCATGGGTCTTACTATACAACACAGCCTGTTGTGTGATCAACCCAATCCCACCTCTCCCCTCTCAGCCCTTCCAATTTTTGTTTTTTATTTTTAATCAAAAAGATACTTGCTGCTCACATACATTGAGGATTTGGGGGATGCTTTAGAAGTTAAGCCAACTGAAGCCAGGCATGGTGGTGCACACCTGTAATCCCAGCGGCTCAGGATGTGGAGGCAGGAGGGAGGCGGAGGCAGGAGGATCGCAAGTTCGAGAACAGAGGCAGTCTGTGTAGCATAGTAAGACCCTGTCTCAAAAAGTACAAAAAAAAAAAAATTAAAATTAAAATTAAAAAAAAGGTTAAGCCAACCAAAACCTAGTTCTGTTATCTTTACCATTTCTTGGACATGCCTGCTCAGTGTTGGCGGGTGACCTCCCCTGCCACTGAGGACTCAGGCATGCTTTGCTCTATCATCTCCCTCCCCGTCCCTCACACACCTCCAGATAGGGCTGAACATATCTTGCTGAGGTCTTCAGGACAATGTTACATCTTCCTACTGCACAGAGATGTTTACTGAGCAATTGCCATGCGCTAGAGTCCCTGAGAACAGGAAACCCTAACAGAGAGGCCTTGGACTGTGGGGGAAAGGGCATGGGCCCACAGTGGGAGCCTTGGGGACTTGGCTGATGTGCAGTGCATGGCCTTGGGTGAGCATCTTACTTCCTCAGACTGCTTTCTCCTCTCCTATTACATGGGAACGCCTGCAGCCATAGCACTGTTGCGTCAGATCCCATCAGATCTCAGAAGCTAAGCAGGGTTGGGCCTGGTTAGTACTTGGATGGGAGACCACCTGGGAACACCAAGTGCTGTAGGCTTGGGAGACGGACCCAGCAACCCACACTCCCCAAAAAACAATCAACCACTGAAAACCCTATGAATAGTAAAGAAACACTAGCAATGCTGTTTCACCTGTGGTATATAGGGTCGCTATGAGTTGGACACTGACTCAACGACACCTAACAACAACAAATTACATGGGAATAATAATCACCTCCTAAGGTGCAGGAGGTAGTAGAGATTTAAATGAGATAATGGTTGTAGAAATGATTTAGAAACTGCAAATGCTGGTCATGATTCAGGTGAATATGACCAAGTGTCAAAGTGATTTGGACCATGGGCCCAGGGTCCTGGCCCAGTTCTCATTTGGACGGCCATTGAGGGGTACAAGGATGCTTGCTCTTATGACAAGATGTTGCTGCTTCCTGGAGTCAGATGTTTATGTGTCACTGCCCAGTGGACACCATACTTCTTTGCCTTAAGAAATGGACAGAGACCTCTTCTCTGGGATGGTACAGTTCCCTGCCTGTGATCACACCAGCACTTGAGTGCTCTGCTGCCCTGCCCTGACTCGTCTCTGTTACATATGGTAGGTCAGCACCGTGCTCCTCTAAAACTGCAAACTTCTGATCAAGAGTCCTGGCCAAGGCTTTGTCCATATGCCCCCTCTTTACCACCAGTCCCAGTGCCTAAGTGTGGCATTCAGGACTTCAATGACCTTACTGGCTAGATGTGGGAGCAGCAGCAATCCTCTTAGCCAGTGTATATCCTACCCAACTGGACGCTGAGAATCTGCAACTGACCAGCTAATCTTGCTGAAAGGAGAGAGAGGTGGGTCACCATAGGAGCAGGGCTTCATCTCCAAAGCTGTCCCATGGGATCTGCTAAGCTACAGAAATACACACCTGAGATACCAGCATTTTTTTTCAAGCAATGTGTGGGCTTCCTGCAGAGCCAGGGTCTTCAGTTATGGGGTGTCACTACAGTTGTGGTGTGTGGGCACATTCTGGAGCAGGTCCCAGAGTCCCTGTGTGTGAGGACCAACCAAACCTTCATAGGAACAACGTCCCAAAGGCTCAGACAGACAGGACAGTGCAGACCAGCCCTCCCCTGTAACCAGGGTGGCTGGATGTGGAGAGAGTTAAAAAGCGAGTTCATTATGATGAGTGAGCCAGGATCCGGAGGGAAGGCGGGGATCTGGCTCACAGGCCTAGTGCTAGAGGAGGAGGAGCGGGGAGAGTGAGGGCCAGAGAGCGAGGGGGCGGAGGAGGCTCCCCTTGGTGATGGCGGGGCTGAGAGTCAGAACGGAGGAGGGTGAGGGTGAGGCCAAGCCTAGCGCAAGGAGGCCAGGCCCAGGCTCAGCCGCCTGGCGAGGAGGAGCGTGTTTGCTTAGCGTGCTGCGGCAGATTAGCCGGGCCTGAGTCCGAAGCCTAGTGCTGTGATGCGGAGGCTGGCTTGCGTGTTTGCTTTAGGACGCCTGGGGAGCTCAAGGCATTATGGGATGGCAGGAGATGCCTCCCCGAAACCGCTTTTCCAGGCAGATCCACCTCTGCCCTTCCTTCCCTCACTCTGTCCCCTCCCTCAGCTTCCAGGTGCCATCCTTGGGCAGGAGCGACCCCGTCCACCCTCCTCCCTCCTGGAGCCTCCAAGCTCCTGCCTCCTCCACCAACTCCTCTCCTCTCCTCCACACCCACCCGCAAACGCGCACACCTTCCTCTCTGCGGCTCCCCTTTCTCTCTTGCCTCCAATTCTCCCAGGTTCCTTTTATTCGCTCCCTGATGCCCCTTCCCTCCCCTCTATGGTGAACAGGAGCGACACTGATTGAGTGGCCCTGTCTACACAGGCAGGCGACTCTAGACTAGAGCGCTGAGGTCCCGCAGGAAGGGCAGAGCCTGGAGGCCAGGTCCAGCCCTGCTGGGCCCTGGCTGCAGAACTGGGCACCAAGCCCTCCGCTTCCCAGGGCCTCAGTTTCCCCAGAAATACAACAGGAGGACGTCCTCCTCCAGCTCAGGGATGCGCCCCGCTTGCAGAAGGAGCCCTCCTCTCGTGGAGGCCGGCTGAGGGCCGAGGGCCGGAGCAGGGGCGGGGAGCCCGGGCGGGGGTGCGGAGGGGCGCTGCCGCCTGGCCCACTTCAGGCCAACAGCAGGGCCTGCCGGCGGCTCCCGCCCCCACTGGCGCTGGAACAGCTGCAGTCCAGCTGCTGGCACCCCCGCTGGGGGAGCGTGCTAAACCTCCCCGGGGTCAGCGCTGTGGTATGTCGGTTTCCATAGCAACTGGCCAACGGGCCACTTTCTCAGAACAATTCCCCCACTCAGCCGGGCCCTGGACTCCGCTCAGCCCAAGGGCATGTGGCTGGAGCACGGGAGGGGGCGAGGGCCCAGCTCGGCCCGCAGAAATTGGTTACCCCGGGCTTGTCTTCGCACGAGGGCTGGATCAGAGGCCGAGGTGGCAGACTCTCTTCTGGTCAGGCTGACCCAGTCCCCTCTCTGAGCTGCCCCTGCCCCCACCCGCCGGGCCACAGACCGCCCAGCTCGGCCTGCTTGGAAGACAGCTCAGGTCTTTGAATATGGACAACAGCTGCTTGGCTGGGCTCAGGGTTGGGAGGAGGAGAGTCCAGGAATGGGGTATTTCTCTCTCTCTCTCTCTCTCTCTCTCTCTCTCTCTCTCTCTCTGTGTGTGTGTGTGTGTGTGTGTGTGTGTGTGTGTGTGGTGGGGAGGGTCCCCTGGCATCCATCTCAGTGCCTTTCCTCCAACGCTTCCAAGAAGCAGGGAATGGGGCTCTAGCCAGCACCCCCCTCTTTTTTTAGAGTGGGGAAAGGGTCACCTTTTTCAAGCCAGGCAGGAATAAACTCAAATGAGCAAGGAATAAACTCCTTAAGTGAGCAGGTTGGTGCCATTCCTGTCGGTAAAAGAGGTGAGGATCCATTCTAGGAGATACAAGGGAGCTTGATCCATTTTCTGGATAACTAACTGATGCCCAGTGGAAAGTGGGTGCATGGGGGTTGGAGAGCATCAGGACACATTCCTGCGCATGGACGCTCAGCATGCTGGGTGCCCCTGGGCCACATCTCCTTCCCCTGGTACGTTCCAATGCAGTTTAGGGTACTGTGGACTTGGGACCCTGGAGACGTTGTCACTGGATAGGAGCTCGGGTCCAGAAAGGACCCATTTGTAAATGGGGAAACTGAAGTCAGGGATACTGTCTCTGAGTAGGCTAATAACTGCAGGGTTGATCTTTGGGGCAGGCCTTGGTTTCCTGAGACCACCTGGGTGGTCCCTGCTAAGCTTGAGAGACCTACAGTGTTCTTAGGATGGCCTGTCCAGCTGTCTTGACCTTGTATTCTCTTAAATACCTCCTCACTTTCAAGGGACCTAGTTCTTCCTTCCCCACACTAACCCCCCTCTCCTCCCCTGTCTCTTAAAACGAGGGGACAGATGTCCTTTCTTCTGTGTACCACAGCTGCAGCCAGACACAATTTCTCTAAGCCCTGGAAACAGGTGTGGGGTAATTTTCACCCCCAGGGATGAGGGGAATTCAGGAAGGGGGCTGATTTTAGAATCTGCATGGTCCTGTTCTCCACCCCACCTGTGAAATGGGAGGGCTGCTCCAGGTTAGCACCTCCCAACATGGGCTCCACAGCACAGGGGCTCAGGGAAGAAAAGGTTCCAAAGCCCAGCAAGCCTGGAAACCTGGCAGGGGCAGCTCCTGAAGTGCTCCAGGGCTCATTACAGCCTTAAACACTTTAAGAAGTGCAGCACTAACGTAAACCCACTTTCACCTAGGGCTTCCTCAACATAGGTGGCCATGGCACCTTCATTTACATCCCATAAACAAACCTACCCTGGCAAACACCTGCCGCTGCAAGAGGTTCTCAGGCCTTTCTCTTCCCCCTGTTCCTCACATCTCCACTCCTCGCCCCCACTGTCCCTGGAGGCTTATGGGTCTTATATGGCTTCTCTGCTTCACAGTGTGGGGCAGTGTCTCTAGAGCAAGGGAGAACATTCTGGCTGCCAAGCATCTAGTCGTCGTTGTGGTTAGGTGATGTGTTGGCGTATCCGACTCATAGCAACCCTCATAGGGTTTTCAATGGCAGATTGTTTCTGGATTGCCTTGGGAGTGGGTTGCCACGTCCTTCTCCCATTTTTTGCAGTGCTGGGAATCGAACTCGAGACCTCAGAGACTGCAGAGCAGCGCTCTACCAACTGAGCTAAATCCCAGCCCCTAGCATCTAGTCAGAGGATACCAAACCAGGAAATTAAAGGTGAAAAATGTTTCTGTCCTTCCCAACCATCCAAACTCTGAGAGAAATAGCCTTTATATTTTCCAGCCCTTAAACTTGCCAAAGGTCCATAACCCTGGTAGGAAATAGCTGTAGGTGGTGGCAAGTGTCAGCCACCAGGAGAAGACCTGGGCCCCCAGCTCCACAGCTAGTCAGGTCTCTGTCCTTAGGCAGGTTTGTTCACTCCCTGCACTACCTGCTCACCTATGTTGTTGTTAGGTGCCCTTGAGTCAGGTCCGACTCATAGCGACCTTATGTACAACAGAAGAAACACTCCTGACACTGTGCCATGCCCAGCACTATGTCAATGCTTCTGTGCTATTCATAGGGGTTTTGATGTCTGGTTGTTTCAGGAGTGGGCTGCTAGGTCCTTCTCCTAAGCCTGCAGAACCCAATATTCCCAGGTGGTCTCCCATCCAAGGACTAACCAGGTGTGACCCTGCTTAGCTTCCGAGATCTGATGGGGTCGGTTGCCAGGGTGATGATACAGCTGCTCACCTATGGAAGGGGGAATAGTTCCTTCCTCACAGGGTTCTTGCCAGGATTGAATGAGGTAAATATGACAAAGACTGGCATACAAGAGGAGCTCAGTAGGCATGCTCAGAGGAGAAGTAAATCCCCCACGAGGTAAGATTTCTCCAGTCTTAAAAGGGAGAAATCTGAACCTGCGATATGTTAAATCACTTGTCCAAAGTTAAGAAGTGCTTTTCCACTTTACCTCATTGCCACGAAGTTGCCTCTGAGGTGGGTATGTCTTGTTCTCGGAGGGCATTTAGCAAATGGGAATTCTTTTTATTTTTATTTTATTTTATTTTTTTTGGTGCTGTTCTGGAGATCACCCAGGCCTTGTGCCTGCCAGGCAAGTGCTGTAGTGCTGAGCTACATCCCCAGCCCTGATTTCCTTTACTCTTGAAACCTTCACCCAACCCTCCCTGAGCAAGTAAAGTACTTGCAAGAGAGAGATTGAAAAGCAGGCCAGCTTTTTTGGACATATTGTTGTTGTTGTTGTTAGGTGCCGTCGAGGCGGTATCTGACTCATAGCGACCCTCTGTCCAACAGGGGAAACACTATTGTCAGTGCTTCTCTTCTGTTCATAGGGTTTTCAATGGTGGATTGATTTTTGGGAGGGGATTGCCAGGTCCTTCTCCCAAGCCTACAGCTTCTGGTGTTCCCAGGTGGTCTCCCATCCAGGTACTAACCAGGCCCGACCCTGCTTAGCTTCCGAGATCTGACGGGATCGGATGCCACAAGGCTACAGCTGCAGGCTTTTTGGACATATAGGATGGGGATGTGTGGATGTGGGAAGGGGCATTAATTCTTTCAAAACAGCTTTTTTTTTTTCCCCATGGTCCTGGGGGTTGAACCTAGGGCCTCGCACTTGCATGCTTTGCAAGTGCTGGACCCCTGAGTTGCACCCCCATCCCATTTTTTTACTTTTTGAGACAGGGTCTTGCTAAGTTATGCAGACTACCTCTGGTCTCGAACTTGTGATCCCCCTGCCTCCATCTCCCAAGCCCCTGGGATTACATGCGTGTGCCACGACGCCCAGCTTCAAAATAGATTTTTTAAATAATAGTATAAATAGTAGTATAAATAAATAAAAATATTCTGATTCAGTTTGCAAGGAGATCCTCCCCCTAGGAAGGGGAGTACTTTCTCCTTACACTAGTAACTCCATCCTTGGGGATACATTCCAAGACCCACAGTGGATGTCTGAAACTGTGGATAATATCAAACCCTATATTTGCTATGTTTTTTCTAGTACATACTTACCTAGGATGAAGTTTAATTAGGTAATTAAGTAAATTAGGCGCAGTAAGAGATTAACAATAATGAAATAGAACAACTATAACAATGTACTGTAATGAAATTGCTAGCATCACTACTTTTGTACTTTGGGGGCATTCTGAAGTACAATAAGGGTTACTTGAACGTAAGAACTGTAACATCACAACAGTCCATCTGAAAACAGAGCAGGGCACTTTAAGAACATTTTAAGTGACTAATGGGAGGGTAGTGAATATAGCATGGATACATTAGACAAAGGGATGATTCATGCCCCAGATGGGACAGAGAGAGACAGAACAAGATTTCATCATACTATTCAAAATGGCATACAATTTAAAACTTGTTATTGTTAGCTGCTGTCGAGTCGTGTCCAACTCATAGCGACCCTCACAGGGTTTTCAATGGCTGATTGTTTCAGAATTGTTTTGGGTGTGGATTGCCACGTCCTTCTCCCATTTTTGTGGTGCTGGGAATTGAACCTGGGATCCCAGGAACTGCAGAGTGGTGCTCTACCAACTGAGCTAACTCTCAACCCAATTTAAAACTTATGAATTGCTTATTATACTGTACTTTCTCTTCCCTGGCTACTCAGACCCTAGACCCTGTCATCAAGTATCACTTGTTTTACATGTAAGCCACAGAATGCTGAGTCACTGTCTCTGAACTCCGTTCCTTATAATAGCAGACCCAACCTACACACAAGATCTGGGCCTGCAGAATAGATTCACTGCTTTCTTCCTACCCCTGACTCAGGTTTTAAAGTCATTTTATTTAGCACAAGGAAATGAGGAAAAAATAGGGGGAAAGAAGAAGAAAGTCTGAGAATGCCTATAACATGGTACATACTATTCTAGGGTCCTTGGAGTGTCCCTTCTGCAAATATCACATCTCCCATTTGATTTTTATGTAGGTGAGAGAGAGGCTGTTTAGAGCCTTGAGGGGAAGGGGTTTATCCCTCCAAGACACCAGCACTAAGATTCTCTCTCTGTGTCTGCTAATGTCATCAGCCACAGCAAGGACCCCGGTCAGTATCTTCATTTCACTAAAATCACTTTCTCTTCTGCCACCTCCTTTCCTCCTTCCATCATCTGAAAATGTTACAATGGGAGAAGCTGGGAAGGCTGGCAGAGACTTGTCTGGAGAAGCTCACCCACATTTTCTGCATGTGCTTGTGTGCAACTTCCAGCGCCTTGTGCATCTGACGCCTGTCCCCAGGTAGTGCTCTTATCTGGAGCAAATGTAAGGAGGGAGAAGGATATGTTTGTCCTGGAGGCTTAGTGTGTGTGTTGGGGGGTAGAGAGCTATTGCTGAAGCTGGTCCTTCTGAGCTCCTCTCCTGGCGTGTCAGGAAGAGGCTGTCTGAGTTGGGAGAGAGGAGGAAGAGGCTGTTCTCCACTTGCTCAGTGGGGATGGTTCTACCTCTGCTCATCACATTGAGAGGGACAGCCAGACTCCAGCAAATATCTGGGAGACAAGACAACAAACAACACCAAATATGGCCCAGTGCCAAAGTGACAACTCAGATCCCCACCACAGACCACAGGGGAGATTTCATCCCCAGCTTTGTGATGGAGGGAGCCTGTGTGTGGGGTGTGTGTGTGTGTGTGTGTGTGTGTGTGTGTGTGTGTGTATGCTCCATTGATTTATAGGCACTTTGTGGATCCGTAGACTCAGGAGGAAGAGTGGGCTGAGGGTGGGAATCATCTGTGATCAGATGCCTGATTAGAATAAGAACATAATCAGCACTATTTATGAAAGTGTTCTGTGCAGGAATTTGTGGTAAGTGATGTGAGGAAGAAGGAGAAAAGGATACAACAATTTAAAGCCCAGGGGGTCAGAGACACCAAGTTTGTCAACAGTGCTCTTCCAAGAGTCTCTGGCCCAAGGATCTCCCAAGATCTCAGAGGAAAGGTAGCCACAGGATACAGCAGGGTCTTTAGGTCAGTCAGCTCCAACAGGGTGGGGATCCCATGCAGACAGCACCTCTGAAGTCAGAGGATGTAGTTAAAAAGCATCTCATAGCCCCGTGTCCCTTTCTCCAGTGTTTTGGGAGCCATATGCTGTGATACTTGCATTAAGACAATAGAAAGAATTCTAATTAGCAGCAGGGAGATTATAGATTGGTCACATGGCTTTGCAGAACCTGGGTTTACTTCTGTATAAAATGAAAGCTGGAAAAAATCTCCTTGACCACTTCACAGGACTCTGGGGTCCGACGTGGCACAGGAAGGTGCTTTGTAAAGAAACACAGATGTGAGTTTTGTTGCTGTTGAGCAGGAGTTTGCCTACCTGCTTGATATGGGAGCGGGAACAGGGCAGAAGCTGGGAGCTGGGGTAAGGTTACACTTCCAACAGTGACATCAGGAAGTTAGTTCTCCCCTGCTATCCAAGTCAGTGCTGGCTTGCAGTGACATTAAAACCTATAAAGCTGATTTGGCAGCCTTAGAATCAAAGTCTTGGAAGGGCAGAGAGTCCTGGGTCTTTGTGTGACAGAAACTTCGTGATTCTTGGGAACTTCAGTATGCATCCTCCTTGTGCCCATGAGGTCTGGACTTGGGCAGGCACTTTCAAATGATAAGGACAGATATTGCACTTGATCTTAGCCAAAAGGCCCAGAAGCGATGAGGCAGGCACTTTAAACCCACAACTGACTTTAACTGTAAACCCCTAGACTTTAAACCCACAACTAGTCTGGGTCATCTCAAGATTCCACGCCCTGCTCCAGGGTGGGCTGAAGAGGCCAGGAAGTGGGCTGTGGGCCTATCTGTCATTCTGGCCCCATGTGCCCAACCACAATGGTTTCCCAGAGAGGAGGTGAAGAGGATGTCCCAGGGGTTGGGGTGAGGGACCGGAGCTACTGTTCTTGTCCCTTTCCAGACCCAGATGCTGCTAAAGGTGGTCCGTGGCACAGTGACCGCCAAGTGCCCCACGGGAGGGGAAGGATGAAAGAGACGGGAATTCTCGTAAATTTTTAATCTGAAAAATAAAGAAAGTATGAATTAGAATTAATGCAGGTATTAAATATTTAAACTTTCTGTACTCACTTTCGTTTTTAACATATTCCTCCCTCAAAAACCTCAATAACGCTTGTCAGATTTGTTCTCAAGATGTTCCCGTCTCTCCACCTCTCCCCAGGCCCAGCCCCAAAGTTAGAATGCAGGGATTCATCATCCTGATGGAGATTTTCGTTTAATTTCTCCTACACGAACTGTCTGATCTCTCTCTCTTTCTCTGTTTTACATTTATGCTTTCTCTATATGGCAGCATAAATAATTAATGCCATTATAAACACATCCTATCCAAAATATTTATTAGAAAAAAAACACTTTAATTTGGCGTGTCATTTAATTCCAATCATGGTACCTGGGCTACAATTAATGTGGGGTCTGGGGAACCCAGCCTGACTGTTCACACTGGCAGAGGCATGACAAAGTCTCCTGCACCGAAGCCCCCTTGGAACCTGGCTATTTGTTACTTGTGTGCATTTGATTGATAGGAGCAGATGGCGTCCACTGTCCAGTGTGGAGCTGGGAGTAAGTCTGGAAACAAGGCAGGAAACTCACTTCTCTCATCCCTGGAGTGGAGGACAGCGGTGTTGTAGGTCCCTTCAAGTGCATTTGGTAGCATGCATCCAAAAAGCTGCTAGGGCATTCAGACGTGAGCTATTACGTCTTCATGGTGATGGTGATGGTGGGATTGTTCTTGAGATCCTTGTGTGTGCTCCCAAAAGCCCAGCTTGGGGCATAGTCACAAACTGTTTCCTAGAGGTTGGGTCTCCTGCACACAGTCACTTAACAAATTGAGTGCTCTGCACATGCAGGCCGTTGTGGTGGGTCCTGGAGGTGCAACGCTAAATAAAACAGGATAGAGGCGAGAATATCCAGTTCCTGAACTTTCCAACACTGCCTCTGCTCATTCCCCTACCCAGTTAAAGTTTTTGGCTCTCTTAAGGAATCAGTCTATCAGAACACCTCTGCCCCAAGGTTTTAAGGACTCATGGCCAGTATTTGAATAACTCCATGTTCTTGGGTTTATGGGTTCTCAGGGGCTTAGTATGACCTTGCAAGATAAGACTGTAGCTGTCAGCACCCACTCTCCGCTGGGAGGGAGCCTGAGAGCCAAATGACTTGCGTCTACCTCCTCCTTTTCTGGACTCCAGGGTGGTCCTCCCTTTGAGTTGGGGGGACGCTCTTTTGGGAGACTGCTGATCCTGCCATGGCATTCCTAGCCATGTGTCACCTCAAGGGCCCAGACTTTGAGCTGAAGCCTTGGGAGTTTTTAAATTTCAGCTCTAAGGTGGCCTTTGTCAGCCTTTCCTCCCACTGACGGTCTTCTGTAATTGTGCCCAGGCCTGGCATAATTCAGCGTGTGTTCTCCAGCTAAAAACCTCCTATTCACTTGGGGCCCAGACTCTTGTTAATTCCTTCATGAGGCAGAGAATCATGAGGAGACAACTTATGCCCTGGAAAAAACTTTTCATTTGCAGTTAGCAATTTGCCACTCCATTTGGAAGGCCAGTGTGGCCTCCTCAGCCCCTAGCTGCACTGAGCGTGAAATTAAACCCAATGGCATGGGCTCCCAGGCCACCTTTCCAGAGAGACTCCAAGGTATGCCCTGTTTAATGTCTCCCAAAGTAGGATGGTGGGAGGAAACATGGAAACTTGAACCAGCACCCTGCTCTCTTCCTCTCACCTAGGCTCCTGGATCAGGGTCTGCACTCTCAGTGGTTGTTGTCTGACTTGGGAGGTATCTCATTGGCTGGGAAAAAGAGGCTCATCCTTGGCTGCCTTAGCAATGATACTGAAGGTTCGGTAGGGTAACACCTGTGACCCCACCTCTGCGCCCTTCCTGTGGGCTGATGATCCTGTCTAGGGATCCTTGCAGCAAGGATGTTTGAAGGATTTCTCGGTTCTCTGCTCTTGCCATTCTTTCCTCTCTATAGGAATAGCCTCAGGACTGGGTCCTACCCAGGGTCTTATTGTTGCTGTTAGGTGCCGTCGAGTTGAGTCCAACTCATAGTAATCCTCATAGGGTTTTCAATGGCTGACTGTTTCGGGATTGCCTTGGGAGTGGGTTGCCATGTCCTTCTCCCATTTTGTGGTGCTGGGAATCAAACTTGGGACCTCAGAGACTGCAGAGCAGCGATCTAACAACTGAGCTAAATCCCAGCCCACCCAGGGTCTAGGATGTACTTTGATTTTCGGGAGCTCTGGATTAGTTCTCAAACCTTGATGCAAGTCCAACGTGACCATTTTAGCCTGTCTTCAGAAAATAGATGTCTGTCTTACTAGAAGTGAGACCAAGCTCCCATTTGTCTGCCCTCCAAAATGATACAACACTCAGAATCTCTTTCCTGACTTCACCAAAGCTGATGCCTCCTGGATACATCCTCCATGCTTCCTGGATACATCCTCCATGCAGACCTCCCATATTTTCTCTTAGGCTGCTTCTGAGCCCTGCCACTGTCTAAGTCAGAGCCTGTATGTGCCTCATTCAGCCTCACTGCTATCTTCACTGGTCACTCAGTATTGACTGTGCAAACTCTATCTCTGGAAACTCCTCTGGCATTTGGGTTTCAGAGGATCATCAGTTCCTGCCTCCCAGAAGGCTCTGATCTCAGTGCTACTTAGTCCTTCAATGTGTGTCCTGTGGTGAAATTAGCAGAGTTGAGGCCGGATAGCAGCAAATTGCTGACTTTTTCAAGAAAAAGAAATCCCCCAAGGCTCATGAAACATTTCTTCTGTGGGTCTCGTTCCAGCTCATAGCCCACAGCCTTTTCCTGGCTCTGATGTAGCCCACAGAGCCCAGAAATGGCATGATTCTAACAGGAGCCATGGTAGGGCCTGACCTCTGATGGGGAAGCTGCCCCTGCACTCCCCTTGTGACAGATGCACCATTGGGTCCTTTGGCTCAGTTAATAAAACCTACTCTTGTTTTCCTAATGTCCAGAGACTGGAATGGCAGGGCCATGGCTGGTAAGCGCTATAGTGACAAACCAGAGAGCACAGAAGCCTGGAGCCGCTGAATGCCTTTTATTGAACCTGACCACTATCCAATAACGAGGTCTCTTGCCTGGTTATTGCTCTCCTAGAACATGGGACACAAATTGCACAGAGGCTTGGAGGGAGGAGTATTTCAGAAGAGGAGATGTGTATTAAGAGGGGGGCTCTGGTTCTCTGGGAACAGTGAGGTATGACAACACCTCTCTGGATGGTTTTCTGCACGTCTGTCTCCATGTGACTGATCCTGGATCCTTAGGTGACTGATCTAATGAAGGACTGTCTGACCTGCGTGGAAAATGATTACCAATATCTATGAAGCCTTATCAATTACCGAGCCCTTGAACACAGCTCAGAGAATGCCCACAGCAGCCGTGAGATGAAGTCTATTGTCCCAGTTTTACAACTGGAATGATTGAGACCCAGAGTTTGATTGCCAAGGCTGAAGCGCACGCCTTGGTTTTATTTCTTGTGTTCCTTTGTCGCTTCGTCTCCTCCAGTGCCCTCTCTCCACACTGCAGAGATTTCAGGCCTTGCTTCCCCCTGGAACTGGAGTGGACATTAAAGAGATGTGCTTTAGGCTTTGATCACGACAAGTAAAGAAGACCCGGGGACAGCTCCCAGCTTCCTCCAAGGGGAGCAGCTTTCTTGCAGTGTCTCCCCTTCTTATTGTTCCCGCTGACTCCCAGTGCCTCCAGCACAGGCCCTGGCATGTACAGGTGCGGAGCAGCGAGGACTGGAAGCTTCCCTGTAGCTGCTTTCAGAAGTGGCCACTTTGGCTGCCTGGCGGCTGCTTGTTCCTAACAGTGATGGAAGCTCCATTGAGATCCGGAAGCTCTCTGATCCGGATGCAGAGAGGGGAGGAAACCTACAAGAGGAGGCAGGGCCAAAGGTCCTAGATGTCATTGCCTGTCACTCAAGAGCATAAGCCAGCCAGCCTGCCACATTGGTCTTGGGTGTGGCGAAACTTGTAGCCCATCTGCCTAAAAGCACACGCCTCCCTAGGAGCCCAGGGAGAGGCAGAGGGCAGGTCAGGAGGGTGGCCCATAAGGTGAAGAAATTCCCCAGGTGGCACTCAGGTCGCAGTGGGTGTTTACCTTGGCAGCCCAATGTGCTCCTCTCCACATGAAGTTCTCCTGAAAACCTAGGAGAGCAGCTGAAAATATCCCAGGCAACATGAAAATGAATAAGGGCTCGGCAAACAGAGCCAGGCTTCTGAGCAAACAGCAGGCAGGCAAAACTAGAAAAGGGGGAGAATGCAGACGCAGCGCTGTGGACAGGAGGAGGATGGGGAAGGCAGGTCAGGGCACAATGTGGCTCCCTGTGTCCTCTGTCCCAGGCGCTCTCTCTGCCACCCACCTGCCTGGGGCTGAGGAAAGCACTGCCAGGAAAGAATTTCTTAGCCTTGGGCTGGGTGGAGATGCCTTGTAGTCTGGGGTCGTACCAGGACTTTTCTGTAGCAGAAGGGAATTTGGAAATGTCGAGAGGCATGCGGCCCATGGCCATGAGTTAGGAGGCCTGAGTTCCAGACCCAGTTGTCACTATGTGACCTTGGGCAGGTTCCCACTTTTGTGAGCTACAGTTTCCATATTGGCAAAATGAGCAGATTGGACTAGATGACTTTAGGGGTGGAGGGGCCTTTTAGCTGTCAGGCTGCAGAGTTTTTTATCATCATCAACAATTTCACAACTTGTTGAGCAGGGGCTAGGGTTTAGCTCAGCTGGCAGAGTGCTGCTTCGCACTTTCTAAGGACCCAGGTTCTATCCCTAGCACCGAAAAAATGGGAGAAGGATGTGGCAGTCCACTCCTGGAAAACAATCTGGAAATAATCAGCCATTGAAAACCTTGCAAGAGTCGCTGTGAGTCAGATCTGACTCCATGACACCTAACAACAGCAATTTATTGAGCTTTGCCAACACCCTTGGAAGTGACTCCACTGAGACACATGTGTGATATGAAGCGTCAGGTGAGCAGAAGCCAGCAGAATAAGAGTCTTCTTAGATCGTCTGAGTCTAACCAGGTGGAGCCAAAGGAGGAGTCACTTCCTCCCAACAGTGGAAAGGCTAGGCTGGCTCTGCAAGTGCAGGTGACAGCTGGAGGCCCTCATAGGTATGCGAGTTAGGACTTACTTAGTGCCCACTCTGTGTCCAGAGCTGGGCCAGGCACCTGGCCTATATTATCTCACTTGTAGACTAATCTTTTATGCTAAGGGCTATGATTGTCCCTACTTTAGGAAGAGCCTCTCACGACATGTGTATACTGCCCATGCCCGGTCACCTGGCCCAGGTCTGAGTGATGCAGGGCCCCACATTTCTAACCATGGGAGCACATGGGCTTCTACAGCCTGTGGGTCTGGAGAAAGGAGTCATGATATGGAAGGAGGAAGGATGCTTAGGACCCCACAATCCTTCTTCCCAGAGGGGGTCTCTTCCCTTCCCTCAGCAGAATGAAGAATGGAGACCCAAGGTGGGGCTCTGTTACTTTTGCAGTGCTGGCCCTATGCCCTGGAGCTCTGCCAGTTTAGACCCAAAAGCTATTCACAAATGTGGCCTTTTGTTTGTTTGCTTTCAAGTTTTTGATATACCAAAGAACAAGCTGTGCAGCAGCCATAGCATGAAGAAGGTGGGCAATGATGTGCGAACAAGGAGGGCAGGGGTTGGACAGTGGTCTACAACAAGGCCTTGACCTGGGCTGGGCCTGTACGCTCTGGGCAATGACCCCCACCCCCATGCTTAGTTTCTCAGTGTCCTCAGCAAATATTCTAGGACCTTGGCGGGCTGGCTGAGCTCCTGTCGGGGTGTTAGGGTAAATAGAGACTCTTGTTTTAGGTGGAAGATCAGAGGAGGGGTGCCTAGCTCCAGACGCAGCCCATCCATCTGTGCTTACTATGCACTGATGTGAGCCAGGTCCAGTCCCGGCACACGGGGATAAGCCAGGCAGCGCAGCTAGCTGTGAATTGCTTCCTTCAAGTGGCAGTCAACAAATAGCCAGTGTCCACTATGTGCAAGGCTTTCTGGTAGGTGCAAGGGGTAGCGCTGAACATGACAGAGTCTCTGCCAGCAGAGATTTCACATTCTAAGCGTGGAGAGGAAAAGTAAATAAATAGGAAGCCAGTATGGCAGTAAGAAATGTTCGGTCCTGATACACGTGGTGAAGAAAATAAGGTAGGTTGGTGTGGGAGAGTGCCTGGGTGAGTAAGGCTCTCTGAGGGTGGACTGTTTGAACTTAAAGTGCTGGAGAGAACATGGCAGCCTTGTGTGGATAGGAGGGGAGAGCATCTCAAGCAGAAGAAAAAGCAAGAGCCAAGTCTGGAACAGGCCCAAATAAATGTGCCCAGGGAATTAGTAGGCAGGAAGGAAAATGGAAAGAAATGAGGTCAAGAGGCAGAAGAGGCCATGCAGAGGTTTTGGAGGCCACGCAAAGGCTTCTGGATCTTACCCTGCTGCAGTGGAGAGCCACTGGAGGGCTGCACAGGGCAACTGGGGAGGGTAGCCTGGGCCTCAGAAATGCCACCCTGGCTGCCACATGGGTCTGGGAGACCCGGCAGGAGGCTCTGTTGGCTTGGATTTGGCTGTGGCAGTGAAGACAGAGCATGGTTGTTGGATCCCCTTAGTGTGGGAGCAGAACCAGAGGAGCTCCTGATGACGGGGTGTGGGAGGATGTGGAAGGAATCAAAACTGGCTCGTATGTTTTTATCAACTGGGGGGAGACACAGGATCACTTACGTGGAGAAGGCTGGCGGAGTGGACGTGAGGGCTTGAGGGGAAATGAGAAGATCTATTCTGACTATGTTAAGTCTAGGCTGCTGCTGAGACTCTCAAGTCAGGATGTTGAGTAGACTGCTGAGTACCAATGCCTGGGGACCTGGAAGAGGAACCCCTGGATATCAGTCTGAGAGACCTGAGTGCGTGAGGAGGCGTGTAAAGCTCCAGGACTAGCTGGGATCCTGTGGGGAGAGATGAAGAGGGAAGAGTGCTCCAGTATCTTTAGAAAATGCCAGCAGAGGAGCCCAAGGGAAAATGCCACAGAAGTATGAGAAAAGTCGGGTAAATGAGGTGTCAGAACCTGGGGGGCAAAAGTTTCTGACAAATGACAGTTGACTGATTATGAGCTGCCCGCCATCTTGGGACCCGGTCCTCTGTGGTGTGGTGGGGTGACAATAAAGCCTGATTGGAAAAGGTTGAGGAGAGAATGAAAGATAAGAAAATAGACACAAGCCAGGCGTGGTGGTGTTCACCTGTGATCCCAGCACTTGGGAGGCTGAGGCAGGAGGACCAATGAGTGCTCGAGGCCAGCCTGCACTATGGAGTGAGACCCTGTCTTGACAAAACAAAACTAGATGAGACACAGTGAGTATAGATGGCACCTTTGAAGAGACTGGCTGGGAAGGGGATCTCAAAAAGAAGTAGAAAATGGAGAGAAGTTGGGTCAAGACAGGGGGACAGTAAAGAAGAATTGTATGGAAATTTGTTTGTATACAAATAGGAGGATCTAGTAAGGAGGGAAGAACTGGTAGTGCAAGAAGAAATAGAACAGTTTTATATATATATATATATATATATATATATATATATATATATATATATCCTTGAAATAGAAGAAAGAATGGGTTGAGAGCCCAGTGAAGGTGCTGACCTTGGGTAGGAACGGAGGCTCTCTTTCCATTGTAATTGGGAGGGGAGCTGGCCAGTGTACTTTGGTTCGGGGGCAGATATAATATAAAACTTATTGATGGGAAGATGAGGTAGTCCTCGTCTTATAGAAATCTATTTTGTCTATGAAATATACTTCAAGGTCATCAGCTGGGAATGGGGTCAGGGAGGGGGTGCCGGAGACTCGAGAAGAGAGAAGGAAGTTTGACGGTTTCCCCAGAGATTGGGAAATTGAATTTTCTAGGGAAGTGTCGCCAGCTTTTCTGACAGTGTAGAGTGAGATTTGTGGTCGTGGTTGCAGTGAGTCTAGTCAGCACATCTGGGTCATTTTTCTTCAGCAGGGTTCAGCTGCTATGGCACAGGCCTGAATAAGTGGGTAGCTGGCAGAACTGGAGATCTGAGAGGCTAGGACAAGGGAGGAAGAGCTGCAGAGTCAGGTCACTGGCAAGGGAGTGGTTCGAGTGTTGGACTATCCAGTCAAAGCTGGACCAGGAGGAAAGTGAACGATAGAAATGGGTAACAGAAAAAGTGATTTTTTAATGACATGGATTTGGAAAATTGCTGGAGTGGGCATGTCAGAGGAGGCTGGGTCTAAGGAGGGTGGTGACCGTCAGAAATCAGGATGTTGGCAATCTACATGTGGTAGGTGACTTAGTTATCTGGGTGACAAACTCTAGGGGATGCTATGTGAGTGGAGGAAAAGCTCATTGGAGGTAGGATGGCCAACAAACTAAGAGGCCAGGGTATTGGATGGCTCATCTTCCAGGATGTTGGAGTCTCTAACTGCAATGGCAGGAATAATGGTGGAGAAAGAGTCACTATGAGTCGGACCTGACTCAATGTCACCTGACAACAACAATGGGAGCGTAGATGGCATCAGGAGAATGTCACAGAAAGAAAGGCATTTTGGATATCCCCAGTCAACTCTTTCATTTTTCAGATGAAGAAAACAAGGCCCAGAGAGGTCAAATAATCTGTTCCATGGTCGTTAAGCTAGTAAATTTATTTGGAGAAGAGGTGTGTGTATAGTTTGTGTACCCTGCTTGTCTATGGCGGGAAAGAAGGAGCAGGAGTCTTAGGAATTCACTTCCCTGAACCTGGCTGAACTGGGAGAACACTGACTTGCTCCGTCTACCTTCTCCCTGTGGTTGCCATGCTTGCTTTCAATACGTACCTGGCTTGGAGGGATCCTTGGGAACCATCTTTGCTCCATCCCTGGTCAAGTGCACTGGTCGGTCGTGGGCATGCCTGTGTAGCAAGGAGGTGATATAGTGGCCTGGAGAGTGCAGTGAACGAGGCTGTACCTAGACCTCTCAGAACTCAGCTGTGATGATCTCCAGAGGGACCTTTTCCTGACCTGGATATTTACTGAGCATCAGGCACCCAGCACTGCTTCTGTGAAGATAAACCTATTTGAGGACAGCAGAATGCATCCAAGGAGTCATGGGCTTCGTGATCAAAGAGACCCAAGAGGGCTTTGGATTCTGTTGCCTCCTATTCAGATGAGGAAACTGAGGCTGTGGGAGCTGCACAGCCTTGACCCAGGCTGTGAGTGTGGGGTCCAAAGCTACATCCCAGATGTAGGATGGGGGCTACCTTTGCATTCAACTGGCAATAACTGCCCTTAGGATTCTCTAGATCTGTGGGGCTGTCTGATGAGCCTTGCCCATCTCTTTCTTCTTTCCAAACACCTTAAAGGTGGAACAGTGGGAGAGCTGGCCCTACCGGAGACCAGGGGCAGGCACCCAATGAATCATGGTGCCTGGGGGGGCCTCCCCACCGTTCAGGACAGGCCGCCAGTGAACATGGTCCCATGAGCTGGCTCCTGCCTTCCAGCTCCTCTCTCCTTTCAGCCTGTGCAAGTGTTAAATACAGCATCAAATTAGGCAAAATTAAATACATTTCCATGCAGTATTTTTCTCTTGATGGAATCAAACAATGCGGTTTCCATAGCAACAGCCTCTTCTGAAAAGGTCACCTGCAAGAAACTGTGTTTTAGGTACAACTCAAGGAGATTATAGGGGATTAACTCATTTTATACATATATATTAAATATATATGTATTTTAAAGGGACTGTTATGAAGGAATAATATCCAAGTGAGTAGAAGATACTCAGAAAAAATTTTAAGTCCCTGATAAAGGATTTTCCTTCTTTCCTTTTTTTTTTTTTTTAACCAGCATGCAGTGGGGTGATATCTGAAATGGCGACTTTGTGTTTTTACTTGGCTTTAATTAAACCTCAGTTGGGGCTGCGAAATGTGGTGAAGCGAGATAATTGCACTATTCCCAGTACAGTTTTTAAACGGCGGCTTTGATATGCACCTCGTGACAGCCTGAACCTGCACCCAGGCTCCTGGGGCTGCTGGAAGCTCAGCTTCTAACCGCCCCTCTTAACCTGTGGGCATCTGGGGGACGCTCGGGCATCTCCAATGGGAAACGAAGGCAGGGGGAGGTGGGCCCAGGCTCCTGCACAGAGGCGGGGAGAGGCTGGGTCTCCCCTAAAAAGTTCAGCTCTGGCATTCGGGAATTCTCCATGGAGCTTTCAGGGAGCAGGGGCACGAGCCAGGCTGACTCAAGAGCAGAGCAGGACAGGTCTTCCCCGGTGGTTCCTGTGCTCTAGAGAGGGCAAGGAGCAGCTCAAGGAAGCCGCACGAGATCGAGGTTCAGAGGGGCTGCGGGGCACAGGTTCCTCTGCGAGGGCCCCAGGCAACCTGAGGGCAGCCTGTGTTTCTCTTCAGCGTTCTCCGTAAAGAACCCCATGTGGCGTCCCCAGAGAAAGAGACTCCAAGTCTCATATGCCTCCCGCCCACCCACAGTAGCCCAGATGGACAGAGTTATGGCCGCTCTGGTGCCAGGGTGACAGATGCCTGCCTGGGCTGTACAGGAATTTGCCTGGCTCCTGTCTACGCACTTGGCCTGGCTTCCTTTCCAGGTGGACCCCTGTTGTGGGGTAGGAGGCTGAGGATCTCTAAGCAGAGGGTTAGGATAGACTTTGCTGGCTTCCTAAGCACCAGCTTCACAGCTTCTCTGGAGCCAAGGCGGATGGCTATCCAGAACTTACTGGCCAGGGCTGACAACTCTGGCCTTCACTTAGGATCTCATGAGTTTCGGTTTCCTTTGGAGCTCAGACCACTCGCTGGGGCTGTGCCTCCAGAATTACAGCAGGCAAAGGGATTGGAATCCTCGGATATATACCCGTGATTCGGCCCTCTAACTAGCAATGTGTAGAGCGAGCCCAGTTTATGCAAATGCCCTCAGAAATGTTACCTCAACATCATTCCGATGGGTGACCTGCCAGCACATGGGATTTCTTTCCTTTTCTGTCCTCAGACTCCAATCCCTTCTCTTGATCGACCCTAGTGGTAGACAAGGTAGGCTTGTATGGTGTGGTAGTGAGGGAGAGCTTGCAAGATGGGCAGAGCTGGGTTTGAATTCTGGCTGCCCACCTACCAACTGAATCTCTCTCTTATCTATCAAGTGGGGATAATGAAAGTTACTGTCTTAGATTATAGGCCCTTATAGGGTTGTTCTGAAGATTAAATGAAATGACCTGAGGGAAGTGGCTGACAACATAGGTGCTCGATGGATGTTTGTTGACTATTTTGGGAACATGACTTTTGTACAAAACAAATCATATGTTTCCTTTTCTGTGAAATGCAGCCAGCCAGCCTGGGGACCACTGCAGAGATTAAAGAAGGAACCACAATTTCTATCTCTAATCCCCTAATACAATCACTGGAGGCTTTCTTGAGTCTTAAGAAAAGCAAATCTACAGTTATCCAGGGAGAATTTTATTTTTAGTGCGACTCAGCCTGCTCAACGCACATGTACTCTTAAAACAAGATCCCTAAGTGCCTAGCCAGGCTGGGATTTGGCTCAGTTGGTAGAGCGCTGCGCTGCAGTCTCTGAGGTCCCAAGTTCAATTCCCAGCACCCCAAAAATGGGAGAAGCACCTGGTAATCCACTCCCATGGCAATCCTGAAACAGTCAGCCATTGAAAACCCTATGAGGGTCGCTATGAGTCGAATACCAACTTGACAGCATCTAACAACAACAACAAGTGCCTAGCCAGACTAGAAAGACCTAGGGACAGACTGTGGCTCCAAAGAGAGCCGGCATGGCCTTTGAGTTCCCCAAGTCCAGCTCCTCTCTCCATTTAGGACAAGGGGGAGCTGCTGCCACCATGACAATACCATGGTCCTAGCTGCTTTGTGGGCTTTGCCCATGTCCTGTCCTGGGTGAGCTTATTACCACTGATCTTATCCAAAGTGACCTCCCAAGTCCCTTCAGTGATGCCTTCTGGCAGCTCCCAGCCAGCGGTGTTAGTGGATGGCCTGTGGAGCTCGGCAAAATCGGGTTGAAACCTGCCTCTGTTGAGTGACCGTGCTCTGGTTACTTCCCACTCAGAACCTTGGTTCCCGATCTGTAAGATGGAGTCTACTGATTACCATACAGGGTGGAAGGAGATAATACTCACGAAATGCTCACCAGCATCGCTGGCACTCAGCAGTCTCAGTGCATGTCTTCGCGATTCTTTCTGTACCAGTGTGTTGCAGGTGTCAGAATCCCCAGGAGGGCTTGAGAAATCCTACGTTGCTAGGCTCCACCTCTGGACTCAGCAGACCTGAAATGAGACTTGAGGGCTTGCATTTCAAACATTCGCCCAGGTGATGCCACTGGTCCAGACAGTGTACTCTTCTGGAAGGAGGTCGAGATCAGAAAGCAATGTGTTCTGTTCAGGGTTAGAAGATGGAAAAACAGAAGGGCCAGTTAGAAGGAGAGTGACCCAAGGCAAGAAAGCGAGTAACAAGTGGAAAAAGAGGAACTGATGTCTCATGGTGGTGGGGCTTGGGAAAGAAGGGAATGATGTCTGTGGCCAAGATGGAGAGGTGCTTGTCAGTTCAAGACCATTCTCTGTGTGCATTGGGGGGAAACCAGTAAAATGTTACTATTCAAGTGTCATCCTGACAGTGTTGATCCTAGAGTCTGTCATCTTGTGCTGTGTCTACTGTGCTTGGGACAGTGACATGATATCGCTGTCAAAATGACTGATTCTGAGAGTCAGGAAGACGTGGCTCAAAATGAGCTCTGCCATATACGAGCTGCAGGATCTTTGGCAAATGATGCAACCTGTCTGGCCTTGGTCTTTCCATCTGTGGATGGACATAATAATGCTATATACCCAGAGGACCATTTTGAACATTAAACGAGGGAGTAGATCTCAAATGCCTGCAGCTGTAGCCCTGTGGCATCCGATCCCGTCAGATCTCGGAAGCTAAGCAGGGTCGGGCCTGGTTAGTACCTGGATGGGAGACCACCTGGGAACACCAGAAGCTGTAGGCTTGGGAGAAGGACCTGGCAACCCCTTCCCAAAAATCAATCTGCCATTGAAAACCCTATGAACAGCAGAGAAGCACTGACAATAGTGTTTCCCTGTTGTACAGAGGGTTGCTATGAGCTGGATACCGACTCCATGGCACCTAACAACAACAACAACAAGATCTCAAATACTTTACACGATGCCTGGCATGTGGCATGTGCTTTTAAGACGGCAGTTACTGTTATGTTACCCACACTGCTGACCTCCTCCCTCTGCAGCACACTCCCCTATGGGTTGTCTCACGTGGGCAGTACAAGGGCTCACACTCCAGGAGCCCTTCCCTGAGCATGTGTTATCATGGACCCTTTCACTGGGTAGAGGTGACCTCTCTGCCTGTGGACCCCCAAGGGCGTGCTTTTGCTCCACAAGAACCGTGATGGATTATGTTGCCTGAGAGCACCAAGACACAAGAATTAGCATCACCAGAAAACCGGCTTAAGCCTGGCCTGATTTAGTACCGAGAAAATGACAGCTGCTGGGCTCGGCTGGCTTCCACCCAGCAGAAGGCTATTTTTTGCAAATAAAATGGTAAGTTGCTAATCAGAAAGATAAATTAAGAAGCATTAAGATAATGATGGTCTAATCACCGTCCACACAGAGAATTGCTAGAGTGAATATCCAGGCTACTGAGTGCTTGAGCGCAGTTGGTGATTATTTGTGTTATGAAGGGGATGATGGATTCCAGGAGTGGAATCAATCTAGCTCAGGAAACCCATGAGACCAGCCTCTACTAGGGACTTCTGGGGGTCATCTGCTCTCCCCCTGCCCTCCACGCCCAGCTCTGTGCAGCCTCCCCTAAACCATTCCTCATCTCTGGCTGTTTCGCTACCGAGGTTCCCCCAGCTTCTATGAAGGCACCTCTTGGTGCAGATGTTTAGGTACCCAGTGTGCTTGTTCGTGGGGACTGACTGGGTTTGGGGGACACACCCTAGTTTGAGAGCAATAGAAGGGGACTTGTCTGAGAGCAAGCTGGCCATATAGCAGGGAAAGGGACCTGGGCTTCCCCTTCCTTTCTGTGGGCTATTGGGGAGAAGTGCTGTCCCATAGCATCATAGAGTCTGGGGCCAGCGAGACCACGGAGGCTCTTGCACCCCTCACTCTTTAACTGAGGACCAAAGGCCAAGGGAGGGTGGTTTGTCCATAATCCCAGAGTTCAAATCAGAACTGGCTGGTGCTCCTACACCAGCTCTATGGCCTTGCAAAGGGCTTTAATGCGAGACTAAGAAGGAATGCTAAGAAATCAAACCCCAGACTCCTGCTTCTCCGCTGAGGCATTGAAGGGTGATTAGAAACGGGATGAAATGAACGGAGAAGTCTCAGTTCACAGTCTTGGCAGGCCAAGGGGGTGAATTTGATCTAATACCAGTCTGGAAGTGATTTAACTTCTCTTTAGCTTTGGTGTAGTGTCCCCTATATCCCCAACTGTAAGATGGGGATAATAAGTGACCCAACACCTACAGGCCTGCTGCAGCCCGACGTTGTTCCTCCTGCCGTCAGATGTGGGCATCATCAGTAGGTAGGGCAGCAGCAGTTGAGCTCCAGCCAGCGGGACGCCCAGCTGGTGCCAGCCTGGAAGAGTTAGTTGTTCAATTGTCAGAAATTTTGCAAGCCAGTGGTGAAACAAAGCCGTTATTAAAATTACATTGTACAAATTTAATGTTCAATAAATTATAATGAAAGTAAAGGTAATAAATTCTCCAAACTCAGGGCTACCTACACATGCTACCATCAGCTCCGTCCTTGAGGTTATCTGATCTGTTCACCCTATAGGGGGAAACAGGGTGTGATGTGCTACTCTGCAGTTTTTCCCAGCTTCGTGTTCAGTGACATGGCCTGGGGGGATTGAGACTGGCCTGGGGTTGGAGTCTTTTTCCAGAGAGCTGGTTGTTAAGCATTCACAGGCACACCCTTGGTCCCTGCACGTACACTGTAAGTGAGGGGTGAGGCATGGTGAAGGCTGGCAAGGGATGGTAAGAAGAGCCCCCACTCTGGGCTGGGCACAGTGCACACTCAGTTCATGGTGGACACGTGGGGAGGCCCCTGAGGAAGAAAGGGATGGTGAAGGCGGGTCTAGGGCCAGGGCCCTGCTGCTTACTGGGGGTTAAAAACTGCAGTCGGAGATGAAAGGAAATCTGAGTGCTTCACAAATTTGAATCCTGAACACTTGCACTATTTATTTATTTATTTATTTATTCATTCATTCATTCATTCATTTATGGTATCAGGGGCTGAATCCAGGGCCTCCTACATACTTTGCAAGCACTTTACACTGAACTGTGCCCCCAGCTCTTTTATTATTGTTTTTTAATCTTGAGGCAAAGTGTCACTAAGTTATGCAGGTTGCCTCTGGCCTTCAACTTGCAATCCTCCTGCCTCCACCTCCTGAGTTGCAGGAATTACAGGCATACACCATGACTCACACTTGCTTTGCCTTTCCTTCCCTCCCTCCCTCCCTTCCTTCCTTCCTTTCTTTCTTTCTTTCTTTCTTTCTTTCTTTCTTTCTTTCTTTCTTTCTTTCTTTTTCAATACTGGGAGTGGAATCCAGGGCCTCACACATGCTTTTTGCCAGCACTTAACCACTGAGTCACACCCCCAGCCCATTTTTTACTTAGTACTTTGTGACAGGGTCTCACTAAGTTACACAGGCTACCTCTGGGCTCAAACTCGCCATCCTCCTGCCTCTGCCTCCTGAGTGGCTAGGATTAAAGGTGTGCACCACTGCGTCTGGCCATACCCTTGCATTCTTAAAGAACACATTTTTAAAAGTCAAATCATGTCTTAAAGGTATTAGGAAAGTGTTATTGGAAAAAGTGCCCTGATAAACAATATACTAGAGGAAAGGATTCTTTTGGAACATAAAGAATTTCTCTTCCCAAAGTGGAATTTGGGGTAAGAATGGATTTTTGCCTGCTGTTTTTGAAGTGAATTTCATCTGCTAACATACAAGTCCTGAGCCTGATATACTGGTGGGCACCATGACACCTCTGCCCACTTCCTGACCTTACAGCAGCCCCTTACTGTCTCGGAGGTCTCGAGGAGAAGGGAGGCTGAGCCCCGCTCCCTATTGCCCGGCGTGGGTCACCCGCCTGGACCCTGCTGGACCTCCCTGCTCCAGCTCCCTCCTCCCTTCCTCGCAGTCCCTTGAGCATCTGACCTTGGGTTCCCAGCTGGGACCTGTGCCGTTGGGGAGCCTGAAGCCGTCCTGTTCCAGGCGCTGGTGTTGCCGAGCAGCCGGAGCCTCCCAGGGACTCGGTCAGATGTGCAGGGGAAACAGCACATGCTGTAAGTGTGCGGGCAGAGCACGGCCCTGGGTTCCCTTTGTGCCTTCCCGAGAGGGAGGGCGTTGTGGCTGCTTTCGGCCAGGAATGCGCGGGCTGCATGTGGGTTCCTCTTGAGCAAGCGCTGCCGAGTTCCCTGCTGCCTGTGGACCCGCCAGCCAGCAGCTCCCCTTTGCTGTTGACCTTTCTCTCTCTCTCTTGAACACTCAGTACTAATAATCTTACCACGTGAATCCTCATGGGGTGCCTATTTGATTATGCCCAGTTTGTAGATGAGAACACAAAGGCAGGAAGGAGTTCATTAGCTTGCTCAAGGCCCTGTGGCTGGGAAGTAGTGACACTGGCACCAGCTCTGGGGCCGAATGACCTCCAATTCTAGGCCCAGCCTCAGCACTGGGCACAGCCTGCCCAGAGAGGAAGCAGCAAGGCTTTGGGGCAGGTTCAAATGGGGTACAGCCCAGGCGGTCTGGTCTCTGTGCAGGGGATTCCTGAACCTTTGACCCCACCAGCTCAACTTAGCAACTCAGGGACTGGTGGGGCGAGCACCCAGGAAAGCCCAGGCCCCTGCACAGAGTCGCCATGGCTGCAGCCCAGGAAAAGGACACATTAGCATCAGACCCTCTGGGGTCCTTATGGAAACACAGCCTGACTCCTGCACCCCATGTCTGCAGGAAGAAGGGGTGCCCAGGGTCTGACTGCTTCCTCTTCCCTCTTGAGCCAGGCAGTGGCTCCCCACAGCTCCCTCAAAGTCTGGGCAGCTCTAGGCCATGCTGGGCTAGTTCCTGGCAGAGTGGGTAGCAGAGGAAAGGAGCTGGAAATTCCTGAACGCTCGGTCTTCTGGGGAGCAAATGAACCTTCTGCCTCCAGGGTCTCCAAGGCAGCGGCAGGGCTGCAGAATTTTTCAGAGGCCGTCACACTCTGAGACAGACTGCTAATGACCAGGAGGCCTGGCTTCTGGGTTCACCTCCTCTGGCTTCATATTTGCTGGGAGATTCTGTCCCCAAGAGGAGACAAGTGACTGGAAGCCAGCGGGGCCTCACAGAACCCTGTGGCCTGTCAGCAGGGCTTGGCTTGAAAGGCCTCCGCCGAGGGCCACCCAGGGGGCTGTTCCCAGCTCCAAGTACCTGCCAGGGATGTGAAACATGCCCTGGGATTAATGGGAACCAGATGGGCAGGGCGGCCCCTCCACCTGGCCTCCTCCTCAGAGCGGCTCAGAGTTCTGGCACAGCGGAGCTTTTCTGAAGAGCTCTCTGATCCTACTTTTATTTTTTTGCTCCAGGCCACATGCCCAGGAAGAGAAGCCAGTAGTCCTGGCCCTCACTGTCCTGATGTAAAGACAAGGAGGTTAGCGGTCACCCAGTGCAATGGTTCTCAGCCCAGGCTGCACATGAGCTTTATAAAGCTACCTGGGCCTGAGCCCTACCCCAGACCACTACATAAAAATCGCTCGGGAAGGAGGCCAGGCTCGGTTTTACTTTAAAAGCCTCCCAGATGTTTTCATGTGCTGCCCAGGTTGAGAACGACGGGGCTCCTCCTCCATAAACACTCCCAGACGGAGGAAGCGGCCTCCCCAAGGTCATCTGCTCAGGCCCCAAGACTCCATCGCTTGCTTCCAGCCCACAGTTTGCCTTCTCCCACCATGATGGTGCTTTCTTCTGTGTCCTTGTGACCCACGGGCCCTGCAGGGTGCCTAGGAAGGACTGCAGTCGCCTTTTTGCTTTGGCTTTGCTTATTTTATTTGCCACGCCATGCATACACGCACCTCCTCTAAGGAGGTGCTGCCTGACCCCGTGGATTCTCTGAGTCCTGGGGATGTGGCCCGTCCATGGCCTTGCCACTCAGAGCCTCCGCATATCTCCACTCTGCCCAGAACTGCTGAAGCCGAGTCTGACTTTTAGAGACTCCCCAGATGATTTCCTAAGTATCCCCTGTTGCTGTTTAAGACATGCTGCCTATCAGATGGGGCTGGGATTTAGCTCAGTTGGTAGAGCGCTGCGCTGCAGTCTCTGAGGTCCCAAGTTCAATTCCCAGCACTGCAAAAATGGGAGAAGGCCCTGGCAATCCACTCCCAAGGCAATCCCGAAACAGTCAGCCATTGAAAATCCTATGAGGGTCGCTATGAGTCGGATACCGACTTGATGGCACCTAACAACAACAAGCCTATCAGATTCATTTGCACAGGTTTTGTCTCAACAAGGGAACTGCCTTCTCCCTGGGCAAGGGGACCAAGTCTTGAGTGTCTTTCCCATGGCATGTAACAACACAGCATAGCTCAAGGCACATTGTTGTTGTTAGGTGCCGTCGAGTCGACTCTGACTTATAGCGACCCTCATGGGGTTTTTAATAGCTGACTGTTTTGGGATTGCCTTGGGAGTGGATTGCCAGGTCCTTCTCCCATTTTGTGGTGCTGGGAATCGAACTCGCGACCTCAGAGACTGCAGCGCAGCGCTCTACCAACTGAGCTAAATCCCAGCCCCCAAGGCACATAGTAGGTGCCTTTTACCTTTTTGTTGACCTGAAGGCGTCTCTCTCAACTGCCCAGGGTTGTAGAGATCTCAGGAGGATAAAACCCTCAGGTCCTCAGGCTGAGCCCATAGCAGCGGGGACAGTTGAACAGGGGAGCTATCAGCCGCCCGCTGGAAGCCACCTCCAGTGCAGTGAGCCTGGAGATGGGGAGGAAGAAATGAGTCCCCTCCTATGGCCGACTCTCTGCCAGGCCCGTGTTGGGCAGCTGCTCTCTTCCCTCCACGACCCCTGACCTCCTGTGATCCAGGCAGACAATGCAACTTTATCTTTCTGTTCCCCTTTCTGCCCTGTGGGGATGCTTACATCTGCTTCACCACCTTCTGGGGTCCCTTTCCACTTTGGGCCCCTTCAAGGCATTCAGTAAGTGCTGAGAATGAGGAGCGAGTGATTTTCGCCAACGTTTGAGCACTTTGGTACCTGTGGTCTTGTTAACACGAGGGGTCCTCTTCTTATTTTCCCCCTTCCCATTTTCTGGATGAGCAAACTGAGGCTTCTTTTCCAACCTGGAGCTCAGGTTCTGGGTTAGATTGGAGCAGATCAGATGCTAACCAGGCCAGGGCAAGGACGTAGCCTGGCCAGGTCTTAATGGAAGAGGGAATAAAAGTGGGACAGAAGCGTAGAACCTTCAATCACTCCCCTAAAACAATAGCTACTCACCACTAGCCTGTCACCCGGCGCTCATTAAATGTGTAAGCACCTTCACCGGAGGCCGGGGCCGTCTGGATGCCTCATCCTTTGCCCAATAACCGTTAATCAGCCCGCAGCAGCAGCGCAGCCCTGTGAGGGCTGGGTCTTGCCTGGCAACCACAATCTGTTCCTGTTTCATCTAAGAAAATGAAATGGATAGGATGTTGTGTTTCTCCCCCACCCCCAGCATGAAAGAGCTGAGGATCAGAGCTCTCGCCCACCCCCGCCCCCGACCCCTTGATGAAAAATTAACCAGCTGTGCAGAGTGAATGAATCCCTAAAGGGGAATGAGGTCTCTGATGTGAGCTGGGCTGGGTTCTGGGAGCTCCGAAAAATCTTCCTGGTCGTTAATTCTCCAGCCCCTGGATCCGTGGAGCAGCCGCGGACAGGTGTGTGTGGCATGCTAATTGGCCACTCCTCCCGCAGCCAGCTGGGCCAGCAACTGGTGGAGCTGAGACAGCTTTGCCTGGGCTTTTGATGTGATGTAGGGCCCCGTGTGCTTTGGGGGAAGTGGAGTCGCTTGGAGAGCACTTCTTGTTTACTTCTGCCTCCCTTCACTCTTCCACCGGCTTCCTGAAAACAGAGCCCAGGTCTTATTTGCATCTGAACCCCAGTGCCTAACAGAGACTGATCCATAGCAGCGACAATACTAAATGAATGAATAAATGAGTGAGTGAATGAGGACTTGGCTATGGGCCAAGAGTCTACTTCAATAGTCCCATCTCCATCCTTGGGACCCCATTCATCCATTTACCCATTCATTTGGACGGTGGAGAAGCATTCATGAAGCAGCATGGCTCTTTCATTCTGTATCCTTGTTCACACATTCATTTAACAAACACCACGGGCTGACCCTGTTCTAGAGCTAGGGATACAGAGACGGAATGCCTGTTCTCTGCCCTCACAGTGTGGGGTGGGGGGGAATGGGTCAGGAAGCTGTAAACAAGAAGAAGCAGGGAATAACCACCACAGAGTGAATTCCTGAGGCACCATGGGAACCAGAGGAGTGCACCCAACCCCACTGAGGGCACAGAGCAGGGGTAACGACAGGACTCCTGAGTTGAGCCCAGAAGGGCAGGGCAAGGAAGGGAGGACACTGGAAGGTGCTGCTGGTGCAGGGTGTTTTTGGCGTGGGGAGATGAGGCGGACACAGGACAAAGCCTGTCCTGACCGGCGGGGCAGAGGGGAGCACCGAGGGTCTCCTTCCTGCCTTGAGCTGTCCCGTTTTGCCCAGCCCAGTTGGAGCAGGATGGTACAGCAGAAAGAATACAGGTCAGGCCCAGAGACTTAGATCAGGTGTCACTAGCCCTGGGCCCTCCCACTGGAGGCCCACGGATGGACCCTCTCCCAGGAGCTGCCTGAGCCCCTAGGGAGCGGCTTGGGGGCTGGGCCTGCTGCACTTTCCTCTGACGCCCTCAGGTCTGGACTAGTTCTCTTTCTTCCCACTCCAGGCCAGGCCAGCCTGCCCTGAGTGGCTCTGTGGCCTCCTGAACAGGGACTGAGTCGTCCTCTTAAATCTTAAGAGTGGCCATTGCAGAAAAACACTTCTCAAAACCCTAAACATAGAATTACCATTTGAACCATTCTACCCCTACATATGGGAGAAGGACCTGGCAATCCACTCCCAAGGCAATCCTGAAACAGTCTGCCATTGAAAACCCTATGAGGGTCGCTATGAGTCGGATACCGACTCGACGGCACCTAACAACAACGACAACAACCCCTACATATAAATCCTGGACAACCAGAAACAGGGATTCGAACACATATCTGCACACCCAGATTTATAGCAACATTATTCACAATAATCAAAGAGTAGAAGTAACTGAGTGTTCATCACCTGATGAAGTAATAAACAAAATGTGGCATATCCACACAATGGAATATTATTAAAGTGATAAAAAGGAATGAAGTTCTGACATATATTGCACTGTGGAAGAACCTTAGAGACATTAGGTTAAGACAAAGAAACCAGACAAAAAAAAAACGGCAAATATTATATGATTCCACATTATGAAATATCTAGAATAGGTAAATTCATCAAGCTGCAAGTAGATTAAGGTTACCAAGGGAGATAGGAGAAGAATTGATGCCTTCGAATAATGGTACTGGAGGTGATTATTGAATATACCATGGACTGCCAAAAGAACCAACAGATCTGTCCTAGAAGAAGTGAGACCAGAGTGTTCCTTGGGAGCAAGGATGGCTAGACTGCGTCTTATGTATTTTGGACATGCAGTCATGAAGGACCAATTCCTGGAGAAAGATATCATGTTTGGGAGAGTGGCAGGTCAACAGAAAAAAAGGGAAACCCTCAACTAGATGGATTGACACAGTGTCTACAACAATGGGCTTAAACATAAATATGATCGTGTGCCTGGCACAGAGTAGGGGAGTGTTTCATTCCGCTGTACGTAGGGTTGGTATGAGTCGGACTCGACTTGACAGCACCTAACAACAACAACAACAGCAACAACAAAGGCTGGAGGGAAGTAAAGGATGAAGAGGTAGTGCTTTAGAGGGTAGAGAGTTTCAAGCCTGGTGCAGTGGTCCATGTCTCTAATTTCAGTAACTTGGGAGGCGGAGGCAGGAGGATCGCACATTCGAGGCCAGAGGCAGCCTGTGTAACTTAGCAAAACACTGTCTCAAAATAAAAAGTGAAAAAATGGGCTGGGGGTGGAGCAATTGCAAAGCATATGTGAGGCCCTGGGTTCAACACCCTAGTACTGAAAAGACAATAAAATAAATCAATAAAGGGCACAGAGTTTCTGTTTGGAGAGATGGAAAAGTTTTAAGAACAGATAGCAGTGAACTTTGCAAAAGAGTATGAATGTAATTATGCCACTGAGCTGTACTTTAAAGAATGGTAAAAATGGCATATTTTAGTTATAGATATGCCACCACAGTTTAAAAACTCTCCTCAGCTGCCTTTTACAGCAGACCTAGCAGTCAGTACCTTGCCCAATGACCCTCTGTCTCTTGGTGGGGTCCCTCCCACCAAGCCATGCTCTCCTCAGGACCCCTCTCTGCCTCGAGTGTTGCCAGGCTGGTGTGGTTCGTTTTTGTTTTTATTTCCTGCATCTGCATCTGCATCTGCTACCAGCAGAATCTATTATGGCTCTCTGGGGCTCATGCCCCTGACAGCAATTATTTGAACATGTAAATCAGACAGCCAGGGACAAAGCTTTAATGACAGGCTCTTTGGAGGTGGCAGTGGCAGCAGCAGGAGATGGGTGAGTACCAGCACCCATGGGGCCCCCTTGGTGTAGTGCTCAGGGGCCCGGTGGCGGGGAGGGGCAGACCCTGTCCTGTCTGGGTTCAAGGACCTCTTGGAAGTGATGCTGGTTCTGGATTCCGGGGTGTCTGGCTCTGTGCCCTTTAGAGATGGGATTTATTGTGAATTCCAAGCTCTGATGACAAGGCTGAGCACACAGTGGGCACCTCAGGTAGGGCGGATGGAGTGTGGTGTGCGTAGGAAGGCAGCTTCTATGTGTGAGGTCGGCTGCAGAAACCCCTTCCTTCCTCTCTTCTCTTGGCTGTCCATTGGGAACTCTGTAGTCCTTGAGAGCAGGCTGTGGTTTCCCTTGACCAAGTCCACAGTACCTTATGCCTGAGAAGTGTTTACTCTAAAAGAGAGGACGTGCATCATTTCAAGACTGAGGACACTGGGCTAGGGCTGGAGCTCAGGGGTATAGTGTGTACTTTGCATGAATGAGCCCTAGATTCCATCCCCACAACACACACACACACACACACACACACACACACACACACACACACGGTAGGGACGTATATCAACTCTTGATCGACAGACAATGTGGAAGTAGAGTTTCAATGTAGAACCCACAGGATATTGGGTCTTATTTGGCTTTTTTTGGGGGGGTAGGGAAGGAAGGATCCCCTCAACCCAGACCATCTAAGCATGTTTACAGGCCAACACCAAAAGGAAAAAGCTGCAGATCAGCACTGTAGAGCATGCTGCCATTTATGTTAAAAGCATGTATATATATTCATAGAGTATCCGTGGGAAATAGACATAAAAATTACAGTGGTAATTGCCTCTGGGGGTGAGGTGGAAAAATGGGGGACTCAGAGGCAGAAGTAGGAGAAATACTGGTGTGGAGACCGTATATATGAGGTGTGATCAAAAGATACAGTGCATATTTAAATTTAAAAAGAAATTATTCCAGCAAAAAAACACATTGCCATAAATCCTGCTCAAAATACTCCCCCTGGCTTTGAACACACTTATCCCATCATTCTTGCCACTTTCTGAAGCAGTTATGAAAGTCTTCTTTCGTGAATGCCTTTAGTTGTGTCTGCCTCGATGTCCTGAATCAATTCGGAAGATTTACTTTTCATGCTCGCTTTGGCTTTAGGGAAGAGCCAGAAATTGCTTAGGACCAGATATAGTGAATGAGGTGGATGAGGACACACCATATTTATTTGGCAGAAATTGCAATACTAGAAGCAATGTGTGACATGGAACATGGTCATGATGGAAGATGAAACTAACAAAAGAGGACTTCCAGAACTACTTCAGAAAGTGGCAAGAACAAATGGGATAATTGTGCTCAAAGCCAGGGGAAGTATTTAGAGGGGGACTAATGGCAATATGTCTTTTACGGTAATAAATATTAATTTAAACATTCACCATATTTTTTATCACACATCATATATACACACACAAATATATATGTCCATACATATATAATTTTTCTTACATATACAGAATATATATATATATAGAGAGAGAGTATATATATATATATATATATATATATATATATAGAGAGAGAGAGAGAGAGAGAGAGAGAGAGAGAGAGATGCACACACACATATCCATACATGTATATAAAATTTTGTATTTTGAGTGCTGTGGTGCATACCTGTAATCCAAGCAGCTCAGGAGACAGAGGCAAGAGGATCTGCCAGAGGCAGGCTGCATAACTTAGCAAGACCCTGTCTCAAGAAAAAAATATATAAAAGGGTCTAGGGGTGCAGCTCAGTGGTAGACCACTTGCCTAGCCTGCATAAGGCCCTGGGTTTGATCCTCAACCTCACAAAATAAAAACTTGTACCGCTTCAGTTCTTTACCATATGCTTTTACTTAGCTAATCACGAAAACACATTTTATTTGCTTTTCTTAAGCCCAGCCCCACATGTTGTAAGTGGGCCAGTGGATGACATTTAGCTCTCATTTCCCTCCCTCTGACTTCTCTTGGTGAGTGCTTCCCAGAAGGAGCTTGGAGAAGCAGAGAGAGGCTCTTCTGTCCTTGGTGCGCTCAGCCAAGTGCTAGGTGTTACTTGAATCTCTTTCTTGGGAGAGAGCTTCCTTTCTCAACAACCTATTTCCTCGTTCTCCCGGACAAGCACCCAAGGTCTTGCGACTGGCAACAACGCATGCTTACTCTCTGGGCATCTGTGTTGTTACTGTGCAAAACTCCAGGAGTCATCCCTGTTTGTCTGTTGGAAATCTTGTCTCTTTAGGCCCTGGGAAGATTCCCTCCTCATCGAGGTCAGCCTCAAGAGAAGTTCCTTTTTGTTTGAGTAGGTTCCCGTCCGCCCATGCCCGCCCATGCCCGCCCATGCCCTGCCCATGCATGCAAGCGCACATACGTGCACTCATGCGCACGCAAACACACACACATACACACACACACACACACACACACACACACACGAAGGACACATTTCCCAGCTCTCTCTTGCCTTTTACTTAAGACAGCTGTGGATATCACCTTTAATCTCATTTCTCCTGACATTGCTTAAAGGAGGGAAAAAAATCAGAATGTTTCAGAACATTTTGAGCAGTGGAAAACTGCCTGTTAGGAAGGAAGCTGCCTCCTCAGCTGAACTTTGTAGTTCACTGCCACTAATGTTGTAATAATATTTTTCTTAAATCACGAAGCTTCCTAACCTCCCTATTATACTAACTTATAACTTCAGACAATTATTTCCATGCTAACTAGAGGAAATTAACACATTAAACACCAATACAAATGATTTCTGCTTGAAGTTGTTTTGAGTAGTTCTATTAAGGAAGTGGTTATGATGGTATTTTTATTGTCATCAGTATTTACGGACTATCTCCTTTCGGCCCACTGGTCCGCTGTGGAATATTCAATAGCCTCAGACAAGCCCTTGATCTTATGGAGTTTCTAGTCCACAAGAGCAAGACTAAAAGGCCTCAACTACAGCCAAGGAAACTGCCT
The DNA here is from genome assembly GCA_007922755.1 of Pedetes capensis. NCBI lineage: Eukaryota > Metazoa > Chordata > Mammalia > Rodentia > Pedetidae > Pedetes > Pedetes capensis. The sequence goes on along the minus strand of VMDO01000023.1, from coordinate 55,475 downwards.
GCAGCCGTAGCCCTGTGGCATCCGATCCCATCACATCTCAGAAGCTAAGCAGGGTCAGGCCTGGTTAGTACTTGGATGGGAGACCGCCTGGGAACACCAGGTGCTATAGGCTTGGGAGAAGGACCCGGCAATCCACTTCCAATCAAGCAGCCATTGAAAACCCTATAAATAGCAGAGGAGTACTAACAATAATGTTTCGCCTGTTGTACGTAGGGTTGCTATGAGTTGGATACCAACTCAACAACACCCAACAACAACAACAACAGAGCCAAGGAAGACATTCTATAGCTAGACGAGTATGAGAAAAGGATAAACATGCACAGGAAAAGAAGTCAGTGCTGAGCGGAGAAGCTGGGAAAAGTCAAGAAGGGAGACTTAGGGCTGGACCATAAAGGACATAGGGAGGTCCAGATCCAGGACAGGGTGGGGTGGAGAGGCAGCATGGCCAGGAGGGTAAGCAGAACCCATGAGCCAGCTCTCCACCATGGAAGATTAATGCCATGTGGGACTCGTGGGGAGATGGCAATGTAGGAAAGGCCTGAGCAGCACACTCTGGCCTGCCACTCACCAGCCCCAAGATTTCTGTCCCCCTCACCAAGAGTCAGCCTCTGCTGCAACATGAGCAGGCCTAAGCTGACCTCACAAGGCTGTCATGGGCGTTCCATGAGGTGAGAACTGGCCCCTGCTGGATGCCCAGCAATGGCTGGCTCCCCTCACATCAGGTTATATGCAAATGCCACTCGGTTTTCCATAAGAGAGTTGAGCATCTGTGAATTTTGGTATCTAAGTGAGGTCCTTGGATGGGGAATTGGGGTCCCCTAAGAGTGAGAAGTGAGACAAGATTATGGGGAGAAGAAAACCCCAGTCTGAGGAACTAGAACTCTGCCTGATTAGGCATGAGACCCACTTAGAATTTTGACTTTTTGAGCAGAGAAATGAAATAGGAAAAGTCAGGCTTTAGTTGGATTAGTCTGGCAGTGACCTTCAGGAAGACTTACCAGACAGGAAAGCGAGGCAGGGCTGTGGGGAGGCAGATACTGAGTCATGAGCTGTAAGGAACACACTGCAGCCTGCAACTGTACCACTGTGGCATCCGATCATGTCAGATCTCAGAAGCTAAGCAGAATCAGGCCTGGCTAGTACTTGGGTGGGAGAACACCTGAGAATACCAGGCTTGGGAGAAGGGCCTGGCAACCCACTCCCAAAAAACATTGGAAACCTTATGAATAGCAGAGAAGCACTGACAATAGCATTTCACCTGTTGTACATGGGGTCGCTATGAGTCGGACACTGACTTGACAGCACTTAACGACAACAACAACAACAACAACACAGATGAATCAAGGGAGGGCTCAAAGCCAGAGTTGGGACAAGCATGATGCCACAGAAAAATGAGTGTGGAAGGGTGCAAAACCCATGGGCGAACATGAAGTGAAGACGGACATCCATAGGAAATGGCCATTTGGGATGAGAGTCCTTGCAGCGTGGTCAGCTCTAGAGATCCAGATTTGAAAGTCAGCTATTCACATGGCTCAGATCTATACACATGCAGAGCTGTGCAGGCCAGTGTATGTGCGTGTGTGCATATGTGTTCATAAACAGGCATGTGTGCAGAGGTGTACACTCATGTGCATGTGTACATACATGTACGCCCAGCTCTCAGAGCCTGAGAGTGCAGTGAGGGCTCAGGAGTGGGCTTTGCTGGACACAGTGGTCAGAGGACAAGGACACAGTGACCTGGAAGATGGTGTGGGAGAGGAGGGCGGCTGCAGGGAAGCTTTAGGGAGGGGCTGCAGGGAGTCGCACAGCACAGGGTGGATCCGAGCGTCAGATGCAAGGAGGCAAAGGAAAATGAGGTTCAAGAGAAGTTCACTGCATTTGGCAAGAAGGTGGACTTCAAAGAGGGTAGATTCAGAACCTAAGCCAACAACCCATCCCCCTTCTTCCGGTGCCTCCTCCTCTGCCTTCTTATTTTCTTTTTTCTCCGTGCTAGGATCAAACCCAGGGCTTCACATGCTAAGTGCGTGCTCCACCGCTGAGCTAACCCCAGCCGCAGCCCCCTCTCGTCTGAGGTGCATAGGCCCTTGGCTTCTGCCTGGCTTGTTCCTTTATAGATGGCTATCTCCTGCTCTTCCCGCATTGTGCGCCATGTGCCGCTCCCCTGGCCCAGTCTGTTTAAAGACTCTCTGAGAATGTTCTTTTGTTTTCTTCACCCTGCACCAGCCAGCACGTGGAAGGCAGCCCTCACCATCCCAGCAAAGGGTCAAACTAGGCTTTCCATTGCCCAGGTCAGAACTGCTAGGGTCTTCCTGGCTCCTCTTTTTCTTACACTTTCCACTCGTGTCTTCAGAAAGCTCATCAGACATGACTGCTCTGCTCCTCCCCTGCTCCCACACTAGCCTAAACCCCTGCTGTCCCCCTGCCTGGATTTTTGCAGTCACCGCTTAACCTCTCCCCCTGCTTCCACCCTCTCCCTTCCAATATGTGCTCAACACAGTTGCCGGAGTTTCCATTTAAAATGACAAGCAGATCTTATCCCTCCACTGCTCAAAAACCCCAAGGAGATTTTCATTCCGAGAGAACGTTCCAGATCTTCCCCATGGCCTGCTGGCCCTTGCTTATCCAGATTCCTGCCTGTTTGGCCACATCTCTGCTTGGTCTGCTCTGGCCTCCTTGCTGTGCCCACCCCGGCATATGCCCCCTGCTTTAGACATACTTCCTGCCACATGTTGTTGCTAAGTGCTATTGAGTCAGAATTGACTCATAGCAACACTATGTACAACAGAATGAAATACTACCCAACACTGCCATGCATACGACCTTTTTACATTGAGCCTGTTGTTGCAGCCATTATGTTTCTTCTCATTTTGTGTCATGCCACATCAGCAAAAGATGGTCCCAAGGGCTTTACTCTATTCCTGTCATTAACATCAACTCTACTTTGAGGAGGCAACACTTCTCTAGTCATTTCTTGAATGCCTTCCACCCTGAGGGACTCATTTTCCGGCACTATATTTGGCAGTGCTTCTCTGCTATTCATAGGGTTTTCAATGGCAAATTGTTTTGGAAGTGGGCTGCTGGGTCCTTCTCCATAGTCTGTCTTAGTCTGGAAGCCCAGCTGAAATATGTCCACGTAGGTCACTTCAAGTCTCTGCTCAACTGTGAGCTAACCAACCAGATTCCCTAACTACCGAATAGAAAAGAGCAAGACTCTCCTTGACCCTGACTCCTGCCACTTTCTGTGTTTTATCCTAACCTTGTTTTTCTCTGTGGCCCTTCTCTGCACCTGGCATATTTGGCTTTACCTATTTATCATCTCCTTCAACCAGTTAGAAGTATGTCATATGAAGACAGGGAATTTGGTTAATTTGCTGCTTTGAACTCAGTGTGTAAGATAGCGCCTGGCACATAGTAGATGATTAATAAACATGAACTGAAACAAATAGAAGGGAAACTCACATTTACAGGTTGTTTATTATGTGCTAAGTTGTGTCTTAAGCATTTTCACTTATTTACTCTCCACAACAATCCTTGGAGCACAGCTGTCTCTTGGTATCCATGGGGTATTGGTTCCTGGACCTCACTTAGATACTGAAATCCACAGATGCTCAACTCTCTTATGGAAAGCAGAGTGGCATTTGCATATAACCTGTGCACATCCTTCCAAGTACTTTAGATCATCTCTGATTGCTTATAATTCCTACTACAATGTAAATGCTATGTAAGTAGTTGTTATATTGTTTAGGGAATAACAACAAGAAAAAGTCTGCGCCTGATCAATGCAGACACAGCCAAGCATAGGCCTAACTGCATAATACATGTCAGCAACAATGTAACATTCTTGATTCATCATTAATTGAATCTATGAATGCAAATCTGTGGATGCAAAGGGCCAACCATATTATGCTTCCCATTACATAGATGAAGAGTCAGATAGAGATATGTGTGGTGTTAGGGGTTGTTGAGTTATATTCAACCTATAGTGACCCTCATAGGGTTTTCAATGGCTGATTGTTTCAGGATTGACTTGGGAGTGGATTGCTATGTCCTCCTCCCATTTTTGCAGTGCTAGGAATCGAACCTGGGACCTCAGAGACTTCAGAGCAGTGGTTTACCAACTGAGCTAAATCCAAGCCCATAGATAGAGATTGTTGTTTGTTGTTGTTAGGTGCTGTGAGTTGGTATCCGACTCATAGCGACCCTCTGTACAACAGGGGAAACACTATTGTCAGTGCTTCTCTGCCATTCATAGGGTTTTCAATGGCAGATTGATTTTTGGGAGGGGGTTGCCAGGTCCTTCTCCCAGCCTACAGCTTCTGTTGTTCCCAGGCAGTCTCCCATCCAGGTACTAACCAGGCCCGACCCTGCTTAGCTTCCGAGATCTGATGGGATCAGATGCCACAGGGCTACAGGGGCAGGCATAGATAGAGATATAAGTCTGTATTTATTTATAGCAACCGAGGGTTCAGCATGGAGGCAGGTAGCAATGAGTATTTGCAAGGATGTCCATCATTTGACCTCAGTTTCTCTCTCCTTCCTTAACCCATGGACTATTTATTAAGCACCTGAGTGGGTCTGGCCCTCTGCTAGTTTCTGGGGATCTAAAATTGGACAGAGAATAATTCTTGATCTCCTGTCTAGTGGTGGCAACAGCCATTTAGGTGAAAGCGTAGAGCAATGTGAGAAGTGCCGTAATAGAGGTAGGAACTCATCAGTCAGGCATCGCAAGAAGGGACTGGGGATGGAGCTCAGTGACAGAACACTTACAGAGCATGCCCAAGGTCCTGCATTTGATCCCAGCACTGCAAAATAAAGGTAGGGGAAGTCAGAGAAGCCTTCCTGGACGGGAAGAGGTGACTTGGAGGTAAATCTTTATGAATGAGTGCTATGCATCAAAAAAACTTGGCTCTTCCTGGGAGGAAAAAAGCCTGAGCCACCAGCCTCCCCAGCCTCATCTGGTGCTGCCCTTCCTCATGAACACAGACTTCTTATTTCCTGACATATGATGCTACTTCCTACCCCTGCAAAGGCTCTTTCTTCTGTCTGGAACACTGTCCTCTTACCCTCGTCCCATTTTTCTTCACTGAGGTTCAGCTCAGAGTAATTTCCTCCCCCATGATGAATCTGGAGCCTGTACTTGAGCCTCGCCTTCTCCCCACGGATCAGTACCTCGTCACAGTTCCACATCTCCCTGCAAAGTGTAGCCCCTCTGAAGACAGTCCTAGTGGTCTTTAGTCTTGCTGGTGTGTGACATCATGGGATCTGTCACACAATGGACACAAGACATATGATTGTTTGATGGAACCAAGACTGTGCTAGAGAGAAGAGGGCTTTAAGCGCTTGAGGAGACCCCCACATAGCCAGAGCGTTTGGGGATCTGTGCGTGACTGCCCAGGGCCCCTCAGAGGGTGATATTAAGGAAACAGGCAGAGAAGCACCCGGGTGGTGGAGGTGGAGGTCCAGGCAGAGGCAGATGACAGGCTCTCGGAATCGGGAGACCCGGAAGCAGAGCGTCTTGCTGAGAGACAAGCCGGTGGGCTGTCTTGTGTAGGAGCCTCCAGGGCTGGAGGCCGCTTGGGCCAGCGAGAGCAGTGCACTGGCCACGGAGCTGTGGCTGCATTACGGCCTCCTGCCTTGTGCGTCTGTGCCAGTGTATCCTTCAGCCCAGGTGTGTACCTGCGTGGAGGGCACTTCCTTAAACTGGGCTGAGCTCCGCAGCAACAGCTGGAGGGGCCTGGCCCTGACTCTCAGGTGGGCAAAGCACAGCCACCACTCTTTCCCTGAGTGCATTCAACTCCCTGGGCCAGATGCAGCCAGGTTACCAGGTCCCACGCTCTGAGCCACTGGAAGGATGGCACAGGCTCAGGTACCAAATAAATATTTGGAATGAATGAATGAATAAATAAATACTAAGCTTCAGAGCTGTCAGAAGAACCTAACCCCTGTTCTCGGGTTGTGGTGCCTGGAGTTTGATGCATTCGCAGGGTCTCCTTAGCAATGGCAGTGAGCCTGTGAGTCAGTCACCATAATCTGGCCATTAGCTCTCTTGTCAGAATCCAAGAAACCACTGGCTTCTTTCTCAGGTCATGGCCTAAACCAAGTCACAGTCAGAGTGTGCAGCCCAGGTCATTTGCCGCCCCCCCCCCCCCCCCCCCGCCTCTGTGGGTGCAAGATGAGGGGGCCAGTTTGGGCAAGCCCCTCTGCCCCCTCCTTGGGGAAGAGAAGGCCCAGGGGCAGGGCAGGGCTGTGGTGTGAGGGTGGGCTCAGCTGGGAATCAGGATGGGTGGACCTGGGTCCTGGCAGCTCCAGGTACTCATGACCTTGGGCAAGCCCTTCAGCATCTCCAGGTCTCAACATCATTATCAATTCAAAGCAGTTAATAGTATCTGCCCATGTTGATCTCAAAGGATTGTTGAGAACAATAAAGTAGTGTGTGTTTTTACCAATGAGACCAGCAGAAGTCTGGTGTTCCTGTCCTGAGGGCTTTTTTACCCCCATATCTGAGAGCGAAGATCCTCCCGCCTGGGCACCCTGCTTCCCAGCTCAGGTTCTGGGCTAGAAGCAGCCCTGGGGCTCCCCAAAAGCTGTGGCGCAGCCCCAGAAGGACCCAAGCCAGCTGCTGTCTTCCTGTCTCTCCATTGGTTCCTGAGGCTCCCTGTCTGCCTTCCTCATGAGAGTCTGTGCTGGAGATGGGCTGGCCTTGGCCGTCCAGGGCTGGGGCCCCGTCCTCTGCTGCCTGCCTACGTTCTCTCCAGGGAGCCAGAGGAGCCGCTGTGCTCTGAGCTGAGGCCTCCCACACAGCAGCACGGAGGGTGGAGATGGGAACAGAGAGGGGGCTGAGAGAGTGGGCCCACACCCAGAGTATGCAATGGCGTCTTCAGAGGCAGAAAAGCTGGACAAGCTTACGGCAGGAGACTTCTCTTTGCTTACTCCCCTTTAATCCTTTTTAAGCCACTTCCTATCATAATCAGAGGGTTGGAAGCATAGTTCAGTGGTAGAACACTGGCCTAGCATGTTCTGTGAGGCCTCGAGTTCAATCCTCAGCACCGCAAACGATGATAAAAAACATAAATGAATAAATAATAATAATAATGATAATGGCAACAACAGCTAGCATTTTCGATGACTGTGCTAAACATGTTAGTATACTATTTCATTTCATCTATCTAGGGGTATTATTCCCCCCACGTGTCTATCAGCTTGTCATGCTGTCAGGGCTTGCATGTTGCTGTGATGCTGAAAACTATGCCACTCCTATTTCAGATACCAGCAGCTCCACCCATCATGGACAGGTTTCAGCTGAACTTCCAGACTAAGACAGACTAGGGAGAAGGACCCGGCAGCCCACTCCTGAAACAATTAGCCATTGAAAATCCTATGATAGCAGAGAAGCTCTGTCAAATATAATGCTGGAAAATGAGCTCCCCAGGGTGGAAGGCATTCAAGAAATGACTAGGAAAAAGTTGCCCCCTCAAAGTAGAGTCGATCTTAATGATGGAAGTGGAGTAAAGCCCCTGAGACTTCCTTTTGCTGTGGTAGCACAACTCAAAATGAGAAGAAACATAGTGGCTGCAACAATGGCATAAACAAAAAAGATCAGGTGCACGGCAGTGTTGAGTAGCGTTCTGTTGTACATAGGGTCGCTATGTATCGGTTCTGAGTCGATGGCATCTAACAACAGGGGTGTTGTTATTATTATCCCCATTTTAGAGATGAGGCTGTGGAGACATGCTTGGTAAGAGGTTAAGCAACTTGTTATAGTTCTCCAGCTGACAAGTAATAGATGCAAGATTTAAGCCCTGGCATTTGGACTCACAAGCCCACATTCTTAACCACCATGAAGGGAAAGGATGAAATGGCAATTAATGTAGGAAAGCCTGAGGGGGCTCAGTGTGTTTCAGGGTGGCTGGAGTGCAGGTGAATGTGTATGTGTGTGTGTGTGTGGTGTGTGTGTGGTGTGTTTGTGTGTGTGTGTGTGTGTGTGTGTGTGTCTGCAGAGAGAAAGAGAGAGACAGAGGGAAAAAATCGGTGCAGAGGAAGGGAGAGAAAGGAGTTGAAAATGCCTACTGAGGCCAGATACTGTTTGTGCTAATAGAGCAGGCTCAGAGCCCAACAGGCTGAGTCCTGCATTTTGTCTCCATAGGGAAACCTGACAGCCGAGCTCCCCAGACTCAGTGGAAGCTCCTTGGGGTCAGAACCCAGTGCCTGGCACATGGCAGGCATGTAATCTATGCTAGAGACTCAAAGCGTAGGTGGACAAATCGATGCATTTTTGGCCTAGAGGGTGGAAGAGGAAGTTTCATCTCTAGCAAGAGCGTAGTGTGTGGCCCTGGACAAGCTGTGGCCTCTGTCTTCCCCTCTTCACAGAACCGAAGATGCTGCTAATGCGCGCTAGTTGCAGCCCTGGGCTGAAATGTGCAGTGAGTTGAAAGTCTAAGCCTGGAGGCGTCACTGCCTCTGTAACCTCCAGGGCCCTGGGCTGGCTCTAGCTCAGGCAGCTTCATTTGCAGCTCAGATCAGAGGCTGCCAACGTTCTGCTGGGACTGTCTGGGAAAGTATGGAGCAGCAGAGGCAGAGGGGCAGAGAGAGAGTGTCTCAGGTGTGCAAGATCCCACAGCCCAGGACCCTCGGGGGAGGTAGGACCAGCCTGCCCTTTGCCTGGGGTATACCAGAACTAGAGTCCTAAACTCTCAGCCCCAGAGGCCCTTAGGTGGAGTCAGACCAAGACAGACTCGTCTTGCATGCAAAAAGAATGTGGCGTCTGATCTCACTTCCCACAGCTGGCAGCATCAAGTTGATATATTTCTGTGGTGCAGACAGAGTAAAGAGAGAATAAAGTGTTGAATTGTTTGGCATTATCAAGGATTTCAGCTCCCCAGGACTCCTGCATAAAGAGATGGAAATTTTAGCTGCCAGAGCCAAGAAACACACTGAAGTATATGAATTTATTACATATTATCTTTCCCTCTCCCAAACAGCCCTGGAAATGTCAAAAGATCAGCTATTGTCTCATCGTCGATAAGAACGCAGTTTGGGTTTGGTGGGCTCAGGGCCTGGCGACGAGGCAGGCAGTGAGAAGCCATGGGAGGAAGACGGTGATTTCCCAGGGCAACTAACAGCTGGCCTGGCCCCCTCTCCAGCTCTCCCTGGCTGGGTATTGGTTTTGCAGGTGACATTTGGGCCAGGAAAAGCACACAATTACTTCTTTCGGCGAACATTTCCTAAGCACCTACTCTGTGCTAGTTCTGTGCATGGGGATGGCAGCGTGTGTTAGCGAGCTCCTTGTCACAAGGAGCTCGAGGCCTCATAGTTGTATGCCAGGGAGCTAAGAGCAGTCTTGGCATCTCAGGCAGTCCCTCTGCCTGCCTGGAGAATCCAGAGCTGGAGGTGGTTCTGCTGCCTGGAGGAGCTCCAGACAGGCTTCCCGGAGAAGGTGACATTGGAGCTGGACCTTGAAGAAGCTGAAATGGTACTCTGCTGGCAGAGAGGGGAGCAAAAGCATCTCCAAAGGCCACATTCGGCCATCAGACCTAGGAGGGCCTGGAGAGATGGTAAGGCCCTGCCTGCGTCACCCATCTAGGTCCCCGGCCACCTGTGGAGTAACTGAGGCCATGAATGACCAGAGATCACGGTTGCTGCGCTCTGATGTTGACAGAGGAGGCTGGCTTGGCACAGCTGGGCTCGCAGGCCTCCAGGGAGGAAGCCAGCCCCTGGCTTGCTTTCCTGCTACCCCGCCTTGGCTGGAGAGAGGCTGGCTGTCAGGGAGCCGTTGGCCACCCCATGTGCTGGTGGCCCTGGAGCCATGAGGATTGAGTCGGGTCCTCCAGAGCACTGTGGCATGTTTAAAACAAGGCTGCCCCCCACCCTGCCTCACCGTCAGGAGCTACCAGTCTCCTTGGTGTCCTCGTGCCCAAGGAGGACCCCAGGGCAGATGGCAGACAGCCACACAGTTTCTCCTCTTCCAGCTGGACACTCCCCAAAAGGGAGGCTCTGAACCGCTCCTCCATGGCCTCTTGGCCTCTCTTCCCTGCAGAGCCTGACCTCAGAGTATGTGCAGGGAATCCCTGAGTTCCAGAAACCTTGCAGAACCCTGCAGGGTGGCCTGGCACCCCCGGCTCCCTGGGCACACCGTGGGCATTTCCCACTGCTCTGTCCTTCCTGACCCCCTACCCCATTCCCAGGGGTGGACAGGAGAGGGTGGCTGCCTCTGAGCTCAGGCCTCGGGCAGCTCCAGCAATCCTAAAGGGGGCCAGGCACGGCAGAGCCTCTGCTTCTCCATCTCCCCCACAGCTCTTCTCGCTGCTCCCAAAGGCTGGGTGCCGAGAACCAGGTGAGGAACTTCCTGTCACACCGGCACGCATATTTCCGCATCTTTCAGAACCTTAGCCCCAGCTGCTTAAGAGGGATCTCAAGCCCTGGAAATCAGTGTAGCCTAAATCTCTCACTTTTTTTTCCCCCCCTGCGGTACTGGGGGTTGAACCCAGGGCCTCACGCTTGTATGCTCTGCAAGTGCTGGACCACTGAGCTGCACTCCCAGCCCATGTTTTACTTTTGGAGGGAGGGTCTCGCTAAGTTACGCAGACGGCCTCTGGTCTCAAACTTGCGATCCTCCCGCCTCCACCTCCTGAGCCGCTGGGAGTACAGGTGTGCGCCACCGCGCCCGGCATTAAATCTCTCACTTCTGAGGTCTGCTTTTCCGATTTCACAGCTTTTCACATTTATGTTTCTTAGGACCCTGCAACTACCTTGCAGAGGGCACAGAGCAAGGGTGGCATCACTTTTCCTTTTGTAGATGAGTGGACAGGGGTGCAGATTGATATGCCTGGGGTAACACAGAGCCCTGGTGACAGAGCTGGCCCTGGGACCCCAGCTCCAAGCTTTAGCACGCCCTCCCACATGCCCACACCCAGAAAGGATGCAAGGTGTGGCGTGGGTCCTTTCCTGCCCAAAGCCAGCACTGCCGTGCGCATGTGCGCAGTAAGCCTCCGGGGCCCTGTGCGGACGTCTTCTGTGGTGAATCACAGCCTTGGAGATTCCTTCCAACTCCACGTGATTTGGTCTCACGGCTCCATCACGTACACGCCCTCCTTGATCAGGAAACTGGGCTTCAGCATTTCTCCTTTTGCCTGTGGAAAACATGGAGGGCAAAGCCATATCCCCATTACAGAACTTGGGGAGGAGCTGGGCTTACACAGAGGGACAGGCCTAGGAAGGGAACACAGAAAGAGGAGACAGCATCTGATGGGAGAGACAGCAAATAGAGGGGCGCTCCTATTCCTCTGTCCACTGCCAGCCCCCCGCCTCCATCAGCATCATCTCCTTCCTTCACTTCCGGCCAGTGGATGCCTGGCTTCTCTGAGCAAAGAGACAGCAGCTGCGGCACAGTGTAGGCTAATCCCAAAGGGCTTCCTAGAGAGGGTGGGGAGCTCAGCAGACTGCGGATCCACAAATGCCCCAGGGCCTCTGGAAAGCAGGCCAGGCAGGTGGGACGGCTTTGAAATGGGTCCACTTGCGGGGAGACCAAAAGAGCCAATGCCCTGGACGGCAGCCCCAGCCCCAGGGGCCCATGTCGCTCAGCTCTGGCCCTGAAAGGGAGATTTTCCATTCCTCCTCCTTGGAAACGCCCTGGCTTACGGGAAGCTGGGTGTTATCATAAGGTCTGTGAGCGGCCTGCCTGCTTTTCCAGCTGGAGGTGTTCATTCAGAACAATTAGCGTGCGGTTGAGAGCTGGGACGGAACATATGGCAGAGGGCCCTAGGAGCCAGTGTGTGGCAGCCCAAGAAGGACGGAAACAACCTAGCAGGCATGGGAATGGGTGTTTGGAAAGGGAGGCTCCAAAGTCCAGATGCACCTGCTCTTAGTGTTGGGGGGAACTGAAGTGAGGGCTGGTCCCGACCCTTACACATGGCAGGTCTTGAATGTATTAAATGTCCCTTAACTCAGCATGGTATGTCAGGAGGCTCAAGAAACCCCATAACCTGGATGATGTCCTGCCCCAGACAGCATCAGGGCAAATCCCTAAGGATGACGTAGGATGAGGGTGAGGATATTGGACATTCATTCACCCACTACATCAACCAAGGGCCTGCCATGTGCCAAGTACTGTGCCAGGCATTAGAGATCCATTTGTGAAGATATCAAGCCAAGATCCCTGCCTGCATGGAGCTTTCATTCACTGGCCCCTCAGACAGTGAGCACAGTACATAAGCAAGCTCCTGAGGGTGTCAGCGGGCATGTCAGCCTCCCCAAATCAACCCAGAGCTTGAGGACCCCTTATCCGAAATTCTTGGGAACAGAAGGGTTTCAGATTTCAGATCTTTTTTTTATTATTTTGGAATAAATGCATACACCTGTGAGATATCTTGGGAGAAGGACCCAGCAACCCACTCCCAGCAAACAGGCAGCCACTGAAAACCCTATGAATAGAAAAGAAACACTAACAGTAGTGTTTTGTCTGTTGTACACAGGGTCACTATGAGTCAGATACTGACTCGACGACACCTAACAACAACAACATAAGATATCTTGAGGATGAAACTCAAGTCTAAACACAAAATTCTTTTGTTTCATCTGTACCTTATATGTAGACCCTGAAGGTCATTTTATACAACATCTGTAGTGTACCTGTGTTTTGACTGCGACCTGTCACTTGAGGTCAGGTATGGAATTTTCCACTGGTGGCATGATGTGGGTGCTGAAATAGTTTCAGATTTTTGGGCATGTCCGACTTTGGATTTTTGGATTAGGTGTGCTCAGTCAGTACATGGTAGTGTTGTAGGTTCCTTTGTGTACACAAAGCTATGGAAACCAAAAGCATTTCTAGAACATGTACCAGCTCTGACTTCCAGGGCTGAAGGAGCTCTTAGGGATGTCGCTTGGGCCTGAGCCCTTTACTAGAGGTCTAGTGACCTGTCTGAGGTCACATGGCCAGTCAAACTTGTAGACCTGGAACCTGGATCTCTGACTGGCAGGCCAGGGGTCTTTCTACCAGACACACTAACTTGCTTAGGTTTCTCCAGCAAGCCCACTCCCATGATCTTAGAAAGAGCCTGCTTCTGCTGACTCCATGCCTCTCTAGGCCTCAGAGACCGCACACCCCGCTTGGCACGCCCCCACCCCTCCCAGGTCAGAGGCCCTCAGGGTCTGCACAGTGGCTGGTTCTTGGAGCCCCGCCGTGCAGCAGTTTGGCGTGGCTAGAGAGGGGGGTTCTTGACAGCCTTGTCACCCACCCCAGCCCATGCCTTAAAGTGCCCAAAGGAATGCCTGTAAACAGGTGTCTTGCGGGGTCAGGAGCTAAACAGCACCCTGTCTGGAAGAATTATGGCAGTAACAGCCTTGGTGGCGACTGCGAAGGTGGAAGGGAAGGGAGAGAAGAGCTGAGCTGACCGAAATGGTGTGCTTATGAGACTTAAATTGGAGCCCAGGGCAGGTAAAGAACAGAGCTATAAATCCAGCCTCCTGAAAGAATATTCTGGAGGTAGGAGACACAAGCTCCCTTAAAATATGTCTGAGATGAGAACCAAAGATCGTTATTTTTGAGCAAGGATATAAAATGCTAAACACTGCCTTTATTGGTCCTTTTTAAAAGCCAGATGTAAAATACTGCCATTCCCAAGATTGTGTTTTTCTTTTTTTTTTTTCTTTAATGGTAGAAATTAAAATCTCCTTAAGCTATTAGCCATCCCTCCCCAAGGTGAACCCCCAAAGTGGCTCTGCCAGAGATCTCCCCCCTCATCCAGATCCCCACTAAGCCTCTCACTCCGAATCCCCCATCCCTCCAGCCCCACTGGCACCAAATGCCACCCCCAACCCCAACCCCCAACCCCGCCCGTGGCAGGTGGCAGGAAAGGCTAAAACGCTTTATGGGTCTGCCCCAGCAGACCCTGTCTCCTACCAGCTGCCAATTTGGCCGGTTGCTCCCCACTCACAAATACCTAACGCTAAAGATATTCGACCCACTGGAGCGCTGCCCGGCGGGCCTGCCCCCATCGGCGATGGCACCCAACGACTCAGCCTGCAAGGCTATCCAACGCCACTTCTGCTCACGGGGCTGCTTCCCCGGGATTGGTTTCTCTTTCTTCCTTCCCATACTTTCTTTTTTTCCTTTTCTTTCCAGCAAAGGCTGGTGCTACCAGAGAAAAAGTTCATAAAAATGTTATGTCCACCATAAAACCCCTAATGTGGCATTCTGCATGATCCATGCATTAACATTAACATTTCCCAGACAGTTATTGTGAGATAATGGTCCCGGCTATAATTCAGTGGTAACGTTCCTTCTAGCAAATGTTATGGAGGAGTCAATGACTTGCCGAGTGTGCTGCTGCGGTGGGGGCTGGGGAGAGGAGAGCAGCCTGAAAACGCAGATCTGGACCTCAGAGACCCAGGTAGGGCGATAGAGGCATCTGGGGCTCATTTTACGTCTGACCCCAGGCTTTCTGGGGACCATGAGAACAGGTCCCTCTGCCCCTCCCCTCCATTTTGCACAAATCCCGTTTTCTTCCCATTGGGGTGTTGGAGGAGTTTGACAAGAGAAAGGATTCAAGGCCTTGGGGTCACGGGTAGGGCCGAGAGGTTGATGAGGGCATTTGGTGTTCTAACTAGCCAGCTTCTCCTATTACTCCCTCCCTGTGGGCCCGGGACACTCTTCACTGCTCTGATCCAGCACTTATCACCTGGTACATTTATTATTTGTTTTTCATGTCCATCTCCCCTGCCAGAACTGTGCCCTCATTAAGAACAGGGTACACATCTCTGTCTTTGGGGGAGAGCTAGAACAAGGCAGATATTCAATAAATGTTGATTAGAAGTAAAGAAGGATAGATGGATTGTCGGACGGACGGAAGGATGGAAGCATAAGATGAACAGGATGAGGAAATACCGGTAAACATTTGTTGAGCACAATCATAAGGCTGTAAGCTTGGATGGATTTTAGGGGTCTGCTGCTATATTCATTTTATCAGCAGGGTTTAGGGGTGCTGTACCCCAATATTACCACCTGCCCTGAGCAGTTCCCCTTCTCAGGCCCTCCACTCAGGAGAGATGTTGTCTTGGACGCAGGAAAGAATTCCAGGATGAGACAGAGAGTGGAGCACAGTTTAGAGTTTATCAGATAAGGCTGGCCTGCAGCCATAGCCCTGTGGTGTCCGATCCCCTCAGATCTTGGGAGCTAAGCAGGCTCAGGCCTGGTTAGTACTTGGATGAGAGAACGCCTGGGAACACCAGGTCCTGTAGGCTTGGGAGAAGGACCCGGCAATCCACTTCCAAAAATCAATCCGCCATTGAAAACCCTATGAACAGCAGAGAAGCACTGACATTAGTGTTTCACCTGTTGTATGCAGGGTTGCTATGAGTCTGTATGAGTCGATGGCACCTAACAACAACAACAGATAAGGTTGAGAGATAGTATCCGCTTTCAGAGTGAAGTGCTTGGGTATCTTTTACAGTGAAGATAGATAGATAGATAGATAGATAGATAGATAGATAGATAGATAGATAGATAGATATAGATAGATAGAGATGTAGATATAGATGATTTTTGGGGGCTTTTGTAGTTGCTCAACAGGGTCCCAGCAGGTGCATGGTATAGCTTTATAGAGAGGAAAAGGTGTGTTGTTCAACTGCTAGATTGGGATAGTCGAGGAAACTCTTACTACATCTACTCACAAGGAGATTACCTAGGCCTGCTGATTTTAATTATAGTCCATAATGTGGTTTCGTGAGGTTCTCAGGGAGGCCCAGGATCCTCTTTTGGTTGTGCTTGAATTCTCGGCTGATAAGACCCTGACCGGATCCTGGGGTGAAACGCTCTTTCCTTTCCATGTCCCTCAAATGTCCCCTGTCTTTCTATCCTGCCTGAATTTTACTGTCAAGGAAGACAAGATCTAGAGGAATTGCTGTCCAACCAGGGCTAGAACTCTGGGCCACCAGTTCCATGCTGTCCCTGCTGCCATCTTGTCACTAATATGCAAGGCTAATAGTAGGTGAAAGACCCTTTTTCCAGCCTCAAGGCACTGGCTCCCTAGTGATAGAAACACATCAGGCACAAACACAACACACTGAAGTTCCAGGCAGAACAGAAAGCATGCTGCAGGGGGAAACATCTTCAACTAAAAAGCTATCATAAAGGATTTGGGACTGGGAGGATGTGCAAGACCCAACACAAGCAGCCATGGAGGGGACGGGAGCACTCGAGGAGCAGTGTGGGCAAAGGCACAGAGGTACTGGGAACAGAGTCCCTCACCCCTCCTTATTGTCTCAGTGGGTGGCAAACCCATGGTCCCAAGAGACCATGTGGCTGTGGGATGGCCTCCCTCAGGCTGTGCCTGTTACTGCTTCCTCCTACCCTCTCCTTATGGGTTGTGTGCTAGACCGGAAGGGTCAGCTCTTTGGCTTGTGCCTGGGCTACACACAGGCGAAGACTGAGTGGGAGCCACGTTCCCCCAGACATGCTAGGAGGGAGAGACATTTCTGCGAACAGCATGAGGAAGTGTGTTGGCCCTTTTCCAAATGCCACATGTCATGGGCACCATGATCTCTCCCAAGAGAAGTTCCCCAGAAGGCAGGATGAGATTTATGATACTGGCAAAGGACATGGCAACCTCTGAAATGTATTCAGAGGCCTCTGGGGAGGCTTTGCCCCAGTCAGAAACACCTTCTTCACTCAGGGGTCTCATTGCGTCCTCCAGCCAGAATGGGCCTTGGAGGTCACCCTGTTTGACCTGCCCTGCAGCTTCCATTTTCCTCCTTACCATTCCTGGTGAAGACAGCTCTTCCATTCTGGGGCAGTTCTCAACCTGCAACATTAACTCACACAGAGGGCACAGCTCTCTCTCTATTACTCCTACCCTTCTGTCCTAGACTCATCCTCTGGGCACCACAAGGGAAGCCCAACACTCCTCTACACAATACTTCTTCATGTATTAAAAGTGACAGGCATGCCCTGTCCCAGGACCTCTGTCCTGCAGCTGTGTTCCTTCCTCCAGCACCCCAGTCTTCCTCCCCAGAGGCACTTCCGCTCCGTCAGTGTTCCTCTTACAGAGCAAACCTGTTCCTCCGGGGAACACCAGGGTGAGGCCAGGTGGCTCAATGGTCCTAAGCTGCAGTTAGCAGTAAGACATCCCGGTGCGCATTGCATGGTAGTGTGACTATACGTGACAATAATGTGCTGTATATTTTAAAAAGCTGGAAGAAAAGATTGTGAATGTTTTCACCACAAAGAAAGGGTAAATCTTGAGGAGCTAGGTGTGCTTAACCTGACTTAAACAGTACACAAGTCTTATGTGTATTGAAACATCACACAGTACCCCATAAATATGTACATTGTATATGTTTATGTATCAGTTAAAATGAATGTAACTTAAATTGTAAAATATACACAAATATCTTTCACTTTGGACAATTAACAACAACAAAAATTATGTCCCTCTAGTGTGATCTGAACCTTCTTTATCCAACACCAGTCTCCTCACCCTGTAGGCTAAGATTGCAATTACCCTTCTTTTTTTTCTTTCTTGTCACCTTTTCTTTTCTTTTCTTTTCTTTTTCTTTTTTTTGTAAGGACTTCCCAACCAGTGTTTCCCTGGTACCTGTTGAATTTTCAGTCAGACTTCTCTCCATTTATTTTGCCCATGAAATGCTTTAAATGCTTTCCACTTACATTTTACTCTGATAGTGTAAATTCACATTGATCTCTATTCAACATCCTCACCTTGCTTTCTGCCCATCATTCCTGCCTCACAAGTTCTTCCTCGGCCTTTCTTCTCTTTGAACACATTAAGCACCCCCTCCAGTGGGTGGGATGATCAGGGCTCCTTCCACTACTTACATTGGTCATTGCTTGATGGTACATAGTTGGCCACTTCAATGTGAAAACTTCCCTCCAGACCGAAATCTGCATCTCAGAACTCACTGGGGATAATCACTCCTCTAGCTAAAAATTCACCCATCTGTTATCCCACCCAACTTCCCCTTCTCTGTCCTATCCAGGACATCATGGAAGACTTCATGGTAGTTCTTGCTGAAATTAAGATACTTCTTAGTATTTCCTTTAGCTACCAATGTAGAAGTTCTGTGTGTGTGTGTGTGTGTGTGTGTGTGTGTGTGTGTGTGTGTGTGTGTGTGTGTAGGGGCAATAAAGTTAGTTCAACACGACTGTTTCTCATTGAAGCTGTCCTGGGTCCTGGTCATCTCTTCTTTCTTTCAAAGGCAATACAATTTAGAATTTTTGTTAGCGAGTAATGCCAAACGCTGTTAAGTAGCTTCCAGAATCTGATGTTTGCCACATTGTGAAGTTAGAGAGAGTGTTTGCCTATTTCTGTCTCTGAACACTTTTCACCAGTTCCCAGGCAGCTGACAGCAGTTTTTAAGTTCTTTCTACAGTAAGATGGACCTCGAGTTTATTGAAAGCTGTGAACTGAGGTTTACCCCACCTTACCTATCTCAAAGTTGAACTCCTTTAAAATCATTTTCCTCGTTTGATTACTGTTGTCCTTGAAAAACACAAAGCAAGGTGGGAGTTAAGATTATTTTCTTTCCTTTGTCATCTGCTGATCTCATATGTCTGTCCCAGCCTGTAGCAGCCTCATTCCCTTATCATCATCATCATCATCATCATCATCATCATCATCATCATTATTATTTCTTTCCATCTTGCTTTGAGTATTACTCTTGAAGAGAGGGGTCCGAGGGTATTGTGCAAGTGTATGAGTAGAGTGGGGAGGTGTTTTCAAACTCCAGTTCCTTCTGGTCTTTGGTGTTACTGTGACCAACATGTTCCAGCCACTCTTTTGTATTGCTTCTCATTTATAAGCCTCTCCTTCTGTCTTTTGTTCAGGTGCTTTGAAATCTTCACAGAGCTCAGATTTGAAGATGAAGGGTCAAAGGGGGGACGTCCACTACATTTCATGTTCACCATTAGGAAGTCATGAGTTAAACCTTCCCTTCTTTAGCAGCCCTCCTTACAAACACAGTTACCACTGAAATTCATATTCAACCCAACCTCTTATGTCCAAGACACAGTACTAGACAGTGTGAGTGATAAGAAAGTAAACCAGAATCGTCTCTGCCTTAGACTCCACAGAGGCAGACGCAGAAATTACCATAGCCCTAAGCAGAACGTGGCAAAGTTAAAGGATATACAGAGTGCAGTGAGAACACAGAGAGAGAGGAAACTAGGTCTGCACTAAAGATGTGGGGAGGATTCACGAAGGAGGGAGTATTTGACGTGGTCATGGAAGCCTGAGTCGAACAGCGGAAATCAGAAGTTCAGAGAAGGCTATAAACTCCTCATGGAGGGCACAAAGGCAGAGAAGTGAGATGGTGTTACAAGCAGCAGCTAACTGTGTGGCTAGGTCATATGGGGGACTGAGGGTAGAATCCAGCCCTGGGGTGCTCATTTCAAGCTTTCTGCTTTACACAGGGGCGCATCAAAACCTCATGCACAATGCACCCTCAAATAAACCCATCAATACTTCTTCCAAACTTCTTCCTCTGTAATCCTTATGAAAGAAACTTTTTTTTTTGAGGTACTGGGGGTTGAACCCAGGGCCTCGTGCTTGCATGCGTTGCAAGTGCTGGACCCCCTGTCCATTATTTTTTACTTTTTGAGACAGGGTCTCATTAAGTTACACAGACTGCCTCTGGCCTCGAAGTTGCGATCCTCCTGCCTCTGCCTCCCATGCTGCTGGGATTACAGGCATGTGCCCCACATGACCCCAGAGACCTAGCACATGGGGAGACACATGTGCAGTCATTATGGCTCGGTGGGCAGTGGCACCGCACAGGTGGGCTCAGGTGTGGGAGGGCAGGGGTGGCCACCAGCTGCCATCAGTGTCGATGTTCAGAAGAGGCTTCGAAGGGGACGGTCCCCAGCAAGACCCCAGGCGTGTGTAGCGTCCCCATGGATTGGGCAGCCAGGGGTGTTCTTGGAAGGGGTTGCATCCAAGGCCCAAGAAAGCACCTGGAGCTCTGGGAAGGGCCAGGGGCCGATGGCAGGTAGGGGGCAGCAGGCGGCTGCAGAGGAGGCTGGGGCAGCTCAGGGCAATGCGGACCGGGGAGATGGGAAGGGGCCAGCAATGAAGGCAGTTAGGAGGAGCCAGCGCTGGTTGGGGAAGTGGGATTAGAGAGGGTAGAGAGGAGAAGGAGAAGTGGGGGCGCCATTCTGCCAAAGTGAGGAGGCAGGGGGCACACACGGGCAGAGTGGGTGGAGGGAGGAGTAGGGAGCCGGGGCTGGGGTGGGGTGCTGGGGGACACCCAGGTGGCCGCCAGCTGAACCCCTCCATCTCAGGGAGAATCTGCTTTTCCCAAATGAACTGGGAGCGCCTTGCGGACAGAGGTGGGGTTTTGTGCTGTCCCTGGCAGCTCCACAGACCTAGCGCTGGACAGCAGTGTGGGCATGCGGCACACGTGTGGACTGGTGGACCTCAAGCCCTCGCCTCAGTGTCTTCGTGGGGCATCATAGTAAAGCCTGGGAGCCCCAGGAGCAGGGGAACCTGGTTCGAACCCTGGCCATGCCCTTTGCTGTGCAATACTGAGTGTGTCACCTGCTTGAGCCTCAGAATTTGTGCCAACACAGGAGCTATGGCCCCTTGTGTATTTAAATAAAAATTAAATGAAGGATTCAGTGACTGGGTCACCCCAGGCACAGGTCATGTGCCCCATGACCACACAGAGTCCACAGCATTGGCACATGCAGACAGAGAATAGTTCCGTGGTCACAGAAAGTTCCACTGGACAGTGGGGGCTCAAGTGCAAATCCGTATCAGAACCTGCTTGCCGAGTGGAGGGAGGGACACTAAGATAGGGGTGTGTGAGGCTCTGGGCACAAAGGTTGGCCCCCAGGTGCCCTGGCTGTCAGTGTTCTACAGGCACGGAGAATAGCAGAGGCTCTGGAATGCAGCATGCTTTTTAAGTCCCCAAGATGACTCAGGACCACAGGACCTGGGGTGTGAAGAAGAGGCTGGCCCTGACCTTTGGGAGAGTTGATGGGGGGGCTTCAGGGTGCATTTTGCGAATTTGGGGTTGGTGCCATGGGCAGGTCCTCAGGAAGCTCCAGAGGGAGGCATCTCGGGGACTTCGGTGACTAAGATGCTCTCGGGACCCCTGCAGGGGGATGCCCTTATCATGACATCACTCATGTGTGATGCCACTGGGGCAGTTTGGATGGAGCTCTGGGTCCTGGCTGCAGCACATGGGCTGGGAGCTGGAAAGCGAGGGGCGCGGGGAGCGCTCGCTCATGAGTCCATCTGCGTGGAGACTCAGCTTGTGTCCAGATGGCCAGGCAATTTCTCTCCCTGAGAACACGCTGCTTCTCTGTGAGCTTTTGCCCCTCTCGTGTGTCTTGCATGTTGGGGGCGAAGTGAGCAGGATCCATGCCCACCTGCAGGCAGGAGGCAGCTCGTGGCAGGAGGCGCCACCTGGGGAGCCCACGGACTTGCCCAGAGCTGGGAGTGGAGGAGGCAGAGACGCTGCAGTCCCCCAGGGGCTGCGGAAAGTCCCCCTTCTCAAGGGCCGCTGCAGCAGCCCTTGCCTTCCCCCAGGGCTTCCCCAGCCCTGCCCTGCCCTCAGCCAAGCAACCCACGTGGGCCAGCGGGCAGAGATTTTCCCATGAGTTTGCCTCTTGGTCCTGGCCACACAGGCAGCCCTAGCTGGACACTGGATTATTGCCCGATCTGCAGCCTCTCTAAATAGGAAAGTGAGAATATTCGCTTTGGGTTGGGTAGGAGGAAGTACAGGTGCGGTTTGGGGGTGGATGGAAACCCCAGGCACGCTGGGCTCTGGCCACTGGGGATCTCTCTGCTCCTCTCTGAGGCCAAAGAGTCCCACCCACTGGTCTTCCAAACAAAGGTCCTGCTCAAGCCATCACCTCCCAGGACCCTGGAGCTCCCGGCTCCACCTTAGTGGCAGGAGGACTGGAAGAAGGACCTGGGCTGTAGTTTCCTCTGGCTGAAACCTGCTCAGAGACAGGGATGCCTCATCCCAGCCCCTCTGTGCACCCCGCCCCTCCCCACCGACTTCCGGCTTCCCTCCCTGGGAAGATGGATTGAGGCAGTGTGGAGAAATCCGAATAACTAATCAGAGTCCTCATTAACCCCCTGCTGAGATGCTCAAATATTCACTTTGCTGTTTGTGAAGCAGAAAAAAAAATCCTCTCCCTGCATTAAAATTAATGCATTATTAATCCCTGTTCTCCTGACCTGGGGGGGCGGTGCTTGCCCAAAATCCTGCCCCAGGCTCAGCAGCATGCAGCGCCCTACCTCAGGCACTCGGACTCTCTCTTATTGATTGGGCCAGTGCAGAGAGGCTACCTCAAGGCTTGGCACCAGCTGTTTTATTTTTATCCTAGCCAGAGCCTGCAGGGGGCGCTCTGCACAGCCCCAAGGGGCTGGGGAGCAACTGGCAGGCTGCTGTGCTGGGGTAGGGCAGGCTGAGTGACCAGCAGGACCCAGCCAGGCTGGGCCAGGTTTGCAAGGCCTTAAGGTTGGCTCAAGAGCCCTCCGGGGCCGCCCTGATGCTACCACCCACCCAGGGCCTAATGTACCTGACCTGGTCCTTGGAACTATGGGGACCCGAAGACATGAAAAGCCCAGTCCCTGTCTTCAAGTAGACTGCTGTGCAGTTGGGGAAAGATATCCAGATAGTGGGGCTGGGATTTAGTTCAGTTGGTAAAGTACTGCTCTGAAGTCTCTGAGGTCCCAGGTTCGATTCCCAGCACCGCAAAAATGGGAGAGGGACGTGGCAACCCACTTCCAAGGCAATCTCGAAACAATCGGCCATTGAAAACCCTATGAGGGTTGTTATGAGTCGGATACAACTCGACGGTACCTAACACACAACAGCATCCAGATGGTGGCACACACCTGTCAGCCCAGGGACTCAGCAGGCTGAGGCAGGAGGATTGTGAGTTCAAGGACAGAAACAGTCTGTGCAACATAGGGAAACCCTGTCTCAAAACAAAAAATAAAATGGGGCTCAGAGTATGGCTTGATGGTAGAGCACTTTCCTGGCATGAGCAAGACCCTGTGTTCAAACCCCTAGTACTAAAAAATAAATGTTCAGACAGAAAAGAACCCTGATACATCAGGGAGCAAGGAAAGGGAGGGAGGGAAGGGAGGGGGAAGACAAGAAGAAGAAAGGGTCTCATTCCATTTTCTCTGCTAAAACAGAATACTACAGATTGCATACAATAACACAGATTGCATAATGCATAAAGAAATAGAAGTTTACTTGGCTCCCAGTTCTGGGGGCTGGGCAGTCCAAAAGGAGCTGCCATCTCTGGTGAGGGCCTTCCCTCTGCAGCACAGCCTGGCAGAAGGATGAGGGAACATGCCTAAGACAGGGAGGGAAATCAGCACAACTTGTTCTGTTTGTCAGGAGCCCACTTCAGTGGTAACAAGCTCCCTCCCAAGCTCACAGCATTAATCTGTTCATGAGAGCAGAGCCCTCGTGACCTCACCACCTCTGAAATAGCCCATCTCTTAGTACAGTCACAGTGGCATTTTAATTTCTACGTGAGTTGTGGAGAAGAACATTCGAACCAAGGCAGGAAGGAAGGGAGGGAGGGGAGACGGAGGGAGGACCGAAGGAGCAAACAGGCTCTTTTGGGTCCTCAGTGAGCCACAGAGGGAGTGAGAACAGGAGCTGCTGATTCCCAGATGGTTGGTGCTGGCTCCTCTTCTTTTATTGGTGTCCGTCTGCTCTCCCATGAGGCTGGGGTTTAGCTCAGTTGGTAAAGTGCGGCTCTGCAGTCTCTAAGGCCCTGAGTTCAATCCCCAGCACCACAAAAAATGGGAGAAAGATGTGGCAACCCACTCCCAAAGCAATCCTGAAACAATTAGCCTTTAGAGACCCTATGAACAGCAGAGAAGCACTAGCATAGTGCCGGCATTCTGTTGTACATGGGGTGGCTATGAGACAGACCTAACCCGGTGGCACCTGGCAACAACAATCTGCTCTCCCCTGGGTCTGCCCACATCTGTTGCCTGTCTTGACCTGAGGACTCACATCAAGGGCCCAGGCCTGGGTAAACTCCATAATGTGAGCTTCTGTGCACAGGCCTTGAAAGACAGCTTTGCAAGAAGGAGAAGAAAAAAAGAGCTTGAAAGTGGAGGGTGAGAAGGAGAATTTAGTCCCTACTTCTTGTTTCCAATCACCTTATTTTGCCACACTGAAAAAAGGTCAAATGTTGCTTTTCCACCTGCGAGATAGGTGGGTGAAGACCATATTTTATCTACTATTTTTAATGTTACCAGCTGCTAGGGATTCTAGGTGAGTAGTACAAGCCTGGAACCTGGCCCACATGGAACTTAGAGCCTAATGAAGAAAACAGGCATTACTCAAATAATCACAATCGAATGTGTAATTACAAACTTAACCATGTGCTCAAACTGAATAAGGAGACGTAGTATAAGAATAGAGACTGACAGTCTGAGAGGTCAGTACAGATGCCCCGAGGAAGTGAGTCATGAGCTGAGATGAGAAAACAAAACAGGCTGTTACTAGTTGAAAGTGGATAAGCAAATAGCATCTGCCAGGAAGATGTGATGGCTCGTGCAAAGGCCCTGTGGCAGGAAGCAGCATAGTCTGTTTGCAAGTCCAAAGGCCTTCATGCCTGGAGGGGCAAAGAATAAGCTAGATGAGGTTGGAGGGGTGGACAGAGTCAGACTGCATCTGAACTTCATGGCCATCAGAAGGGTTTTGGTGGTGATCTCGAAAGGAATAGGAAAGCAGTACTGTGGCTGAGACATGAGAGGTATGGGGGTGTATTGGAACGATATTTGCACTTCAAAAAGATTTCTCTGGTTGTTTAGTGGAGAACAGATGGAGAGTGCCAAGAATGTTAAATGGGTCATCTGTCCCTTGCTGTTTCCAATCTCCCACTTTAGTGAGCTGAAGTCTGTAGACTGGGCTGGAGCCTTATAAAGGGAGATGCATATCTAAATTCTCCTCACCCAGTGTTCAGCCTCGGCTGAGAACTCACAAAAATAAACTGTCATCCCTGAATCGGCTCTTTTCTAACACAGCAGCAATTCAGGCCGGCATGAGCGCCTCGGTCATTATTAGCCCAGCATTTGGATGCCTGGGGGACTCTGCGGAACAGGAGCTATTCCCTAGTCTCCATGAGACCAGGCGTCAGGAAGACACGCTGGTGAGGAAACACATCAGCAGGACGGGGAGGAAGCCAGAAAAGCAGACCGGTGGGGTTTCCCGGGCCGGCCCAGGCATGCGCGCAGTGGCCTATGCACTTGGGCACACAGGCACACCGTCCACTGGCTGTGAGCTCCTCTGTCCTTCCACAGTCCATAAGAAAGTGCTAGCTTAGTTCTGGCTTAGGCCAGAACCCTTCCTTTTTTCTTATCTCAACAAGGATTAATTGAGCATATTCTCTGGGCTGGAGTTTAGCTCAGTTGGTAGAGTGCCGCTCTGTGCTCTCTGAGGCCCTGAGTTCGATCCCCAGCACCACATCAAATGGGAGAACGACCTGGCAGCCCACTCCCAAAACAATCTCTGAAAACAATCGGCTATTGAAAACCCTATGAATAGCAGGGAAGCACTGATATAATGCTGGCCGTGGCACAGTATCAGGGAGTCTTTCATCTATTGTACATAGGGTCGCTATGAGTTGGACCTGACTCCATAGCACCTAACAATTCTCCATCTAAGGGTGCTCTGAGGATCAAAAATTCTCCACATGAAGCTGGGTATGTGGGTGCATGCCTGGAATCCCAATACTAGGGAGACTGAGGCAGGAGGATTTAAATGAGTTCTAGGCCAGCCTGGGATGCATAGTAAGTTCCCGGTAGCTTGGGCTACACACAGCCAGCCCCGGTCTCAATAAATAAATAAATAAATAAATAAATAAATAAATAAATGGAAAGAGACAACCTGTAGTTTCTGTGTAATTAGTAATCATGCTGTCTTTCACTCTGAAAATTATTCCATCATGGGTGATAAATTATGTGGCCACTCTAACAACACGCACGACCATAAAGCGGTACCAGTAAATCTTTGTGGACATTCAGGCGGCATCGCAGAATAAGTGATTTTTGAGCTGAGCCCTTGAGGAATGGGCTGAACTTCAGCAATGAGAGCGCTGAAAGAGGGCCTCCATCCAGGCCAAGCAGAGGCACAGGGGGTTCACAGGGTAGGGTCCTATAGGAGGGGACAAGTGAACTTGAACCATCATCTAGACCAGGCTGGCAGACTTTTTCTGTAAAGGTTCAGCAGTAAAAATTTCAGGTTTCATGTTGCAACTATTCAACTCTGCCATCGTAGCAACTACTGGACTCCAGGGTCCCATTGTGGTGGGAAGTCTGCATAAACAATAGCAAATGTGTGTGGCCCTATTCCAATAAAACTTTATTTACACAAACAGGCAGCCTCCAGTTTGGCTCATGAGTGTATGTCTTGGTCCATTTGGGCTAAGAAAGCAAAATTTCTTAAACTGTGTGGCTTACAAACAACAGGAATTTATTTTTTCCAGTTCTGGTGGCTGAGAAGTCCACCATCAAGGTGTCAGGAGGTTCAGTGTTTGGCGAGGGCTTCTTCTTCATAGATGGCACCTTCTCTGTGTCCCTACACAGTGAAAGAGCCAGGGAACTCCCTGTGACCTTTTATATGGGCACTAATCCCATTCATACCTACAGCCGTAGCCCTGTGGCATCCAATCCAGTCATATCTCAGAAGCTAAGCAGGGTCGGGCCTGGTTAGAACTTGGATGGGAGACCGCCTGGGAACACCAGGTGCTGCAGGCTTGGGAGACGGACCCAGCAACCCACTCCCAAAAATCAATCCGCCATTGAAAACCCCATGAACAGCAGAGAAGCACTGATGATAGTGTTTCCCTTGTTGTATGTAGGGTCGCTATGAGTCAGATACCGACTCGATGGCACCTAACAACAACAACAAATCCCATTCATGAGGGCAGGACCCTCATGACTTTATTATTCCCTGAAATGTGGACAGGGTGCTGACCTGAATTATGCAGGGGCACATTCAGACCCCTGCAGCCTAATTTGCCAGCCCACACCCTCTGAGCACCTAAAGGAGAACCGTTAGACATAAGCTTGGACAGTGTGGCAGGACCCGTGCCACGGGAGCTCTCAAACACATGCGTTCAAAATGTGCCTTATTTTAAAAAATGAATAGAAGTGGCTCGTTTGAGGTTCTAGGGTTTATTGTTGGGGTTTGGAGGCTTCTGGAGGACAGAAAGGAGGCCCGGGGAGGAAAGAGGACTGGCTTAGGGCGCAGGCTCTCCTTTGGAGGCACATCAGCATGCCAGTATCCATCCCTCCAGAATCTTCCCTTTCACTCTGTATATCTCCCCATGCCCCAGTCTCTCCATCATGGTTAGGGTGCAGAGGGGCCTCGTCTTCAGGCAGACACAGAGACAGGGGGCTGTCCTCTGCCGTTCCCATAGTGGTGGTTGTATACAGACTCATAGCGACCCTCATAGGGTTTTCAATGGCTGATTGTTTTGGTAGTGGATTGCCACGTCCTTCTCCCGGTGTTTGCATGGCTAGGGTTTAAACTCCGTCCTCAGAATGCAGAGCATCGCTCTACCACCTGAGCTAAGCCCCAGCCCTCTCCCATGGAGTAAAAGAAATTAAAGACCACCTTCCCCACTCCACCCTAGCCAGGGCGGGGCTGCCGCAAATGCAGATTTCATCCCAACAGACAGAGCCCAGAGGCACCTCTGCCGCTCCCCTCCCAGAATCCCCCGGGAGCTCTGGTGCCTTTATGGCTTGATCCTTGCAGTGAATGCTGCACTGCAGAGCTGGAAGAAGTATGCGCCATCTGCCTGCACCCGCATGTCCCACAAGGCCTCCAGAGAGAGTGGTCGCCCTTCCTTTGAACACCCAAATAGATAAGTAAAGAATTTCCTCCCACACAGCAAAATGCTCAGCTTCCCAAGGTTCCCGGAGAGGAGGGTGCTGGCCACCTCCTGGCCACCTCTTCCCCATGGTCTTGTCCCAGGAAGGTGTCCTGCTCCCCGTCTCTGTCTTGCTCACGGGGTGTCTGTGCTTCTTGTATGGCTTTCCCCATTCGTGAACGGGGCCCATCCCCTCCTCCTCTTCCCAACCAAAGCTGTTGCACGCGCACATTTTACTGAGACTATGCAGCACTCACGTCATGCACAAAATTTAAGGCTGCACCCCCAAACTCAATAATCAGGTGAAATAATATTTCAACACAATAGTTTTTTTTAAATAAAAATAAATGGCAACAACGTATGATAAGCAAAATATCAAAAAAATTAAATGTTTGACACACAATAATTGTAGATATTTACAGGGTGCCATGTGATATTTTGGGGCAGTTGGTAGAGCACTGCTCTGTACTTTCTGAGGACCTAGGTTCGATTCCCTGCACCACAAAAATGGGAGAAGGATGTGGCAATCCACTCTCAAACAATCCCCAAAACAATCAGCCATCGAAAACCCTATGAGGGTCCTTATGAGTCAGACACGACTCAATGGCGCCTAACAACAACAACGTGATATTTCAGCACATGTACACATGAAGGCTGTTCCTTCATCCTTGGGCTCCAGTGTGACTCAGCAGGGCACTGTCACTATGGCTGGGTTGGTCTCCATTCCTGACGTTTTGGTGCCCCTTAACTGGTGTGCCCTAGACCAGAGCCTCTCTGGCCTCACAGTCCCAGGCCTGAGAGATGCCCGAGGAATGCCTGGCACAGGCAGGAACAACTGAACACCTCTCCTTCCCAGCCTGGCCCCGGGGCCTGTTTTCCTTACAAATTCCTTCTTTTCTCCTTTCCACTCTGAGTTTTCTCGCTCTCCATCTTTGAGACCCCAGCCTATTTTCTTATTTTAAAGTTAATGGGAGGACTTTAAATTCCTAATAGTCGGCCCCCCTTCATTTACCTTTCGCCCTTGGCCTTTGTCATTGTCAGAGCCTATGCCTACTTTATTTATATGCCTATCTATTGTCTTATGGCTGTCCTCGCTGCTTCTTGCCTCCACCCCAACCAGAATGCAAGCTTCAGGAATGCTGGGATTTTTACCACAATTGTGAACAGTTCCCAGCATATAGCAGGCACTCAACAAACACCTGTTGAGTGAGTGAATAACAATTTAGTTTCCTTTTTTCTCATCTTTCCCCTCTCAGACTAAGCCTCTATTTTCCTCGCTAAAAGAGGATTCAGTCTTTTTCCTAAATGCAAGGCTGTCTTCGCTGGGCCTCCACTGGAAGCCCTGCAAACAGCCAGCAAGAGGTTTAAAATTACAGTTATTATTTAACAAGTCTGACCTGTTGTTGTTGTTGCTAGGTGCCATCGAGTCGTGTGTGACTCATAGCAACCCTCATAGGGTTTTCAACGGCTGATTGTTTCAGGATCACCTTGGAAGTAGATTACCACGTCCTTCTCCTATTTGGCGGTGCCGGGAATCAAACCCAGCACCTCAGAGACTGCAGAGCAGCACTCTACGAACTGAGCTAAATCCCAGCCCCAAGTCTGACCTAGTCAATGGGAAAAACATTTTTCAGTGCAAACTCCAGGGTTTTCGAGGTGGTTGTGGTGTTATTGTTGTTGTTTTAAATAGGGAGTGATTCTATGTAACTTGAATCAACAGTGATTCTTTTTGAGATCTTAACCAAGACACTTAAGTCTCAGTTTTGATTGCTCTGCCTATATAATGGGTGTATTGATTCCAGTACTACCAACCTGACTGTTATTGTACAGCTTAAACAAAAAGTTAACGGATGTGCCTAGACATGCTTTGGGATATATAAAGCATCTCATAGATTCAGAGGTATGTAAAGTGTTACTAACACTGGACCAAGATAGAGCAAGGCAGCCTCTGATACAGACCCTGCTCAAGCAGCTGCCCATTTCACAGATGAGAAAACCAAGGTCCCAAGCAGTCAAGTGCTGATACAAGGGAATTGCTGCTAGAAGTTGGGAGTCCTGACTCCCAGGACAATTTCTGGCATCTCTGAGTTTTCAGGTACTAATTCCACAAGAGCAGGGATACCAGGCTGTGCTCTGAGCCCAGGTCAAAAGCGCCATGGCTGGCAGGGAAATTCCCAGCTCTCAGATTTCCTTGCAAATCTCAACTCTTCCTAAGTAGCCTGAGGAGGGAGGCATTTTAAATGAAATCCTTTCCCATCCGTTCCATTTCTGAGCTCCATTTCTGAGTGGCATCTGAATGAGGATTTTATAGACATTTCATTTCCCTTCCTTGTTATCCTTCATCTGCTGTCCTCAGAGCAGGCTGTGGCTGGAGCCCCAGCGAGGCACAGGGCGTAAATCTCCCTGAGTGGGAGCTGTGCCTTGGCCTCAGGTCACGGGGCGGCACCATCTCCCCCTGAAGATCAGTCACACGGGAGGGGCAGGGCCCCGAAGGGGGCAGAAGGCGCATGGAGATCCATCTCTCCAATGTCAGGCTTCCTGCGCGGCCCTTAATGACTGAAATTTACATGTGTGGAGAAAATTGCCATTTCCCCTGGCAGGCATGGATCAGACAACCGGGGTCGATAGGCTGTTTAGCAGGTGGGCAGTCTATGGGCTGCGCACCCCTCTGACTCAGAATCCTCTGGCTTCTTACTGTGTATGTGATCATGACCGTGAGGATGAGCCAGAATCTGCACCTTTGTGTGTCTGCGACGAGTCTGGGAGTGCGTGTGTGAGAGAGAGATGTTCTCGCGGCTGTCTTTGTGTAGATCAATGTGTGTTTCTTTCAAAAAATATATTTCTCATTTCCTGCATAAATTATTTCATGCAAAAGGCCATCCGGAGCTCAGTGCCTAGCATCCCTTTTCAATAAAGCAATATTATCAGAGCCTGGTCCCAAAACTCGTCCCAGGAGAGGCTTTTCCTGGATTCTTTGTCAAGCGAAATGTCACTGACTCACCAACAATGAGAAGAAAGATTCTTCCTGTTTATTTCCCAGGTGAGGCAGAGCAGAAGCAGCTCAGCTTCGTGACATCTTTTCCCTGGCTACGTGGGCAGGTGGCTGTGTGGGCAGGTGGGCAGGTGGGCAGGTGGCTAGGTGAGCGGGTAACTAGGTGGGCAGGTGAGCAGGTGGCTAGGTGGGAAGATGAGCAGGTGGCAAGATGGGCAGGTGGGCACATAGCTAGATGGGCAGATGAGCAGGTGGCTAAGTGGGCAGGTGGGCAGGTGGGTGGGTGCCAAGTAACCATGACGAGGAGATCACAATAGAATCTTTGGGCTCTGCTTTTCATTTCTATGCCTTTACTCACTTTGTGACTTTGGGCAAGTCACTTAACTTTTCTGACCTCAGTTTCCCCTTTTAAAAAGTGGAACTAATACCTTCTTCATAAGGTTGTTACAAACTGGACACTCTTATTACCTGAAAAGGAGATTAGCATGGGATGCGTTGTATGCTTTGCATGTCCTCTGCTGAACATATATGTTTATCATTTATTAAACACCTAATATATACAAAGACTGCAGCCATAGCCCTGTGGCATCCGATCCTGTCAAATCTTGGAAGCTAAGCAGGGTCAGGCCTGGTTAATAGTTGGATGGGAGACCATCTGGGAACACCAGGTGCTGTAGGCTTGGGAGATGGACCCAGCAACCCACTCCCCAAAATCAATCCGTCATTGAAAACCCTATGAATAGCAGAGAAGCACTGACAATAGTGTTTTGCCTGTTTTATGTAGGGTCGCTATGAATCAGATACCAACTCGACTGCACCTAACAACAACAACAACAATATATACAAAACACATTTTTGGCTCTGGGGAGACACATGAGTTTGAGATTCCATTTAGGATTACCTAATCTGGTGGGGTGGACAGACTGGACACGTGTAGTTACGCTTTGGTGGGGTGAATGCGAAGAGGACCATGCACAGGAGGCTGTAAGCTGCTAGAGCCACCTCTGTGGTGCCCTGCAGAGAGTGGAGTGGACCACAGAGAGCCCGATTAGGAGGCTCTGGGAGAGCTGAGGTGTGGCAGTGGCTATGGACAAGAGGGAAATGTAGGTCACACGGGCTGGGGCGGGAGCAGAAAAAGAATGGCTGGATGGTACCAAGACACCCTTACTTTTCACTGCTTTGAAGAAGGCTACCTTGGAACCCTGGGTCATCCAGCAGCCTGGCAGGGGGTGGGAGCTGGGACTCAGGGATTGGAGGGTCCGACCCCTGGGGAAAGAAATGGTACTGGAGACATGGGAGGAGACTGGGGTCACGGGCAGAGAGACAGGCAAGGCTTTGCAGATTGTCAACGCCAAGGTCCTCTGATGGGGATGACATTCTCTTCAAGAATGAAAACCCTGCTGAGCCAGGTTGAGGGACTTCCTTAAAGTCAGGCTGGTCCTGGTCAAGTTAAAAGGCACATTCGCTTTCCACGAGAGATTCTCGATCTCTCCCCCGGCCATTTCTCCAGACAGAGAGTTTGCAGCCAGTCAGATTCTGGGCAGCTCTCCTGACTGCTTTCACCCTTCCTGCTCCTTCATTCATCCCTCCTCTGACAGCCACACATCGCCTGACGCTAGGCCAGAGATGGAAGCGCCAAGCGGGAAACACTGAGTCCTTGCTCACTCGAAGTGCAGACAACTACAGAGCCAGATGGTAATCATTCAGCAGCACATGGCTAAGAGCTCTGGTCTTTATCTCCTAGGCATGGTCCCAGCTATTGGGGAAGCAGAAAGGAGGAAATGACTAACCCTACAGGGGGAAGTAAACAGCCTTGACAGAAAACTTGGGAGAGCTGAATCCCAAAGGATGAGTAAAATTTCACTAAATAAGATCTAAACATACTATCACTACTATCATTATCATTAGCGTGACTGACAATAGTCACCATTAGTTAGAGACTTACTCTGTGTCACTGCAGAGCACTTTGCTATGGGCTAAACACATCATATATGATGTAGTATCATAAAAGCCTAAGAAACACCCTGAGAGGCAGGTTATCAGTGTTCCCATTTTATAGAAATAGAGAAACTATTGCCAAAAGATTTATACAGGTCACATGGTGAGGAAGAGACACCTAGCATTTGGATCCCAGCTTGACTGACATCACCACTGAATTCTCTCCCACACTCAGTATTACCGCAGGAAGCCTATGAAATAATCCTCAGTTCAGCCAAAAGCTCTCAATTCAGGGACACCTTGAAGTATAGAGAATTGCAATGCCTTTAGCAATGAATAATAATAACTAAATAGGCAAACTCTTAACTGAACTTATTCAGCATTGATCTGAGTTTATGTTTTCTAATAATGGCTCCCCCGCCTGTCTGTCAGTTTTCTGTACTGTGGGCTGTGTGTTGCTGTGATCCTGAAAGCTGTGCCACTGGTATTTCAGATACCAGCAAGTCCACCCATCATGGGTAGGTTTCAACTGGGCTTCCAGACTGAGACAGATTAGGGAGCAGGACCTGGCAGCCCACTCCTAAAACAATTAGCCATTGAAAACCCTATGAATAGCAGAGAAGCATTGTCAGATACAGTGCCAGAAAATGAGCCCCCAAGGTTAGAAGGCACTCAAAAGATGACTGGGGAAGAGTTTCCTCCTCAAAGTACAGTTGACCTTAATGACGGGAATGGAGTAAAGCTCTTGGGCCCTCCATTAGCTGATGTGGAATAACTCAAAATGAGAAGGAACAACTGTAAACATCCATTAATAATTGGAATGTGGAATGTATGTAATATGAATCTAGGAAAATCAGAAATCATTAAAAGGGAAATGGAGCACATAAATATCGACACTCTAGGCATAGTAAGCTAAAATGAACTGGCTTGGGCCATTTTGAATCAGACAATCATATGGCCTACTATACCAGGAATGACAGCTTAAAGAAAAATAGGCTTGCATTCATCATCAAAAAAGATATCTCAAGATCTGTCCTAAAGTACAATGCTGTCACTGACAATAATATCCATACGCCTACAAGTAAGGTCAGTTAATATGACTATTATTCAAATTAATGCACCCACCACTAAGGCAACAAATGAAGATAGTGAAGATTTTTACTAGCTTCTGCAATTTGAAATAGATTGAACATGCAATCAGGACATACTGAGAATTCCTGGTGACTATAATGCAAAAGTTGGAAATAAAGAAGGCGGCTCAGTAGTTGGAAAATATGGCCTTGATGACAAAAATGATGCTGGAGATCTCATGATAGAATTTTGTCAGACAAATGACCTTTTCATTGCAAATACATTTTTTCAACAACATAAATGATGACTATACATGTGGAATTCACCAGTTGGAACATACAGGAACCAAACTGACTACATTTGTGGAAAGAGACAATGGAAAACCTCAATATCAAAAGTCAGAAAAAGACCATGTGCTGATTATGGACTAGACCATCAACTGCCCATATGCAGGTTCAAATTGAAATTGAAGAAAATTAGAACAGGTGTATGAGAGCCAAGACATGATCCTGATTATATCCCATCTGAATTCAGAGATCACCTCAAGAACAGGTTTGATGCATTAGACACTAATGATCGAAGACCAGATGAGCTGTGGCATGCCATCAAAGATATCATTCATGAGGAAAGCAAAAGGTTATTAAAAAGACAGGAAAAAAAAAAGGACCAAATTACATGTCAAAAGAGACTTTGAAACTTGCCTTTGGACGACTAGCAGCTAAAGTAAAAGGAAGACATGATGAAGTTAAGGAACTAAACAGAAGATTTCAAATGGTAGCTCAAGAAGACAAAATCAAATATTATAATGATGTGTGAAAATTTCCAGTTTCATCATATGGTTGTGAAAATTGAACTCTGAATAAGGGAGAAAGGAAAAAATTGATGCTTTTGAATTATGGTGGTAGAGATGAATATTGAATGTACCATGGACTGCCAAAAGAACCAACAGATCCATCCTAGAAGAAGTGCAACCAGAGTGCTCCTTGGAAGCAAGGATGGCTAGCCTATGTTTTATGTATTTTGGACATGTAGTCAGGAGGGACCACTCTCTGGAGAGGGGCATCATGTTTGGGAGAGTAGCAAGTCAACAACAACAACAAAAAAAAGGATGACCCTCAACTAGATGATTGACACAGTGGCTGCAACAATGGACTTAAACACAAAAAAAATCATGTGCCTAGCACAGAATCGAGGAGCATTTCATTCTGTTACACATAGGGTTGCTATGAGTCAGACCTGACTCTATGGGACCTAACAAAAACAACAATAATAACGGCTCCTCTTCATGTTACCAAAATGATACTTTTTTTTTTTTCAGTATAGGGGAGTTGAACCCAGGGCCTCAAGCTTCATCCTTTGCAAGCACTGTACCACTGAGCTGCACCCTTAGCCCATTTTTTACTTTTTTAATTATGAGACAAGGTCTCACTAAGTTACACAGGCTACCTCTGGTCTTGAACTTGTGATCCTCCTGCCTCTGCTCTGCCTCCCAAGTCACTGGGATTACAGGTGTGAGCCACCGTGCCCGGCTCAGAATGATACTTTGGATGATCTACATGGGCATAGCACTAACCTAGGTATGTAAAGGGGAAAAAAAGAAAGAAAGAAAGATGCAGTGCTTGTCCTCAAAAGTTTATGATGCCATTGAGGAGAATTAGTTTAAAGATCAGAAGTTCAGAAAATAGAGTAAGATGAAGGTCCAATCAGAGGATGGGGAGGTGGCGCCAGGTCTCTCAGCTGCAGAGGGATAGGAGTGGACCTGGCCTTTGGGGTTGGGGAGGAGCTCCAAGCAGAGAGGCAGGGGGAGCCCCAAGTCCTCCAGCAGGAGGCCAGGAAGCTCAGGCATGGTATGAGCTTAGTGCAGGGACAGTGGCAGTCGGGCTCAGCTGGAGGAAAGTTTCAGATTCAAAAGCAGCAGGGGATTGAGTAAGAGGGGGAGATCCAAGATGATTCTGAAGGACAAGAGGATAAGCTGAGAAACTTGGAGTTTTTTGTCTTCTTAGGCCCCGGCGAGCCATTATGGATTTAGCTCCGGGGAGAAACCATACAACCAGTGTGGGCGCTAAATGAGCTTCCCAGGGGGCCCCTCCCCAAGAGTGGGAGTAGAGTCGGGCCAATGGAGGACCACCTCAGCCTGGCTGCTCCTGTCACATCCGAGGCTGTCCATGAGATGGCAATTGGGCTCAATAGCTGTTCGAGTTGTCAAGAACAGGATGGGAACTGTCACGCTGTGGGGTCCTGCTTGTTTCTACATGACAGTGACAATGTCCGTGACAAGGATGATGGGACAGACTTCAGAGTGGTGGGAGATTTTGTCAATGTCACAGAGCGCACTTGGGGCGAAGCTAGTACTTGCTGCCACACCTTAGCTTGCGTTCCCCAGTAGGGGGCTGAGAGGAGCCCAAAGGCTGCCACAGGCACCCCCCGTTGGACAAAGGCTGGAAGGTCCTCTTAGCGAGCCACACTGCCTTTGCTGCATTTGTGGAAGGGCCCTGTGTGGGCTCAGAGCGAGGACAGGCTCTTTGTGGGCTCTTGGGCCACTCAGGACAAAGACCGTGGCGCTTTTTGCTCCTTAGACACCAGCAGGGAGCAGCTTCCCCCAAATGCAGGGGTCAGGCCTTTGGTTTGGGGCCCTGGCCAGAGATCCCCTGGGCTCAGAGGTCTTCATCGCTGTCCTCCCATCTGCCAAGGGCAAGTAGGCAAAGCAGGTAAAGTCAGTCTCTGGGAAAGGCTGCCCGTGCCCGTCAGAGGGCGCCCAGGAAAAGTGCACCTGCACATTGGGGAGGCGCCCACGGGAGCTGCAGGGCTGGCAGCGAAGCCACTCCATGTCTCGAGGAGCCCAGAGGGACCCTATCTTCCATCTGAAGCCTGCTTCCTTCCTTGTCTCCTAAAACATCGGGTCACACAGGGCCCAGGCTCTGGCTGTCTTTCCATCTGTCTGTCAGCTGGGCTCAGCCCCAGGACTGGGCAGTACGGTCACCTGTTAACCTCTCAGAGGCTGAGGACTTTGATGATGAATGGGGCTGTGGCAGGGTCTCCACCCTAGTCTAAGAAGGTGCCCTGTGCTGCTGGTGGCTGAATTAGGAAGGATGACCCCACACACCACATGCTCCCTGTCCCCACCAAGCCTGGACTGTGTCTCATTCTCCTCTGTGCTTCCTGACACGTGGCTTTCCCTCCCCGTGGCTCTGAGGAGTCACTGGCGGTGATGGGAAGGAGATTACAGGCTGTATTTCTGCCTCCAAGCTTGCTCCAGGCTGTAGAGAAACACATGGAACTAGCTTGTTTTCAGTTCCAGGAGAGGAGAAATCTGTGTACATTGTAGCCCCGAAGTGACATCCTGCACGGGGGCATACCACTGTCACCTCTGATCGTCCTTCCTCTGGCTAATGTGCGTTTATTAATCCCCGAGTGGGAAGCAGGTTGGCTTGGTTTCTCTTCCCTAACACCGGGCGACTCCTCTCTGAGCAGTCCCTACTCCTCTGTACCAGCTCTGGGGTGGGGGCAGGCGGAAATGCAGCCACAGCGGAGAGGTGGCAGCCTGTGGCTACAGCAGAACATGATGAGGGAGCTCTGGCCCCTCAGGGGCATGGAGGGCATGAAGAGAGACAGGGCTGAAGGCCATGTGCCACAGTGGGGCTTCTTCCCCTCCTCACCCCAGACCCAGCCTGTGTCTGGTCCTTGCCACTGCGGGCTTTGGCAAAGGAAGGCATGGTATGGTGAGGCCGACAGCCAGAGGCCACATGATAGGCACGTGGCTGGTTGACAATTACTTCCTTTCCATTCACCTTTCCCACCTCAATGCGAGCACCTTGAAGGCAGGGAGAGAGAAGTGGGCGTGGAATCACGTGTAGAAGGTGCTTCATCTTTGGATGCTCAGGCCCTGGCACATGATAGATTCTTAATACAGGGATCTAAAGTGAATTGATTTGCACCTACACAGAAGAGGAGAGGAGGGAATAGAAAAAAGCCACCCCAGGCTGGGCATAGTGGCACACGCCTGTAATCCCAGCAACTCAGGAGGTGGAGGCAAAGAATGGTGGAGGCAAAGGAGGTAGAGGCAGGTTTGAGGCCAGAGGCATCCTGTGTAACTTAGCGAGACCCTGTCTTAAGACAAAACATAAGAAAGGAGCTGGAGGTGCAGTTTAGTGGCAGAGCACTCGTATGCATGAAGCCCTGGATTCAGTCCCTAGTACTATTAAAAAAAGAATGAAAGTCACCCCAAAACAGCTCTTCCACCTGCCACATCAGCCTCAGACACCTGGAAAAGGAAGTGAGAGAGGCTGAGTTAGCCAGGCTCCTAGGTAGGGCCCACACTGCCACTCTGTTCATCCACCTCTGCCCTCCCCTCCAGGAAGCCCAACATTGGCTTAGCACTTCCAGCTGTAAGCAGTTTTTGGATTGGTGAGCAGTATAAGAACAAAGAGAAGGAAGAAAGTTTGGAAAATGAAAACACTAGAGTTGGAGGATATACACTTGCTGCCATTTTCCTAGGCAAGCGCTGTGCTTGACCTTCCTAAGCCTTGTTAGCCACGTCTGTAAAATGGGAACAGCTGCCTGTCAGGAGAAGGGCCACTTCTCATATGCTGCCAGGGGGTGGTAAAAAGGGGTGACCTCTCTGCAAGGAATTTGTAGGAACTCTTTAAAGTGAACTCACCTTTGGACTTGGCAAATCTACATCTAAAAACATCCTAGGAAAATGATCAAGTCTGGAGCAAAAGTCAGCTAATAAGAAATGGTCATTCATTTTAAGAGAATTAAGCCAGACCCAGAAAGATAAACATCAAATGTTTTCTCTCACATGTGGATGTTAGACTTCAATATATGTTCATTATTAAAACATATAGATCATGAAAGCAGACAGGATTTAACTAGGGAAAGATAACGGACTAAAGGGGGAGGAGACAAGAAAAAAGGGTAATGGCAGAAAAAAATATATCATGCATATTGCGCTTATGGCAAAATCGGGATATATGCATACCGAAAAATATACTCACAATAAAGACATGCAAGTAGAAAGGAGACCATTGGTGGGGAGGGAAGTGAGGGGAGAGGAGGGTCATGAGAGGGAAAGGGGGAAGTTAACATGAGCAATGTACAATAGAATGCATGTATGGAAATGTCATAATGAGACCCAGTAAGTTGTACATTAAGAGTTACTAATAAAAAAGTTTGTCATTATTTGTTTACCATCACAAAAACTGGAAAAAATCTAAATGACATTATGATTTTAAAAATTGAGTAATTAGAGTACCTCCATAAATGCAATTTCATACGTTGATTAAAACTATAATATAGGTGTCCTTTTCAGGAAAAGTATGTGTGATGCATTGTTAAATATTGAGCAGTATGTGTAGTAGAGCCCTACTCTTAAAACAGAAGTGTTTTACTGAAAATGTTAACTGTGGTCATTTATCCAGTGTAGGATTACAACCAACTTAATGTTTCTCCTCTTATTTATCTATTTTCTACAATGTTGTTGTTAGGTGCTGTCGAGTTGGTGTCCGCCTCATAGCAACCCTACATACAACAGGCGGAACACTATTGTCAGTGCTTCTCTGCTATTCATAGGGTTTTCAATAGTGGATTGATTTTTGGGAGTGGGCTGCTGGATTCTTCTCTTAATCCTATAGCACCTGGTGTTCCCAGGTGGTCTCCCATTCAAGTACTAACCAGGCCCAACTCTGCTTAGCTTCCGAGATCTGACGTGATGGGATGCCACAGTACTACAGCTGCAGGCTATTTTCTACAACAAGTCTTTGTTATTTTATAAATACAATGAAAAATATTATATTGAAATGCCTACTCCTGAAGTTTGTTTTAAGAACTAAAGAAGAAACCGGGTGTTATGAAACATGCTTGTGACCCCAGTGACTTGGAAAGCAGGGGCAGGTGGATCATGAGTCCAAGGTGAGAGGCAGCCTGTGTAACTTAGTAAGATCCTGTCTCAAAATAAAAGATAAAAAAGTGGGTAGGGATCCAGCGCAGTGGCTGAGTGCTTGCCTGACATGCTTGAGGTCTTGGATTCAAACCCATCAGTACTGAAAAAAAGAGATTTTATACACACACACACACACACACACACATACACACACACACACACCTGGAGATATTACAGGTGAAGGCACTTTGTAAAGTGAAAAATTATACAGATATAAGTTAGAGTTCCTGCTCACCAAAGAGCTCACAGTATGGAAAGAGATGACAGATCTGTAAGATGACCCTAGTATGGGACAGAATGTGGCAAAGGCTTCTAGAAAACAACATGTTACTTGGAAGTCGCATGTTACCTGGGAACAGAGAGGAGGAAAATTGCTCTGGCTGCCGGGGCGGCTGCCAGGTTGTCTGAGGTGCATGGTGGATAAGGGCTAGGGTCTTGCCTGAGAGAAATGCAGAATCGGAGCCCTGGGAGACGTGGGAGTGGTGGGACGGGGCGGCGAACTGAAAGTGGTTCTGTTAGGATGGAAAGCAGACAGTGCCCGGGTACAGAGTGGAAGATGTATCTGAAAGGACAGTTACGGGTCCCCTGCCATCACCCAAAGGCTGTGCTCAGTCCAGGGCAGTCAACAGACATTTGGCCAGTGTGTTCCGTAAGCAAAGAGCTGCTGCGATCCTGGAGAGGGCGGCAACCAGCAGTGAACCCACAAGGGGCAGTGAGTGCTCGCTGCCCTGCTGGCTGAGCCTGCCGCGTACAGCGTGTTCCTCCTGAGTGTGGATGAAGTCCCCTGCCTGGAAGCACAGTACGCAGATGCACTAGGGGGCTGATGATGGGTACCACACCTGGCAGTGACCAGCCTGCCAGGAAGGAGGGCCCTGTGGATACTGAGCAGCTGGCAATGAAAAGAAGGAGACAGGACTCTTCAGTCCTGGAGAGAAAGAGAGAAGGGAAGGTGACTGGGAGTGAAAGAGAGAAGGGATTGTGACCGGGAGTGAAAACTAGGTGGGGCTTGGAGGCAGGAGGAACTCGACCCACATGGCCAGAGACATGGGAGTCAGCAGAGTTCATGGGCAAGGTCATGGGAGGGCAAGGTCACAGGGGGAAGAGCAGGGTTCAGGGAGTGAGACACCACTCACTGGATGTTCACAGTGCCCGCGCCCTCCCTGATCCTGCCATCTTGGGCTTCTCCCTGTGGCTGGGCAGGCACTAGCCAGAGGACCTACAAAGGGGCCTCAACATCCTTCGGCTCCTCTTGGGAGGAGTCTTGGGTGTGGAGTAGGGGAGGTGAGGGGTCCCGTCAATCCAGAGCTTGCTTGTTAATGGGAATGCATGAGCCACCTACCCACCCTTGAAGCTTCTCTGGGCTCATGCCCGCCTCCTAGCAGACCCTGGCTATTCTCTCAGCAATGGAAGAGGCAAACCTCCCTTGGGATCCTGGAGGCCGTCTATCACCACCCTCGCCTCCCAGCAGTGTGTGCACACATGTATGCTCCTGCGCGCACACGCACACACACACACACACACACACACACACACATTTCCTTTTCCCACTGCAGGGCCCAGCCTGGCCAAGGGTTTGCTCCTCCTATTGTCTTGTCACTAGCTAATTACATTCTCTACTGAGGTGCAAATGTGATTTTACAGGGAGACTGAGGTGGTGTTAGCTTGGAAGGAGCTGATAGTGTTAAAGATGCATTTGCCTCAGGCTGGCCTGCAGCCATACCACTGTGGCGTCCCATCCCATCAGATCTCAGAAGCTTAGCACAGTAGGACATGGTTAGTACCTGGATGGGAGACTGCCTGGGAACACCAGGTGCTGCAGGCCTGGGAGAAGGACCTGGAAACCCACTCCCAAAAAACAATCAGCCATTGAAAACCTTATGAATAGCAGAGAAGCCCTGACAAAAGTATTTCGTCTGTTGTACATAGGGTCGCTATGAGTCAGACACCGACTCAATTTGACACCTAACAACAAGAAACACCTCAGGCAGCACAGGGCTGGAGCTCTTGGCTGGGCGTTCCACCCAGTGCCACCCCGGAAGTACAGTCCAGGCCTCCTTGAAGTCAAATCAGCAATGTGTCCATAAGGAGAAATTGCTGGGACTGTTGGGAAGTGTCCGGCCAGGCCTTATGACAAGGCTGACCACCCAACCTTGTTTCAAAAATGAAGAAACAAAATTAATTCACCGTAACCTAAAGCTACATTAAAAAGCCATGTCGCCAACGCCACCCATAGGCATGGATTGTTCTTCTCTGCTTTGGGTGCACTCCCTTCCTGACCTTTCCTTCCTGCTGCCCTCAGGCGCCTGCAGCCATAGCCCTGTGGCTTCTGATCCCTTCAGATCTTGGAAGCTAAGCAGGGTCAGGCCCAGTTAGTACTTGGATGGGAGACCGCCTGGGAACACCAGGTGCTGTAGGCTTGGGAGAAGGACCCAGCAACCCACTCCCAAAAAACAATCAGCCATTGAAAACCGTATGAACAGCAGAGAAGCACAACAATAGTATTTCACCTGTTGTACGCAGGGTTGCTATGAGTTGGATACCGACTTGACGGCACCTAACAAGCCCTCAGGCACCCTCCCCACCCCATGGCATCAGTGTCCCTCCAGACCCCCAGCTAAAGCCTGTTTTCCTTCGTGGGGCGGGAAGCTCAGCGATAGACCTGTAAGAGCCACCTTCCTCGGGGTCCTCTAGAGTCCTAGAGCCAGGTGCCAGCT
This sequence comes from Pedetes capensis, assembly GCA_007922755.1. Taxonomy (NCBI): domain Eukaryota; kingdom Metazoa; phylum Chordata; class Mammalia; order Rodentia; family Pedetidae; genus Pedetes; species Pedetes capensis. The sequence goes on along the minus strand of VMDO01000023.1, from coordinate 12,951 downwards.
GGGAACCAAAATCACTCCCAGACACCTGCCCGCCACCGGGGAGAGAATGGGGTGCACCTGAGGTCAGGCAACCAGACACGCGACCGCAGGGTCCTTCTAGTTGTCCCAAGGTTTGGGCTCCAAAATGGCCAGGGCGGGAGGTGGGGTGGTCACAACCGCTCTGAGGAGAGAGCGAGGAATGGCAAATATGGTTGGACGTCTGTAGAGGAAATAGAATCCGTGCCTTCTAGACGAGAGTATACCTGGGGAGGAGGCGGGGAAGGGGTGAGCAGAGCCCCGAGTCCTCTGTCCTCTGCCGCCCCTGCTGAGAGCCACTACGTCTGCCTTCCACACAGGTACTCGGGCTGCAGCTGATAGGAAGCGTGTCTGGCCCAGCTGGAAGTGAGAAGAGGGGCGTGGGGCTCCTGAAGACCATCCCAGAGGCCACGGGATCACTCAACAGTAAGAAATGCTTTTCTGTCTTTAGCAGACACTTAAACCCACAAGAAATGGGTTCAGTTCAGGTGCGGGTTCAATATGTTAAAATTCAGAGGGCTTGTGTTCAGTTCAGGCTTGGGCTTAAAATTTTAATCCTATATGTAGATAGGTCATATATATATATATATATATATATATATATATATATATATATATATGTATTTGTGGTACTGGGGGTTGAACCCAGGGCCTTGCGCCTTCCTGCTTTACAAGTGCTGGACCACTGAGCAGCACCCTCCGCCCATTTTTTTACTTTTTGAGACAGGGTGTTGCTAAGTTACACAGACTGCCTCTGGTCTCGAACTTGGGATCCTTCTGCCTCTGCCTCCCAAGTCTCTGGGATCACAGGCGTGCGCCACTGTGCCAGGTTACAAATAAAAATTTTTTTCAATTTTTTTTCAACTTTTAAATAGCTGGCAATACCAAAAAAAAAAGAGAGAGAGAGAGAGAGAGAGAGAGAAACAGAAAAGCATTAAAAGTTGAATCCAAAAACAATTGTTCACTGGATTCAGGCTCAAGTTCCAGTTTTCGTTCAGAAAAATGTTTAAAAATGATTGAACTGGATCTGGTTTCGGGTTTGAGTCTGGTTTCAGTTTGAAGCCCTGCTATCTATACATAAGATTTAAACCTGAATCAAACCCAGACCTGAAGCCTGTAAATTTTAGCATAGTGAAGCTGCACTTGAACCTGAACACAATTTTCCCTGTGTTTGAAGTCCTGCCCCAGGCAGCTCTAACCTCCTTCTCAAAGCCTGCAGCAGGAGCTGATCACCTGAGCCGACACTTAGTGAACGTGACACTGCCTTCCCATGTCTTACTTCACCTCCTTCGCTCCTGGAGGACGAGGGTCAGGTCTTGTCCCCGCGCACTCGGTGCATCTGCCTGTTCTATGAGCAAGGAGTTGTCGGTGGGGATGGAAGGGGTGTGGCATGCATCCATGACAACGGTCACATTTGTACAACTCTCTGGAGCAAGCATTATTATTTAAGAATCACCTGGGATGGAGGTGGGGGGAGTAGTGACAAATCCAGTTCCCAGGCCCTGCAGCCAGAGACTCTGATTCTGTGAGTTGGGGTAAAGATCTGCAAATCTGCACCCCAAGAATTTTTTATGAACACCAAAGAAACTTAAGCATTTCTGATGAACTTCAAGAAATAGTTCCTCAGACTGTAGTAAGCGTTTTGAACAGAGAATCTCATTTAGTCCTCTTACCAGAGGTGGATGTGGAGTGGTTGTTGTTTTGTTTGTTTGTTGGCTTTTCAGATTCCCTAAGTAACTCATGGGCTGGGATTTAGCTCAGTGGGTAGAGCGCTGCGCTGCAGTCTCTGAGGTCCCGAGTTCAATTCCCAGCACTGCCAAAATGGGAGAAGGACCTGGCAATCCACTCCTAAGGCAATCCTGAAACAGCCAGCCATTGAAAACCCTATGAGGGTCGCTATGAGTCGGATACCGACTCAACGGCACTTAACAACAACAAGTAACTCATAGGCTGGGATTTAGCTCAGTTGGTAGAGCGCTGCACTGCAGTCTCTGAGGTCCTGAGTTCTATTTCCAGCACTGCAAAAATGGGAGAAGGATGTGGCAATCCACTCCCCACACAGTCCCAAAACCATCAGCCATTGAAAACCCTATGAGGGTCACTATGAGTTGGATACTGACTCGACAGCACCTAACAACAACAACAACATAGTAATTCATGATCTCACAGACTTCCATAACAGTAGAGGGAGGGATTTAGAAACCCACTTATCTCATCAACCCTCTTTTCTTTCCAGTATGTCATGATGAGGGCTGGGTCTATTATGGTGAGATGGAGCCCTAATGCCACAGGACCTTGTCCAAGATTTTGTAAATTTCCTTGATGTCCTTACAATTCATCAGCCTTCCTTTGGGGGCAGAAACCATTGCCAAATTCCTCCTGATTTCCCTGCAGAGAGGGAGAGGCAGAGTGGCTATGTGGGTGAAATTTCTGGGCCCAGCTCCCCAGGCACCTGCTTGGTAAAGTCACAGAGGCTCCTAGACGGGCCCATGCCTGAGAAGCAGAGACCTGTCCACATTGCCTGTCCCACTCCCTGTCTTGGGAGCTGTGTCACAGGTATATGAAGCGTGCTCAGCATGCTGCTGCTCCCTGAGGGAAGGTCATCCACAGAGGGTCAAGGCTGCAGTAGGTGATGGTGGGGCAACCCCATGTGGGGGACAGTTAATCTTTGTGACATTGAGAGTCTGTGTCACAGTGGTGGTGCATGCAACTCACTGCACACGTGACTTTGCTTGAGGACGGCAGAGGGCAAGTAAAAAAGAAATGAACATGGGCTGGGGTTTAGCTCAGTTGGTAGAGTGCTGCCCTACACTCTCTGAGGCCCTGGGTTGGAGCCTCAGTACTGCAAAAATGGGAGAAGGACATGGCAGCCTACTCCTGAAATAGTCGGCCATTGAAAACCCTATGAGGGTTACTATGAGTCAGACCTGACTCGATGGCACCTAACAACAACAACAGACTTTCACAACTGGTGAACCAGTAAGAATATATTATTGCCCAACTCTGAGCCTGGAGAAGAACTGAGGCTCTTCCTGTGGACTCTCTCCAGGTGGAGGTTGCAGTGCTGTGTCCAAACAAGCCAGCCTCCTATCCCCTGCATCACCTACACACTGCAAGATGGGGAAATGGGTTGCCTGAGGGCTGACTCCTGCCACGGGTTGTCTTTCTGGAGAGCGGAAGGCTTTTGTAGATGACATAACAGCAAACTCACACATTGCCCTGACCTCCATCCCCCAAATCCCAGCCACACCCTCCCAAACACTGCCCACTGAACTGCCATGTGAGTGACTGTGCGGTCTGTCCTGGGGACCAAATACAGTTGACACTCTTGCTTGGATGGGTGCGACTGGCAAGGACAATTTTTGCAGCTAATGCTGGAAGTGTAGCAATCAGAGAAGCCACCAGCTGCCTCACTTAAATTCTTAGCTCTCTTGCTCTCTTTTTTTAAAATCGTTTTGCTTACATAATCCACCCCCTTTTTATTTTCTAATTCTCTCCTTGCAAAGCTGGCACCAGAGGGGAAGGGCTGGGGTGGAGGGGTAGCAATTACACATCAGTTTGGGGAGCATTTACATTTTGCAATTACAATTTAAAAATAAGTCTCGTTAATGATCTCCACGTGTAAACGACGAACCTTAACTGACATACATATTCTCCCGGGCCTGCCTGCCTCCCCGCTAAGCCGGAGGCTCGGTGGAGGCGGAAGTTCCCGGGGAGGCGCGGAGGAGGATATGCCCGCTGAGAGCTGAGGGGCAGCCAGGGCCGCTAATGTGCCTTTGAAGCTGGTGAGAGGACAGAGATGGGGCCAAGAACTTTGGGCTCCAGGGTCCCTCCTCCTCCCTGTGCTCGCACTGGCCGCTCTCCCTGGGACTGTCTCACGGTCACTCTCTGTGTCCTTAGGAGGCACCACGAGTGCTCAGAGCCGTAGAGAGAGGGAGCCCGCACTGCTGTGCCCTCCCAGCGCGGGGCTTCTCAAAGTTCTGTTGGGCAAACCTAAGTCTCTGTCCCCACGCGCTCATCAACGCACCTGGATGGTCAGGGACTGAGCGGATTCGTGGCACTGATTTCTTAATCAGGGCACAGCATGCATTTTGTCCCTGTTTGGGAAAGACACTTCTGTTCTTGTCAGCGAGCCAATACGTGTGTGTCGGAGCCCTGTGTTTCCTGTGTACTCGCGGGCTTTGCACTGGACCCACCTGGGCTCATATCCCAGCCCGGCCTCCTGCTTACTGTGGGACACGCTCCAGTTCTAGACCGTAGGTCTTTTGCCATCACCACCTTTTCTTTTTCTTTTTCTTTTTCTTTTTTGTGGGGGGGTGCAATGGGGTGGGAGAGGCAGAGTCTTGCTGTGTAACCTAGCTGGCTTCAAACTCTTGATCCTCCTGCCTCAATTTCCTGAGTGCTGGGATTACAGCTGTGCGCCACCACACCTAGCCCAGCATTGCCTTTATGCAATTGGAATGACCATAGTTCGGGCTTCTGTGACAAGGACCTTACGAGAGGTCTGGTGTAAGGGAAGTGCTCAGAGAGGGCTGGCTGCAGTCCAAGGCCCTCCCCCGCAGCCCCCAGGTGCCTCCTTCCTGTACGAAAGTCTCGCTTTTCTCAGCTACCTTCACTAAGCACCGGGCATCTGGTCCTATTTCTCCAGCCTTCTCCTCGGAGGCAGCCAGGCGCACCCTGAGCAGCTCAGGAGGAGCCCCACCCCTGCCCTCTCCCCATGGGTTTCTCTGAAGGCTTCGTGCTGTCCTTCCTGGCTACCCTTCCACTTCCTGCTGGGTGTCTGCCTGACTCTGGCTTTTCCCAAGCCCAGTTCTCTCTTTCCGGGACACTATTTCAACTGGTCAACTCTTCCCACCGCTCCTCTCTGGGTTCCATGTATGTCTCTTACCCGTGGACGAGGGCAGAGGACCAGGAGCCCCTGAGAAGCCTTTCCTCCTGACAGCCTGTAGCCTCAGACTCTCACTCCCTACTTTGGTCCCCTCTACCAAAGACCTGTGCAGAAGCCCTTCATCCCTGGGGCGGCCTCTTCCAGGCCAGGCTCTGTGCCAACACTGCCCACTGCTAGGGCCGGTGTGGTAGCACACACCTGTGATCCCAGCGCTTGGGAGGCTGAGGCAGGAGGATCTAAGTTCAAGGCCAGCCTGGGCTACATCGTGAGATCTTGTCTTGAAAAGAAAAAAAAAAAAAGCTTCTAGTTGCTGCTTGAAACATTCCTGTACAAGCTAGATCTTGCTGTTGCTGTTAGGTGCCGTCGAGTCGGTATCCGATTCATAATGACCTTCATAGGGTTTTCAATGGCAGACTGTTTGGGGATTGCCTTGAGAGTGGATTGCCAGGTCCTTCTCCCATTTTTGCGGTGCTGAGAATTGAACTCGAGTCTGCAGAGACTGCAGCACAGCGTTCTACCAACTGAACTAAATACCCACTCCAAAAAGAGTATGCAGAGATGGAGGAGGCAGCAAAGCCTCCAGAAGCAGGACACACAGCCTTGGGCAGAGAATGCAGAAGGGCTCCTGAGGGAACGCCTTGAACGCAAGGCCTGGGCCTTAGTTCTGTGGTGGTGATTGTTGTTTTCTTTTTTTCTTTTCTTTTATTTTTTTTTCCAGTGCTAGAGCACTGAACCCAGGTCCTTGTGCATCCTAGGCAAGTCCTCTGTCACTGAGCTGCACTCCCAGACCCTTTTTCACCTTACAGGGCCTGGCATTGTAGGCATGTATCATGGCATTGGCCTGGTGTTTATTTTAACAGAATTAATGTTGTATTTTAGGGGAGTTGGGGGTGTAGCTCAGAGGTAGAGTGCTTACCTAGCATGCAGTAAAGCTGTAGGTTTAATCTCCAACACTGAAAAAAAAAAAAACTTCTAAAAAAAGACCTTGCTTTCTTAAAAAGCAAGTTCTAAAAACTTGCTTTTTAAAAAAATTGACACACAATAATTGTACATATTTATGGGGTACAGTGTGAGAATTCCATGCATATATACAATGTGTAATGATCAAGTCAGGGTAGTTAGCACTTGTTTGTTCTTAAATATTTATCATTTCTTCGTATGAAAACTTGCTTTTTTGACCTACAGTATGTGGGAGGCTGCTTTCTTGGTCAAAATAAGTAGATCTACTTCAATTATTTTCTATTGACATATAGTTTTTAGAAAAATATGAATATGTAAGTTATTTGTTTTAGTTATTTTTTAAAATTAGAAATAAAGTACATATGGGAGAGACAAACAGTATGAGAGAGATAAAATTAAAGGTCTCCCTTCTCCCCACCTCTTCAACGACATTATACAGCTTCTGACTGGGGTTGTTTGGTGCCCAATATTCACTGTGCTAAATCATACTCCTAAGTTCCTCTGTTCATGATTTACCTCCACATTAGTAACTTCCTGCTATGAAAGTAAAGGAAATTACTGGGTGCCAGGGTACACGCCCATAATCCTAGCCATTCAGGACACTAAGACAGGAGGATTGCAAGTTCAAGGCCAGAGGCAGCCCGTGCAACTTAGCCAGACCCTATCTCAATATCAAAAAAGGAGCTGGGGGTGCAGTTCAGTGGTAGGGCACTTGCTTAGCATGCATGAGGCCCTGGGTTCAATACCCCAGTACTGAAAAAAAAAAAAAAAAAGAAAAGATGAGGAAATTACCATGCATTCTTTTCCTTCCAATTTGCATATGTTTGGTCATTTTCTATCAAATTATATTTGATACCATTTATTTTAATATAAAGTATAATCATATATATCATGTATTATATAATATGTAATATTATAACCTATATGTTGTTGCCATCTATCCCCACGTGTCTGTCAGCTTGTGGTGCTGTGAAGGTTTATGATTTACTGTGATACTGAAAGCTGTGCCACTGGTATTTCAGATACCAGCAAGGCCACCCATGGTGAACAGGCTTCTGAGCTTCCAAACTAAGACAGACTAGGGAGAAGGACCCAGCAGCCCACTCCCAAAACAATTAACCATGGAAAAGCCCATGAATAGCAGAGAAGCACTTTCAAATATAGTGCCGGAAAATGAGCTTCCTAGGCTGGGCGGCATTCAAGAAATGACTAGGGAAGAGTTGCCTCTTCAAAGTAGAGTTGACCTTAATTACAGGAATGGAGTAAAGCCCTGAGACCTCCATTTCCTTTGTGGTATGACTCAAAATGAGAAGAAATATAATGTCTACAATACTGGTTTAAACATAAAAAGATCATGTGTATGGCACAGTGTTGGGTAGTGTTCGTTCTGCTGTAGATAAGGTCACTATGAGTCAGATCCAACTCAATGACACCTAATAACAATAACATTAATATAAATATAAATCTTTTAAATATTAACAATGTAAAAATATATACTAAATAATATGTAGAATATAACACTATTATATATAACACTGTACACCATATTAATTACTATATAATACATATTATATAATATATTCAATATGGTGTTCCACATAATATGTGGGCTGGGATTTAGCTCAGTGGGTAGAGCGCTGCACTGAAGTCTCTGAGGCCCTGAGTTCAATTCCCAGCACCACAAAAATGGGAGAAGGACCTGGCAATCCACTCTCAAGCCAATCCCGAAGCACTCAGCCATTGAAAACCCTATGAGGGTCGCTATGAGTTGGATACCGACTCGACAGCACTTAACAACAACATAATATGTAGTAATACCCTATATTGGTATATATTAAAATTTCAGTTTCAAGAGGGTAAAAGGGAAGTTAATGTGAGCAATGTACAATGAAGTGCATGTATGGAAATGTCATAAAGAGACCCATGAAGTTGTACATTAAAATTACTAATGAAAGGTTTAAAAAATTAAATTAAAAAATAATAAATGAAGGAAAATAATAAATACTATTAAAAAAAATTCCAGTTTCAAGCTGGGTACGGTAGCACACACCTGTAGGCCCAGCAACTCAGGAGGCAGAGTCAGGAGGATCGCAAGTTTGAGACCAGAGGCAGTCTGCATAATTTAGCAAGTCCCTGTCTCTAAAAAGTAAAAAAATGGGCTGGGAGTGCAGCTCAGTGGTACAGCACTTACAAAACATGCAAGCAGGAGGCCCTGGGTTCAAACCCCAGTACCACACACACAAAAAAAAAGCCAAAAAGAATTCCAGTTTCCAACTCTTTCTCTTTGGTCTTATGACGTTGTTTCACGATATTTTTATTTTATTTCTAATCCTTCGTCGAGTATCCACTATATATTATGTATTATAATATGAGGCTATTCTGATGTGTAATGGACAAGGCTATAAATTGTTGTTGTTAGGTGCGGTTGAGTTGGGTCAGCAGATGCCAGAGTGCTATAGCTGCAGGCAAGGCTATAAATAGCATATGTAATTATATTTATTATACTATATGCAATATTTAGCCAGGAGTGGTGATGCATGCCTGTAATCCCAGAACTGGGGAGGCTGAGGCAGAAGTATGGCCAGTTTGAGGCCAGCCTAGGCTACCATAGCAAGTTCAAGGCCAGCCTATTGCAAAAATAAAAATTTAAATATTATATACAACAATCACGATACTATATTATCTACATTCTTTATGCTGTTAAGATTTAGAAGATTTATATTTTGCTATATAACTGTAGTTGCCTCTGGATTCTGACTAGGATTGATTATAAGATGGAAATATAAGGCATTAAACCTACTTCTTGTTGTTAGGTGCCATTGAGTCGGTGTCCAACTCATAGCGACACTGCGCACAACAGGCGAAACACTATTGTCAGTGCTTCTCTGCTGTTCATGGGGTTTTCAGTGGTGGATTGATTTTTGGGTGTGGGTTGCCAGGTCCTTCTCCCAAGCCTATGGCATCTGGTGTTCCCAGGCGGTCTCCCATCCAAGTACTAACCAGGCCCGACCCTGCTTAGCTTCCAAGATCTGACAGGATCTACAGCTACGGCTGCGGGCTTATGGAAATATTATTCAACTGTATAATCAAATAGTGTGTGTGATCTGGCTGTAGGAAGGAAAGGATCCCCAGCCATTACAATCCTGGCCAGTGCAGTAGAACCTGGCAAGCGCCGTGGTGCAATGGCCCCTCACCTTCCCTCCCAATTTCCCCCTTCCTGTGGGTCACATTGAGCTGCTGCTCTTTCTTCCATATGCCGCAACTGCTTCTTCCTTGAATTCCCTTGTATTACAACGCATAACACTGTGTTTTGCTGGGATATCACTTCTAGATTTTTTGTATTAGTAAGTGCAAAAGAAACTGAGTTTGCCATGTGCAATACTTACTTTATTTTGTCTTCACATGTGTTTGATAATCTGACCACGCTCAGAATCCCAGGTTCAAAACTGTTTTCTCCCAGGTCTTTCTTCTGTGTGATGGGAATCAAACCCAGGGCCTCTCACACGCCAGGCAGACACTATCCCACTGAGGGGCACCCCCAGCCCTGTCTCTTAGGTCTTGGTGACTTGGCTCCACTGGCTTCTATGTCCCATCTTGCACTGAGGATCTGTGGGAACTTTTGGGTTCCTTTTATTGATTTAGTACCCTGTGCTGCCTTAGCTCTGCCTTTTCTTCTTTCTTTTTGTTTTCCTTAGCTCTCAGTATCCTCTTAAATCTAGAGTTACCTGACTTCAGCTCAGGGAAATTGTCATTCTGTTCTTCCTTTGTTTTGCCCCTCTGTAGTCTTGTTTTTGTTGTGCTGGAACTCCCGCTGCCCAGCACAGTGCCTGGCACACGGGAACTGATTGCTGAGCTTGATACTTAGACCCTGAGTTCAAGTGAGGACCTTATGGGCTGACTTGCTGCATGACCTTGGGCACGTTTTTTCGTTTGTCCAGGGAAGAGGTTGGACTCATGACTTCTCAGCTCTGCCAATCCTTTGACAACCAGCCCTAGAGCTTGGGTCCCCAAGTGCTCCTGGATGGGGGAGGAAGCAGTGAGTTTATGAGGAGTGAAGGTGCAGATCAGAGTGCTCTCAGAAGCCAGCCTCCCACTGTGAACCTTTCCCATGAACCCCCCATCTCTCCCGCATTCCTTTCTGCCCCCTGGGGACCGTTCTCCTTGATCTTCTCAGTCATTCTGAAGTGGACGCCCTAAACTCTTCATCCCCTCTGTCCATCCTGTCTGTTCCCCACACTCTCACCTCACATGCATGCGTGGGCCTGGTTACAGAAATAATCCTAACCACATAAGTGTCTCACTCAGTTGTCACTTTCCTCCTTGTGTGAACTCCAGGACAAGGAGATGGCAGACTGCTCTTCTCTGGGCCCCAAAGTAGAGGTTCTGCCCAGGGACAGCCAGGCCCTGTTGTTGTTAGGTTCTATGGAGTTGGGTCCAACTTATGGGGACCCTATGTACAATAGAACGAAACACTCCCCAACACTGTGCCATGCCCAGTACTGTGTCCGGGCTTCTCTGCTATACATAGGGTTTTCAATGGCTGATTGTTTTGGGGATTGCTTTGGGCGTGGATTGCCACATCCTTCTCCCATTTTTGCAGAGCTGGGGATCAAACCCAGGGCCTCAGAGAGTGCAGAGCAGCACTCTACCGACTGAGCTAAACCCCAGCCCCAGCCAGGCAGAGGTGGAGGCAGGAGGATCATAAGTTCGAGACCACAGGCAGTCTGTGTACTTAGCGAGACCCTGTCTCAAAAAGTAAGAAAATGGGCTGAGGGTGCAGCTCAGTGGTCCAGCACTTGCAGAGCATGCAAGTGCAAGGCCCTGGGTTCAACCCCCAGTACCACATAAATAAATAAATAAATAAAATAAAAGGAAGAAAGCACAGAGAGGCCTGCAGCCAGCAGTGGGCTGGCCCAGCTTTGGCAGACTGGTTCTCCTGGAGGCCATCCTGCATGAGGATAGTTTTCCTCCTCCTTTTCACCCTAATGACCTCTCCCATGCAGCTCCCCTGCGTGCCCAGACCCACCTGCTCTGGACAGAGCCTCTAGATCCAGGAGTCACGAGTCTTCCTTCCTTTTCCCTAACCCTGAAAGATCCAGAGAAACAAGTGCTCGGATCCCAGGAGATCAGTATCTGTTCTAAATTGGAACATCCTAATTGGTCCTTGAGGACCACGATGCAAAATCGTCTCTTTTCCTTTTCCCTGCTGGGCCTCGTCCTGGCACAAGTGAGGTCCATCTTCCAGGGTAAAGAAGAGGGGGAAATAGAGGCACAATCTTGAACTTCAGGTCGACGTGGATGCTCTGCCAAAAGCAAGGCTGTTTCTTTTTCATGGACGTTGTATTAATAGGAAATGGGCTTTGAATGCAAGATGCAGGATTAAGGTTCCCCGTGGTTTGTATTTCTCAGACAAGTCACTAGCATTCAAAGATTCTACTGCTAACGTGAAACACTTCTCCTTCGGGTCTGAGTGCAACTGAATGGGGTGACTACAGGTTTCCCTCAAAGCCAGAGAACTACAGACCCCTTCCTGGGGTTGAAGGTAGAAGAGATGGGGGCCGGCAGAAAGCCGGCAGGAGCCAGTGAGAGGTAGAACACAGCTCTGGTGCGCTGTCCTTCTTTCTGATTGTTGCCTGCCTTGAGGCCATGAGTAATAACACCATGGCTGGCCTGCAAAGATGTCTTCATTGGCTGTGCACACAGCCTGCTGCCTAGAATCTCTCTGGGATGAGAGAGGAAGGAGAAGGCTCAGGAAGGAGCCCAGGGAGGGCCTTCTATAGAAGGACAAAGCTAGAACTTAAGGAGTTGTGACCAGGAGAGACGCCTCCTCAGATAGAGTGCTCTGACTTGAAAAGCCAAGATTGCTCAATTGGACGGGCTTCCCAAAGACAGAACCAGATGCCCCTTGGCCTGGGAGTCATAGACAGGTTTCATTCAAGCACAGGGACTTTTCTGCAGCTGTGGGTGGTCCCTGCAAGCCATGGAGGGTGGGAGTGGGAAAGAAGGCCAAGGAAAGACAGTCACAGAGAGCAAGCTGATGGCACACTCCCTCTCCCTCCACCCCACCTGGGCCCCCCCAGGCTCCAGGCTGCTGAGCAGGAGGCACTGGCGGAACCTGGTCCGTGTGAGTCGGAGCCCTGGCCCCGAGCAGGGTCAGGGACAGGCAGCCTTGGTCTCGTACCTACAGCGTGTGACCCCAGAGTTCCCACCAGACAGCCAAAACACAGGATCAGTTTCCCAATCACATATGGCCGTTAAGATGCGCTCTTCAACCAGACACTTCTGTAAGGTTGTGTCCATTCTTTAACTTTGTTCTTTCCCCTCACAACTGAGCCTATGGTCTGGTGAGTCTGCAGCGGAGACTCAAGATTTGCTGTTTTCAGTGTGCGCAAACTTTCCCCTCTCGGTCTTGGTCCTATTACAAGACCCCTACTTATTATCACTGGTATCAGCACTTTCATTTTTCTGTCTCCCACTCACTCATTTTTTTTATAAGAGCAAAATGCAATAAAATATTTGCACAAATTTGGACCAACAGTCTTGCTGTACCAGGACCACAAGCTAGACAGAAAGGAGCTGTTGCCATGAAATGGCCCCACTGTGGGAAGGCACAGAATGCTTCTATGTTAACTCAGTATAAAAGCCCACACAGCATGCAAAAGAAAGCCCGTGAACGCGCACTGTCCTATTTATAGGACAGCCACAGATTCACCCATTATTATTTCTGGGAATTTATATCAGACTCGCACACATGTACATGTTATCACACTCTATCTCCACCTTTTCTCTTGCCAGCTGCTTACTTTTATGTTTAGTCTATCGGGAACTTCAGTGTTGTGAACATTTCCTTAGAATGAGTGAGTTGCTGTCCTATAAACAGGACACTGTTAATGGGCTAATGGTGACCACAAAACCTGATTCTTAAAAATCTGGGCCATATGGAAGTCAAAGGACAGCCTGTGTAAGATGGCCCCGGTCCAAGTTGGCACCTTGTTTTCATAATCAGTCTTGCCTTCTGTGTGCGTCTCCAGTTGCTAGGGGTCTCATCCTCTCTCTGGTGTTTCCTGCCTTCCTCCCTGAATGTTCAG
>VMDO01000022.1:598007-625094 GCA_007922755.1 Pedetes capensis | reverse complement strand
GTTACAGACTAAGTGTTAGCAGTTCTTTCTCCTGCCTTGGGGGCAGCTATGGCTCTTCTGCCTCTGGTGCTGGGACCGGAGACTGTCCTCAGCTTCTATCCCTAGGCGCCAGGCACAGGGACTGTCCTCAGCTTGCTTGTAGTCCTTGAGAGTGCCGTCTAGTTGTCCTGGTCTCGGTGGTCACTAGGAGAGAGGCTTCCATGTTGCTGATGGAATCCAGAGAGAGTTCTTTCTTCCTCAGTGGTCAGATGGAGAGAGAGTCCCAGCAGGAAGCCAGCAGCCAGCAGCATCGCCATCAGCAGCCCCTTCATCACCAGCCACCGTATCGTCACTGCCAGCCGCCACCCACCTCACAACCAGCTCTCTCACACACAGAGCGAGCTTTGCTTATATAGCCCTTGGGTAACTAACTGCCTTAACTGCCTCAAGATGGCAATCAGGTGGGGGCACAAGGGGCTAGGTGCAACCAATTTAGGAGTGACATTCAAATCAAGAGTGAAACCAGATGTCACTTCTTGGGTAATCAAGGAGAGATCCTTGATTACCAATCAGCGGGCAAGATGAGGGTTGGATAATTCCCTACATACCACCACCCACCCCTGCCTGCCTGGCATCCCCAGGCCAATGGTACCTGGCAGTGGTACCTGGTGTGGTAGGGAGACCATTCCAGGTAGAAGGACCAGTAAGTGCAAAGGCCCTGTGGTAGGAAAAGGTGAAAGCCTCCCTATAGGCTGAAAGAAGAGCTGTGGGGCATGAGCAAGAAGGAGCAAGGGTGCAGGATGAAGGCAGTCAGAGACCATATTTAAGGCTTGGGACTTGATCCTGAATGCGACAATTAAGAAACTTTCCCCAAATCCAACAAATAGTACTCACTGGGGCTGGGATTTGAACCCTCATGGTCTGAACTCAGGATTCACACTTTCAGCCACCACACAGAAATATACCCCTAGATACAGTTGATATATGGCACATTGGCCGGCCCAGGCACCTGTGAAGCAAGAAATGAAAGAAACGAGTCTGTGAATGAATGGGTTGGCCAAACGCTAGATCACCAGAGGCACCAGGGTCTTCTAGAATGGCCTTCCTCTGCCTTCTGAGTAGAGGTGGGGTGGCATAGTGTTTAGGAACGTGGGCTGAGGAGTCCAGTAGACCTGAGTTTAAATCTTGCTGTGCCTGCTTGCTTGTCATGGGGGTTGGGCAGGTTATTTATGCTCTGCAGCCTGTTTCCACTCCGAAAATGGGAATAGCAGTAGCATTCCCTGTGGGGGACATGAGGCCAAGTGCATGCAGCCCCCGGCCCCGTCCTTGGCCCACAGCAAGGGCTCAACACCCAGCCCCGCTCATTCCCATGGTGCACTGTGGCTGCCGCACTGCTCCTGGAAATGTTCTAAGCAGGAAGGCTGGGACATGATTTGTTCTCTGTCAATAAAGCAGCAGGTGTGAGAGGTAATAGGGGCTGAAGAGGAGGGAAGGAGTGAGCTCGGGGTGCAGAGGGTGCAGAGGGGTCCCTGAGCAGAAGGTGATCTCAGAAAGGTCCCGGAGCGAGGTCTCCCCCAGAGGCCAAGAGCCAGCAGAGAGCGAGCAACACCACCGCCTGCGCTCACTGCGCAGAGCTGCTGCAAAGACAGCTTCCCGTCCCTCCGCTGTTAACACGAAACGCGGTGAGAACTGATGAAGTCATTTTTTAAGCCATAAAGCACTGCAAACACATTTGTATTATTTTTCTTCTGTGCCATGGCTGGTTTTTTTTTTCCTTTCAGATTTTCAAATGAAACATTTTCAAATGTTTAGCGAACACAGACCATCTTCCAAAAAATGTAATTTTGTGGATGGATACATTTGGAGATGTTATGCTCTGGTCAAAGCTGCAAATGGCTATTTTTCTCTACTGATGACTTCTTGTTTCAGTGGGTCACTGCCAAGAAAATGCACCTGGAGGCCGGAACTGTCTGCAGCAGCAAATGGAAGACACGCACCTAAGTCCTTTCCTTCTTGGATGGCCAGCTGCTGCCTGGGAGCAAGGCCTGTGCTGCCTCATGCTTTACCTGCAGGGCGTCCAGCTGTGTCTGCAGATAGGCTGGACATCAGGGACGGCAGATTGGCTTCTGACTCCCCTGACTGGGTTCAAATCCTCACTGTACTGACTTCTTGTTGTTGTTAGGTGCCGTTGAGTCGTGTCCGACTCATAGCATCTCTCATAGGGTTTTCAATGATTGATTGTTTCAGGATTGCCTCAGGAGTGGATTGCCACGTCCTTTTCCCATTTTTGTAGTGCTGGGAATCAAACTCGGGACTTCAGAGACTGCAGAGCGGCACTCTACCAACTGAGCAAAATCCCAGCCCCACTGTATTGAATAGGGCAAGTTATTTTTATGCCTTTAGGGCTCAGCTTTCTCATCTGTAAAATGAGAATGGTCTTAGTAACCCTATTTTATAGTTATTATGAAGATTTCTCCCTTTCTCCTTTCTTTTTCTCTCCTCGATGCCTATATTAAAGCCTAGTCATTTTTTAAAAAAAAATCGTGTTCACTTGGTGTTCTGCAGTTCACAAGGCTCTCTCAAATATAAAATCTCGTCAACATACACAATTACTGTTTGCGAATGAAAAATCAAATATTTAATTAAAAAATACATGCTCTCATTTTATTCCAAATAAGGAAGAATTAGCATCCCTATCGTTCAGTGGCGGTAATTAGCAGAGCTAGATGCAAACCAAGTCTTCCGATACAAGTCCAGAGCCTTCACGTTAAAGGAAGCCAGGCAGTAGTTCCGAAATGAACGGCACTTACTCGAGCTGGGTCTAGTACAGCTCTTGGGGAGCCTGTCGCAGCTGAGGGGAAGGAATCAGGCAAACTGTGCGCTCAACAGCCAGTGGAACAAACCACCGGTCAAGATGCGCATCTTCCCTCCTCCCTGGAGGAGGGGGCAGGCAGGTGGAGGCAGGACTCAGCTCAGCCTTCATCAGGAAGAGCTGTGGGGGTGTCCAGGTGACTCTGCCAAGGTGCTGCCTCCAGAGATGCAGTGAGGGAGGGGTGGCTGCATTGGGGATTGGTCTATGCCAGGTGGGGTCCATCTGGGGGGTCCACCCATCTTCTCAGTGGCACAAGGACAGAAGGTGCCTATGATTGTTCTTAGCATCTCCCTCTCTCTCTCTCTCTCTCTCTCTCTCTCTCTCTCTTTTGTGGTACTGGGGGTTGAACCCAGGGTCTCACGCTTGCATACTTTGCAAGTGCTGGACCACTGAGCTGCACCCTCAGCTCCCCCTCTTTTTTTTCACTTTTTGAGACAAGGTCTCGCTAAATTACACAGACTGCCTCTGGTCTCGAACTTGCAATCCTCCTGCCTCCGCCTCCTGAGCCACTGGGATTATAGGTGTGCGCCATAGCACCTGGCTTGCATCTTTCTTTCTGTTTCCTGTTGTTCTTTTCTTTCTTTTCTTTTCTTTTGTTTCTTTTCCTTTCCTTCCTTTCTTTCTTCCTTTCTTTTTTTTCTTGTTCTTTCTTTTTCTGTTTGTTTGTTTGTTTGTTTATGATAGTCTTGCTAGATAGCCCAGGCTGGCCTGCAATTCATGATCTTCCTGCCTCGGCCTCCTGAATGCTAGGATCACAGGAAGGCATCACCACATACAGCACTTCTGTGTGTTTCTTATGGCAGGAGCCAGTCTCTAAAGATGCCTGCCAATACCACACACTTGTATGGTCCCATTCCTTGGAGCTGAACTAGCCCCATAGATTGTGCTGGAGAGATGCGGCGTGATATCCGAAGCTAAGTTACCAGCAGACTTTAGCCACCTTCTAAGCTCCTTGGGGGGTTCCCTCTGGCAGAAGCCAGCTACCACGTGACAGTCTGACCACCCTGAGGTCACCCTGCTGTAAGGAAGCCCAAGCCAGCTCCATGGAGAAACTGCAGGGAGCGAGGGACAAGGTTGGCCAGGACCCATTTGCCTTAGTGGTCACAACTGAGGCACGAACAGTGAGCCTAGAAACCATCTCAGATGTCCAGCCCAGGTGGTTTTGGAGAGAGCCCAATTTGGCCTCCAACTGGTCACAGCTGGGTGAGAGCCCCCACTGAAAACTACCAGCAGCCAAGGGTGGGGCCGCACACCCGGAATGTCCACACTCACGAGACCACGTGGGAAGATGGTGAGTTTGAGGTCAGCCTCATCAACACACAGAGCGGTGAAGGATAAGAATACATCGCTTTAAGCCACTGGATTGGTTTGCAGGAGAGAGAAAGCCTTTGCAGTAGGCGAAAACCCAGAACATTTGCCATCAATCTCCACGGATCGGGGCAACTCTGTAGACCTGGAGGAGCTCAAGGACGACCTGAGCCGGCCACATGGTTGCTATATACTCCTTAGCTAGATCGCATTCACAGCAGGGATTACTGGCTCTTACCCAGAGGCCTCCGTGTCTCCTGGTCCCTTGTCACTTGACCTCAGAAAAGCCGGTGCTCTCCACGCCTTATTTTTCCAGTCTGCAAAGTCAGGCACTGGACTCGATGACCCTTAAAGACTCTTCTTTTTTTTTTTTTAATTTTTTATTTTATTTTATTTATTTATTTATTTAATTAATTTATTTTTTTTTTTGCAGTACTGGGGGTTGAGCCCAGGGCCTCGTGCCTGCATGCTTTGCAAGCACTGGACCAGTGACCTGTGCCCCCAGCCCAGTTTTTATTTTACTTTTCAAGACAGGGTCTTGCTAAGTTACGCGGACTGCCTCTGGTCTTGAACTTGCAATCCTCCCGCCTCCGCCTCCCAAGCCTCTGGGATTACAGGCCTGCACCCCCGCGCCCGGCCAAGACTTTTCTCTTTTTATGACCCCTGAAGTATGACCATTCTGTGTGAGCAGTGAAGATACCGTGTGGAAGCCACCAGATCGCCTCGCCGGATGCCCGCTTGCTCTTTGGATGGACATAAGGACACAAGGAGACAAAAGCCCATCTGGGCCTCTTCTGAGCTCAGGAGTCCTAGTGGGCACAAGAACCACTGGAAGGGCGGGATGGGCAGGCCAATACCAGCTCCCCATCCCTATGCGCCATCCTTAGCCTCCCTCCAGATCGTCAGTGCCCAAGAGGGCGCACCTGCTCCCAGACCCAGGTGGCCCTGGAATCCCAGCCCTACCTGAGAAGGGAAGTTCCCACCTGCCAAGGAAGAATGGCCCCCGAGAGGAGCAGACGTCTGGGGTGGCTGTGAAGTGTCTGGTGACAATATTTGTGTCTAAAAATACAGCAGCCGAGAAGCAGCTAATTACAGCCTCTGGAGTCATTCAGAACTCAGCGTTTCACGTCATCCTTGCTCCCCCCCCCCCCCCGAGTTCCTCAGCAGCAGCCACCAAGGAGGGCCCCGCAGGTGGAAGCCCAGTGAGGCAGGCCCAGGACTGTGCTGGCAGCCCATGCATCCTTTGCCCCCAAGAGCCCAGCCCGGTACCCAGTCTGTAGCTGGCACCTAGGAATGATTGCCAGAGCAGGTTTCTAGAGCCTGCTGAATCTCGCCCCCATGGTCCCCCGCACAGGCCTGGCCCTGTGTCCATTCAGAGCTGCTGGGACCCTCAAAGGTCAACAGCCCAAGGGCGACCTTGTGGTGCTTATTCAGAAGACATGCTGGGGGGCCAGGCACAGCGCACTGGGGGCCCTGCTCTCCAGGCCTGTGGCAGGCCAGGTGCCGAGCCCCAGTTGGGACCTCTGCTGGGCTGGGACCACATGGGGCCCTGCTCTGGACACCCCTTCTCTCCTAGTTCTCTCAGAGAACTTAGTCTCCTTCCCTCCAACCCCAGGAGGTTACTGTAGGTGCTGGATGACCTGGGGACCCCGTCCCAGTCCATGCTGTGCTCACGTCTCTGTCCAAGTACTCACCGTGGACAGGGTTATGGGAAAAGTAGGGGAAGGACCTGTGTGGGGAACTGACCTCTCCCCAGGTTCCAGGGGGAAGGTTTTGTTGTTGTTGTTTAATCAAGGAGGCATTTTGAAAGAAAAAGGCCTGACTGATGTTTGTATAGTATCTTCTACTTGGCAGAGTGCTGCCATCTGCTTAATGCTGGGCAGTTCCCAGACCAATTAGGTGAGGTAGTCCTTAGTACTATGTCCACCTTATAAATAGTCAGATTATGGTTGAGAGATGCTAAGCCACTCCTCCAGTTACCTAAATCAACACTAGTTTTGAATGCAAGGACCCCTCTCCCACCTAGAAGCCTGCTCAGCTGGCTGGCCCAGCCCACCTCCTGGCCCCTCTGAAGCCTGGACAGTCAGCCTCATGGGTGATCCCCAATATCCCTAAATCCAACCTGAAACCAGCCATCTCACCCCTCTGGTGAGAATGACCCACTCCCAAAAAAACAATCAGCCACCGAAAACCCTATGAGCAGCAGAGAAGAACTGACAATAGTATTTTGCCTGTTGTATATAGGCTCACTATGAGTTGGATACCAACTCAATGGCACCTAACAACAACAGGATGAGGAGAGAGGTCACAGAAACAGGAACGACGTTCCAAAGATGGGACTGAATGCAGTTGTCCGGCTTCCCAAAGACACCTTTGAATCCCACTCAAGTCTGGATCCATTGGCCTTTGACCTATGAGAAACGAGGCAGAGCCTAAGGGGAAAAAGACGTCCAGAGAATAAGGGAGAGGAAAGCAGCAGTTTGCAATAATTGGGGCCATCTGTTTTGGGTCAGCTGAGCCGAGTCAGCCGGGGCTCCGTGGGGTCAGGAGAGGGCTAGGCCTGGCCTCTGGCGGGGAGAGGCCAAATTCATGAACAAGACTCGCTCACACAGCATCAGCCCTGACAAGCATGGCATCTACGGTGAGAGGCACTGCTCCCCGTTCTAATCACGCGGGGCGTGACTGAAGCAACACCTTGACATTCTCCCACAGAAGTTCAGCCGAGCTACGACTCAGGGCACTGCGTGAGGAATGAGATTCGCTTTGAATCCCGGCATCATAGAAATTAGAGATGATAAAGGATGCTGAGGGGCTGGGATTTAACTCAGTTGGTAGAGCGCTGCGCTGCAGTCTCTGAGGTCCCGAGTTCAATTCCCAGCACCGCAAAAAATGGGAGAAGGACCTGGCAATCCACTCCCAAGGCAATCCCGAAACAGTCAGCCATTGAAAACCCTATGAGGGTCGCTATGAGTCGGATACCAACTCGACGGCGCCTAACAACAACAACAACAACAAAGGACGCTGAGGTCAGAGGCGGCCGTCCGCAGGAGCCCCGTGCAGGTTCTTGGCAGGAATAGGCTCCCTTCATCCTTCCCACTTGGCTGGCTACCTCCCAGAACACCATCTCTGCTGCTTCTCAGAGACAGCACTGTTGATAGAACAGAGAGGCCTGCCGATCCCTACATCATTTGCTTTGAAATTTATTAATAATCAGGAAGCCAGAGAAGAGGGGAGAATGGAGAACATAAGCCCTCAGAGCCAGCCTTCCTGAGCAGGGTGGAGGGCAGCGGGGTCGCTCAGGTGCCAGCTTGCTCTGCCTCTGGGACAGCGGGGGACAGGGCAGGCTGAGCACTTACCTGCTGTGTACTCTTTGACAAAGTTCTAAATTCTCTAAGCCTGTTTCCTCCTCTGCAAAATGGGGACCGATGATGCCAATGCACAAGGCCATCGGAAGCTTGAGGGACATGGAGTTATGGCTCCTTGCAATGTGCCTGGCCCATGTGAATCACCGACCAGTAACCCTCAGTGTTATGACTGGTCTGTCCATGGCAAGTACAAACGGGAACTATGGTCATTGCTGTGAATGGCTGGTTAGTCATTGCTCTCCCCTCTGCAGCTCTGTCTGTGACACAGGGCTAAGCAGGTTCTTCAGGGCTGGGCTTCCCTGCTCCTGACTTCTCAACGGCATGTGCACAGCTGCCACAATGACCAAGACAGATTCTTTGACCTCACAAGCTCACTGTCTTTATAAGTTTCCTGGAACAACGATGCTAAGACACTAACATGGATGCCTGCCAGCCGATGCAGTATTTCTTCTGCACAGGTTGTAGTCTTATGACTCACTAGGATCAGGAGGCCTGCAGCCGTAGCCCTGTGTCATCCAATCCTGTCAGATCTCAGAAGCTAAGCAGGGTCGGGCCTGGTTAGTACTTGGATGGGAGACTGTCTGGGAACACCAGGTGCTGTAGGCTTGGGAGACAGACCTGGCAACCCACTCCCCAAAAAACAATCAGCCACTGAAAACCCTATGAGCAGCAGAGAAGCACTGGCAATAGTATTTTGCCTGTTGTATGTAGGGTCACTATGAGTCGGATACCGACTCAATGGCACCTAACAACAGGATCAGGAGAGAGGTCACAGAAACACGAACGATGTTCCAAAGACGGGACCGAGTGCAGTTGTCCGGCTTCCCAGCATCGTCTCCTGCAGTTGCATGGCCCCAGAACCGTCCTCCCCACCCTGGGTCCTCCTTCCTGCCACGCTTCCGGGGTCAGCCTTGAAGGTGCTTTCACACACACACAGCCGCCTTCAAACAGCACCCCGATGGGTTATACCTAAGTATGGCTGTAAGTGATTGGTCCTCACCCATGATTGGGCTGGTGCCCAGGTCACACCCAAATCAGTTAAAAGAGAATGTCTGGGGGTAGGGGCAGAGGGGGCATCAGATTATTTATATCTCCCTGGGTTCTGAGAAGATGTGGCTGTCACAGGAAAAGGGACTGGGTCTCTGGTCTTTACTATCTTTTTGACAGCACTGAACAGCGTCCATTTCCCTGTCTGGGCAAGGAGGGTACGAATGCCTCCCACCCAGGATGTGAAGGGGGAGAAGCAAGATTCTGTGAAGGGCTTCTGGAAGGGCTGCCCAGATGATGGGGGAAGGGGGTTCTGTGGCTGCCGGGCAGGGACCCTCTGGGGAGGAGGTGGTAGGTGCAAGGGTGTCCTTGTGGGCTAGCTCTGAGAGACACGTATTTGCTTTGCCACCGCATGCAGAGCTTGCTGAGTGATCAGCCTCGGCGCCCCTCCCTATATCTTCCCCTTGTCCTCACTCTCCTCAACCCAGGCCCAGGGCCTGCTATCTCTGGATACTGCATTTCCAATTCCTTCTGTCCTCCCGGGTTTCAGGCTTACAAGGGACCCATATTAATCACTGTGAGACACCTGTCAAGAGTGTCGCCAAGGTCCTCCAAAGAGCTCTGGAAGAGAGCTGGAAAGGTAGAGCTGGGTTGAGGCCAATGGGGACGGTGTATGGAGCCCAGGCTGTGGGTTGGTACCTGTACCGGGCTTTGCAGGAGCAGCAGGGGCAGCAGGGGCAGTGCGAGGCAGTCCAGTGTCACCTGGCTCCTAACCTACATTGAGACTGACCCACATAGGCCTCGAGATGCTTACAAAGCACCACGCAGGCAAGTGCAAAGGAGTGAATCAGGCTGAGGAAGTGGGTGAGGAGAAAAAGGCAGGTGAGAAGTGGACCTGGGGAGTGGGAGGATGGGGTAGGAAGAGCCAAAGATGGGGAATAAAAAAGGAAGCTATGCCCCGTTAGTTGGGGGGAGAGCAGGGGGGAGAGCAGGGGGGAGAGCAGGGGGGAGAGCAGGGAGGAGATGGGAGGCTCATTGCAGGCAGGAAGGAATTACTGTTTTATGACTATTTAGTTTCTCTCTCTCTCTCTCTCTCTCTCTCTCTCTCTCTCTCTCTCTCTCTCTGTGTGTGTGTGTGTGTGTGTGTGTGTGTGTGTGTTTGCGTACTGGCCCCCCATGTGCGATATCTCTCTTACTGTGAATCATGGTCTAATAAGTGGGTGTGGATCACTGGAGTCCACACTCCAGGTTTGAGGTCAGCATGGCCACTGATGACGGCCTGTGCAACGTCACCTTTCAGAAACTCTTCACATTAGAAAATGGGACCAATGCTCCCTGCAGCAGTGGTCACCTTCCCAGACTGGCTATGAGGCTGCAGTCAAATAATCTATGTGACAGTGCTTTATAAACTAAAAGTCCAAGTGAGAATAATCCAGTATCACCAGGTGAGGTTCATGAGAAGCCTGTTTGGAAGGGGCCCTAGGAGGAGGGGGAGCAGAGGAGGAGGAGGAGAGGAAAAGGATGGGGAAGGGAGAGGGCAGGGGGAGGGGAAGACAGCAGTGCTTTGCTGGTCCTCATTCTGTGCTGGCAGAGGAACTGCCCTGTCACGGGGCACAGTATGGATGGCTGCAAAGGAAGAAGCCACTGTCTGTGGCCAGAGGCTTGGGACCGAGCTAGGCTGAGGGACTGTAATAAGTAAACTGAGTTAAATCCTGGGACAGCAGCAAAGAGCAAGTCACACCACGCCCCAGTGATAGGGTTGGGTGCTGGCACAGAGACAGATTGTCAGGAATTGGTTACATCTGGGTGTCCCCATGTCCCCAGCAGAGGAGAAATGTGTCTGTCTGTCCTCTTCCTGCAGGACAGAGCAGGCAGCAGCAGCCTGGCCCCAAGGCATGGCCCTGTCCCTGGGCCAGCAGACTGTCCTGTTCAATAGCAAAGGCTGCCTTTCTTTCCCCAGCCACTGGCTCTCAGGAAAACCAGAGTGGCCCGCCAGCGTCCCAGACGGGACTTTCCCTCTGGGCTGGGAAGGAGACATTCCAGGTGACCGTGGGAGGCTGTGATCAGGGAGCAATTGAAGATCTGTGGCAGAAAATTGGAGCTGCCAATCTCTTAACAATTGGGGTAGTTTTTCACACTCCGCATCTCAGGAATGCACGGTAACTGCTTGGGAATCACAAAGGTCCTGTAAGTGCTCAGTATTACAAGTCGGAGCCCGTTAACACAAGTTGCGATGCCATGAAACTTTCCATGTGACAAAAGCGATTTCCATGTCTTGGTCGATGGCCCACTTATTTCAAACAATAGTCAGCGTGCTGACGGTGATAGCTCCTTTCTCCGAGTGCTCCGCATGCGGATTGTCCATCCTGCTTACTCTGTGACAGTGTGCCATCTGGTCCCAGTCGCCATCCATGTGTGTCACTGTTGCCTTCCTTTCAGAATGAAGATGAGCGCCAGGCTGTGCAAGGCTGGTCCTAGCTGGAGTGGTCAGGCTTTCCTTAGCAGCCATACCACCATGGCGTCTGATCCCGTCAGATCTCGGAAGCTAAGCAGGGTCAGGCCGGGTTAGTACTAGGATGGGAGACCACCTGGAAACACCAGGTGCTATAGGCTTGGGAGAAGGACCTGGCACCGCACTCCCAAAAATCAATCCGCCCTTGAAAACCCTATGAACAGCAGAGAAGCACTGACAATAGTGTTTCGCCTGTTGTATGAAGGGTTGCTATAAGTCAGACACCAACTCCACAGCACTTAACAACCACCACCCTGAGTGCTCCCTGCTCACCGGCAAGTGCCACAAGTTGCACCAGGTGTGCAGGGAAACACAGAGCCTGCTCTCAAGGGGCTCACAGGTCAGTGGCAGAAGCAGACATGTAAACTGCCATCATGACTCCTTGCGGGAGGCTTATCCTATCATGGGACTCAGAGCAGGAGTCCATGAAAACGGTAGCTAACCCAGACAGATGGAGTCCAAGAAGACTTCCTGGAGGGACTGACATCTAAAATCAGACTGGAAAGACTAATGGAGCCAGGAGAACATGGCTCACACCTGTAATCCCAGTGACTCAGGAGGATTGCAAGTTTCAGGCCAGAGGCAGTGTGTGTGACTTAGCGAGACCCTGTCTCAAAATACAAATTAAAAAAAAAGAAAAAAAAAAGAGCTGGAGGTGTGGCTCAGGGATGGAACACTTGCAAGAAGCATGTGTGAGGCCTTGGATTCAACCCCAGAGTACCAAGTACTGAAAATAACAACAAAACGACGACGACGACGACGACGACGATGATGAAAGAAAGATGAACAGGAGTTATTCAGGTGCAGGAGGGGAAGGGTCAAGGCTGTGAAGGAAGCCCTGACTGGAATTGAGGTGGTGGTGGGGGGGTTGTATCAGCACGATAATAACAGTAGCTCACTTTGATTGAAGACTTCCCATTTCCAGGCAAGCAATAGTGGTTTTACATATGTGATACCATTTAAGGTCACCTCTGCCCCACTATCCCCAGTCTACAGATGAGGAAATTGAGGTTTGAGGGGGTTAAGTAATTGGCTTAACTAACTTGCCCAACCTAAGTACTAGCTGTCATTTGTAGTTGTTATTGTTAGGTGCCATCGAGTCGTCTCCTACTCATAGCAAACCTCATAGGGTTTTCAATGGCAGATTGTTTCGGGATTGCCTTGGGAGTGGGTTGCCAAGTCCTTTTCCCATTTTTTGTGGTGCTGGGAATTGAACTTGGGACCTCAGAGACTGCAGAGCAGTGCTCTACCAACTGAGCCAAATCCCAGCTGTCATTATTATTATCATAATGGTTACTCTTATCAACAAACTCCAAGTCTAATCCCTGGCTCTGATGACATGGGTTTTTGATGACCTCACTTAACGACAATTGGCTGCCTTGGAATTTGAAACCAGTACTTAGAATCCAGAGGTGAGATATGCCACCAAGCTGAGGGTACAGGAGAAGCCTCAGTGCAGCCCAGGGTTGCAGGGAGGGTGAAAAGGCCACAGGGTGTGGGGGGCCATGAGCAGCAGAAGGCTGTGGAAGGATGTTCATTGAAATGTTCCAGGTAGGGAGGGACACACTTGCCTGTGCTTCAGAGAGGCTCGAAGGGGCTGGGTTCTAATCTAAGCAAAGGATGCGAGGCTTGACGTGGGTGGAGAGGAACGGAGCATTTTACGAGGTGGACTTGGACTTCAGGGGCCTCGGTTGTACAAGCTGGTGGGGAAAAGGAACCTCAGACAGGCAGAGGGCAAAGAAGGGGCTCAGCCACAGAGGCCAGCTGCAGGGAACGAGGACATCTGGAAGCCACGTCCATGCTGGAGGGCCCTGGAGAGGCTCCGTAGGTGGGGGCTTCATAGACAGGAGAGGCTCCATAGGTGACCAGGCTCCTGAACAGTGGATGTCCTGATAGCAGGTGGTGCTGAGATCCCAGCAGGCAATGGCCTGGTGTCTGCAGGAGCAGCCCCTCACCCCGGGTAAAGCAGCCAGCCCTGGGGCAGTACGGTGGACACCAGATGCAGCCAAGCAGGCTGGCTTCCAAGTAGCAGGAAGTCAGGAGATTAGGTCCAGGAAGTTAGATCCACAAAATGAGAACAGCCTATATCCCCGCGGGGGTGGGGGTTGTCATAGGGAGAGTCAGGGCTGCAGTCCAGGGCCATCCTAGCCTATTTGGTGTTTCCATGACAGGATCTGACAGGCTGGGTAATTTATAAGCAATAAAGGTTTATTTGGTGCACAGTTCTGGAGGCTGGGAAGCCCAGGATCAAGGTGCCAGCACCTGGCAAGAGCCTATGTGCTGCGTCATCCCATGGCAGAAGGCAGAAGGGCCAGAGAGCGTGAGACGGGGAGTAGAGAGCCAAGGACACTCATTTTTAACCTAGAGTCGGCACCCACAATAACTGGCCCACTCCTGTGCAAACGGCATTTTATCAACCCATGAGGTTCTACCCTCGTGACCTCATCATCCCTTGAAAGCCCCACCTCCCAACACTTGTACTGGGGATTAAGTTTCCAGCACATGCTTTTTGGGGGACACACTCGAACCATAGCAGGGGTACCAAGGATGCCTGGCATGCTGCAAGATTCCAGGCAGGACTCACTTCTTTCTTCCTGAGGACTGGGGCACCTCTCTCTGGGCTGGGCTAAGACAGGAGTCATGCTCTTGTCCTGTGCAGTTCCATTCCTTCCCCAGGCCCCACCCAGAGGCACTTGGCAAACATGGTGAAAATCGGGATCCAGTGCTGTGCTCCCATGCATATGCCCCCTCCAACTTTTAGAGTTTGGGGTATTGATGGAGTGTGTTTTGGAAGTCCTGCAAAGAGATGTAGTGCTGCAGGGGATGGATCTGAAATAGGTAGTGAGGCCCCCCAGCCAATACGCTGTGTGTTCCAGGAAGAGAAATATTTCCAGAGATGACAGCTTCGAAGCACCATGGAGAGCTCTGGGGAATTCAGTGCCTCTGTACCTCTTTGCTCTCTCATTAGGAGAGAACAGGGGTATTCTGAATGCTTTAAAGTGGCTCTTCAGTCAAGGAGGAGATTATAAAAGTAATTTCTGTGCAGAGCAGACAGAGGGTGATAGACAGCAGCTGGGTGAGGGTTGAGAGGGCCAGGAAGACACCAAGGAGGCTGGCTGGGTTAACAGGGCAGACCTCTCGGCCCCAGAGTCAAGTGGAAGGAGGTTCCACTGCATACTCCTTGCATGGCAAGGGAGCACATAGCAGGAGAGGCTCAGCAGGCTGACAGCTGGGCTGATGGCTGGCGGGGCCCTATTGGTGACCTCTTGAGCCTTATTAGGTTGGCACCAGGCATGGCTCCTTCTAGTCATACAGAGCCTCTGTAGGAAGGAGGGCAATGAGCCCCTTCCAGGAGGTGTAGCCCTGCATGGGGTGCAAGGCTTAGAGGGCAGAGCACAGCCCAATCTCAGCCTCCACAACCCCCCTTGGCTAGGTGCTCTGGTGCAGAAAGAACCTGCCCTTCTGCTCCCAGCTGCCCAAGGAGAGAGCCTGGGGTCCATCCCAGTGACATGTCAGAAAACAGAGCCAGAAAGCAAAACTGGAAATCATAGCAACCCAAGAGGGAGCAAGGCTTTTAAAAGAAAACAAATCTAAAAAAGAAAGAAGAGAAAGAAAAAGAAGAGCTTGTTTTAAGATCTAGAAGCAGAAACAACTCTTGATTAGCCAAGGCAACAAGGGTGGCAGGGGGTGGGAAGGGTAGAACAATAACAATCCTTCCCCTCCACAGAGCCTGGAGTAGACAGAGTGTGTGGTCATGCCAGGTGTCACAAAATAGGCACTCAGGAAAATCCAGTAGAGTGTAGAATAGACAGGCACAATGTACAGCTCTTGCTACTCTTGGCAAAGTAGAGAGAAATGGGACTCAAACCCAGGTCACCTGGCTTTATTGGGCTGGGATTTAGCTCAGTGGGTAGAGCGCTGCGCTGCAGTCTCTGAGGCCCCCAGTTCAATTCCCAGCACCGCAAAAATGGGAGAAGGGCCTGGCAATCCACTCCCAAGGCAATCCCGAAGCACTCAGCCATTGAAAACCCTATAAGGGTCGCTATGAGTCGGATACCGACTCGACGGCACCTAACAACAACAAGTTTTCCTTGAGAAGGCTCAGTGTGACAGATGGTCTGTAAAGGTGCTCATCAATGTTTCCCTCATCCCTGGGCATATCTGTCCCTTTTCATCAGGGGAAGAATTTATTTTTTTTCTTTTCTTTTCTTTCTTTCTTTCTTTCTTTTTTTTTTTTTTTTTTTGTGGTACTGGGGGTTGAACCCAGCGCCTCGCGCTTGCATGCTCTGCAAGTGCTGGACCACTGAGCTGCACCCTCAGCCCATTTTTTTTACTTTTTGAGACAGGGTCTCGCTAAGTTACACAGACTGCCACTGGTCTCGAACTTGGAATCCTCCTGCCTCCACCTCCCGAGCCACTGGGATTACAGGCTTGCGCCACCACGCCCCGCTCAGAATTTCTTTCTTTTCTCCTTAAATTGAGGTTGGCCTTATGACTTGCTCTGACCAACAGAAGACGGAAGTGGCACCATGCCAGGCCCAGGTTTGGCCTATGAGGCCAGCAGCTGCCACTTGCATCATAGCCACTATGGTGCTAAGACAGATCAGGGGGACTCACTTGTCCCAGGAGCACTAAAAGGCATTAAGCACTGTTAAAATCAATGTCAGTGTCAATAATATGGGTTTTTTTCTATAAGCATGCCTTACAATGTTTATCCTCATGTAAATAATCAGACGATTCGACTCCCTAATTCATATCAGTTAGACTCTCCCTTGAGCCTTGAGCAAAGGAGTCTCAGTCAAGCAGTCAACCAAACTACCCGGATACCAGCCATTCTGAACACTGCATAGAAGCCACCTGACAACGACACCTGCAGCACAACTCTGACTCCTGAAGGTGTAGCTCCAGCCATGACTGTTTCAAACAGTTTGCAGTTTGCAATGGACTTATTGGCACTGCAAGCCCCGGTGAACTCTAGATGGTCTTGCAACGATTTCCACCCAAGCCAGAGGAAGAGAGAGCACTTCCCCTGGTGGTCTAGCAAAGGGACTTCTGTGACTGATACAAAAGGGATAATGCTGTGACTGGTATAAATAGAAACTTTCATTTGTGTGATAGGTTTGCTGTGATTGGTGCAAACACCTCCTTTCTGGCTATATAAGAAGGCTGTTCGGCTCATTCAGAGAGTGACCTGGGAGACACTCTCCTGTGCTGCCTCCCTGATCTTGCAACATTAGGCCCAACAACAGGTTGCTCTCAAGTGGTCCTTTTGCCTACTTTCAAAAGCACAGGCTGAACTGTAATATGAAGAAGGAGGTGAAAATAGTGGAGTAGCAGCACAGCTCTGACAATCAACAGAAGTTGAGCTGGAAGCTGCTCAATGATCGGCAAAAGCAAGCCCGGGAACTGGAGGGCTTTGCTGAATGACAGGAAGTGGAGTGTGACCCTAGGAGGCTCTGTTGATTGGTGAACCAGAGGCAAGAACCATGCAGTTCTTATAGCAGCCATTGGGAGGGGCGGCTTTGAGAATCACATCCTTAATGGCAGAGCTTGCTAATTGACAGGCTAAGCTGCAAAAGCTGTAAGCATTGGTAGCTGCTACTGACGGCTGCAAAAGATTCTGGGCTGCAAGATCAGCAGTCAGCAGCAGAAACAGCAAGAGCAGTAGAAGGGCAATAACTGCCTCCTACATGATGATAATGGTGACAGTGGCCATAGCAGTAAGAAGCAACTGAACAGTTCCAGAAGAGTGACCAAGACAGCAAAAAGATGGATGGCAGAAGTAAAGAGAAGTCTAGAGAAGACAGAGAGCTGAGGCTGAAGGATAGAAATCAATAATGAATAGAAGAGAAACTGTGGGCCCTCATCACCAGAAGAGTTGCAGAGAGCTATCAAGTCTTTCAAACTAAGGCTCTCAGACACCTAAGACTAGGAAGCTGTAATACTGGCCACTGTCAAGGGCTGAGGATCCCAATACCTAGGCCTGCTTGGAAGCTACAGGGCCAGCGGCTATCAAAGATTTAGAATTCCTGAC
Source organism: Pedetes capensis (assembly GCA_007922755.1). NCBI lineage: Eukaryota > Metazoa > Chordata > Mammalia > Rodentia > Pedetidae > Pedetes > Pedetes capensis. The sequence goes on along the minus strand of VMDO01000022.1, from coordinate 608,037 downwards.
CTCTTTGGCATACATAAGAGCTATAACTCTGATAGCCTTAGGATTCTCAATCTCCTAGGCCTAAATAACAGCTATAAAACTAGAGAGTGTCACTTGCTACTCATGTTCCATTTTGTATGCTGTCACCACTCACTGCTATCAAACGCTGATGGACACAAAAGCTTCCTAAGATCAGCATTTGAAGAGCTTCCCCTTGCCTATCCATGATTTCTATCCAGGTAGAGCAAAAGGACTGTAGCCAGCTGACTGGTAACTGTGCTGTGGCTTTAATATGGTTCATCTTCCCTAAACAAGGCATCAAGAAGGCGGAAATTTAATCTGACTGGTGTTTAGAGGTGGGGCCTTGGGGAAGTGATTTGGATTAGGGAAAGTCATCAGGGTGGAGTCCCCTTGTGATTAAATCCTTGTGGCTTTAGAAGAAAAGGGAGAGAGACCAGAGGACACACATATACATATGCATGATCCCTGTCTATTGTCCTGTGATGTCCTACAAAACCTTGGGACACTGTCAGCAAGAGCTCCAACACCAGACGCTGGTCCTCAACCTTGAACCTCCTGAACCATGAGCCAAAGTAAGCCTCTTTTCTTTCAAACATGCACACCCCATGGTCTGGTGGTGTTGGTAACAGAAAATGGACTAACCCATGTGGTGAGAAATGTGGGTTGGACTAATGGTTGGTGACCCTGTGAATCAGTGGCTCACGTGGATCTGCAGATGTCATGGCAAAGGAGAAGCCTGGCCAGCCCTCCAGCCACTCCAGGCGCCAGACATGCTAGCAAAGGCATGCAGATGTCCTAGCCTCAGCTAAACACAGCCTCATAAATGACCCAATCTGACACCTTAGGGAAAAGAGTTTCTCAGTGGAGTCCAGCCACCCCACAGAGTTCATGGAGAGTAATAAGTCACAGTTACTTCTTACATAGTGCTGAATAGCTGAGCCATTTCGTCAGCACACACTCCCCTTCTGGGGTCCTGACATTTGAAGGAGTCATCCAGACTGGCTCCCTGGTTCTAATAATAGAATGAAACCAGTTAGTACAGATCTATAGAGACTTGATTTCCATTCATTACGTCCTTGTTTCTCCGACAAGGGATGAGGAGGGCCCTGCCCCTTCTCCAGCTATGTCCTATAGCTTACCTTCGACAGTGAGTCCCCTGAGGACAGAGCATCTTTCCTTTGCTTTCTCTCCAGACTTAGGGACAATTCTTCACACACAAAGCATGCTTGATCTTGATGTTGGTCAGTTGGTCTGGCTATTAGATTAAATGCCCAAATCGGATTCCACTGATAATTCACTGCAACTGGCTCTCAAGTGAGTAGCTTTTGTTCAGTGGGATAATTCAATTTTTATACTATGTTGCTAGCCAGGAGAGCCTGGTCCAGCTGGGGAGAGCAGGCTTTTTGGCTTTCACTGTATTGGTCTTGCACTGTGGAGGCCATCACGGATGTTTCAGAATATTCCCCACCCCCACCCACCATCCCCTAACTGGTTGTACCTTGCCATGCATGCTGTGCCTCAGCTAATAACGTGCTGTCATATAAATTAATTACAAAATGACTAATGTCAATTTCCCTTTCATCACAGATGGCAGAAGGACTGGGAACCTGGGGAGGAGAGAGGAGGAGAGTGGAGGAAGGTAAATGGAGCCTCATCATGCCCACAGAGAGAAAATGCCACAGGACCTAGGCTCTCCCTGAGCTTCTCCACCTTCAGCCACCCCCGTGAGCCTCTGCAGGGAGATTTTTCTGAATAATGGAACATTTTCCTGTTTTAATCAGATGCAATTTCGTAAGCAGTTTTTATGATTTAGCAAGTCCATTAAAAATGGCATTTGTTCTGCTCTGACACACGAAAGGGGCTCCACAGAGCATAAACATTGGAAATTACTTGTAGGGAAAGACAATATTAAAATTCCCTAGCCTGGGCCTGGTGTCTGAGAAATTCTGTTATCAAGCATCGTGCCAGCTACCATCAGAGGCACTGTAGATATACACTGCCTCCCCCTTATGCACTGGCTGTGCGCACTGGAACTCAGGCAGCAATAAAGGCACGATGCTGTTATCTTTCAGCATCAAGAGAGGAAGGGATCTTCAAGGGAACTCACTGGAAGAGCAGGTCACAGAGTGCAAAATTCTCAAGAACAGGGCTGGGTTAACACATCTTGAAGGGCAAGCCTGCAAATTGCTTTCCTGTCCCCAGCGAATGACAGGGTATATTGGCACATAATTAAGAAGGTCAGTTTTGTAAATTTCACTTGTAGTCAATTCTCAATTATCCATGTGCTAACAGATGACCTGGTCAAATGAAAAGCCTCCCACTGCCTGCTCACTGTTCCCATCTTAGCCTCCTCTCCCCACACAACCAAAGAATAGCAACAGGCAGAGAGGCTTTGGGGAATGTCATGGTTTTCATCTGAAATATTCCCCACAGGCCATGTGTTGGGTTGGTCTCCAGCCCATGGTGCTATTGGGAGGTGGTAGAACCTTTAGGATGTGGAGCCTTATGAAAGGAATTGGATCGTTGGAGGCATGCCCTCAAGGGGATATTGGAGCCCTGCCCCTCTCCTCTCTCTCTCTCTCTCTCTCTCTCTGTCTCTCTTTCCCTCTTCTTCCTGGCTACAATAACATGAGCAGCTTTGCTTCACCGAATACTCCCCGCAATGATGATATCTATCTGCATTACCCGGGCCCAAAAGCAATGGAGCCAACCAACTGTGGCCTAAAGACTCTGAAACCATGAACCAGAGTAAGTCTTTCCTTGCTTCCGGTTGTTTATCTCACCCACTTTGCCTTAGCAGTGGAAAGCTGACCAACACAGGGAGCCTCTCTACGCTCCCAATCAATGCCAAAGCACTAGAACAAATCTCAAAAGGCAAAACCTAGCAGGTTAAACTACATAAAAGTAAGTTTCCACGCATATAACAAACTAATAAACGATTCTTACAAAAACCGGATACTGAAGAAAAATATCTTCTTCCAACCTTTCAAAGTGTTAAGGTCTTCAGAATGAATAATTGATATGTAAATGGATAGGAACACTCTAGGAGTCAAGATGAGGTGTGAATGGGGTGAAGCGAGCAAACACAAAACAGGCAAAGGGGGTGAATAATGATTTATGCAGCACTGGGCATGGTGGTGCACGCCTGTAATCCCAGCGGCTTGGGAGGTGGAGGCAGGAGGATCGCAAGTTCAAGACCAGAGGCAGTCTGCGTAATTTAGCGAGACCCTGTCTCAAAAAGTAAAAAAAAATGGGCCAGGGGTGCAGCTCAGTGGTCCAGCACTTGCAGAGCATGCAAGTGCAAGGCCCTGGGTTCAACCCCCAGAACTGCAAAAAAAAAAAAAAAGAAAGAAAGAAAGAAAGAAAAAGAAAAAGAAAAAAGAAAAAAAAGATTTATGCAGCAAGAAGATATGAAAAAATGAACATATGTTGAAAAGGGCAACCTTACTTATAATTAAAGAAACACAAAGATAAAATAACATACTGTTTAGACTTTTAGCTAAGCATGGAGGGTTGAACACATGTGTTTATTTCCTCTCCCTCCCAAATCTCTACTAAAATAAAAATAAAAGATAGAAGAAAAACATAAACTCACAATAACTAAAAGAACAGAGGAGGAGACGGCAACCGTGAAAGATCTCAATCACTTCCAGAAGATAGAACGCAGCTGGAGGAGGGATTACTGAGGATACCCAAAACTAAGGGTCTGAGAAAGAAGACTGCTAGGAAGCCCCTGGATCCATCTACAAAACTCCATAGCCCTGGACCCACAGGGTACTTAGTCCCAGGAAAGGACAGGTAAAGTCCCCAAAGCAAGCCAGCAGTCTGTGTGTGCAGGAGAGAATGATGCAGGCATGGGCAGGGTGCGATTCAAAGCTGAGGAAGAAGGTGCAAGATTTTGGGTTCCAGAAATGTAGTAGCCCAGGTAACCAGAATGTCACAAGCTAGAAGGTAAGCTTTCTTTAAATACACAACTGACTTTTAAGAAAGTAAGACAACTCACCTGTGAGCCACACACAAATATTTGCTTCTAACATTTGAAAGTGTTAATGTCTTAAGAACAAATAATTGATGTATAAATGGATAGGAACATTCTAGGAATCCAGGTGAGGTTGGGGAACAGGAAGACTTGAATTGACACTGCAGCGCCTGTGTCATTTTGCCAGCTTTGGGAACCTAAGCAGATAGTTAATGTTCATGTGAGACCCAGCGACTGGGGATTGGGTCTTCTGAAGGGGAGTGCTGGAATGGAGATCTTTGCATAGAACCTTTACCTTCAGATGGTTACATTGCCATGAAAGAATGCAATAGAAAATGTCCACTACTGGTCCAGCTGGGCGCAGTGGCGCACGCCAGTAATCGCAGTAGCTCAGGAGGCGGAGGCATAAGGATCGCAAGTTTGAGACCAGAGGCAGTCTGCATAACTTAGCGAGACCCTGTCTCAAAAAGTTAAAAAATGGGCTGAGGGTGCAGCTCAGTGGTCCAGCACTTGCAGAGCATGCAAGCATGAGGCCCTGGGTTCAACCCCTAGTACCGGAAAAAAAAAAAAAGAAAGAAAAAGAAAAAGAAAATGTCCACTACTGGTTGAGAAAGATGACAGAAAGTTAGTCTGCCTCAGCTTGGCCAAGTTATCACTGGGTAATTTATAACTGCAAGCCAACTCTGCAAGCAGATTTGGTTTTTGACATTGTTCTACCTTCTCGACACAGAAACAAACAATTTGGTACTATATTTAAAAAGTGGTCTTGTGTTACTGATATATTTGGGACCCCTAACATAAACAAACACAAAATGTCCTTAGAATATCATCCTCTCATGTAACTATTCCCAGAATTCCAGAGATAAGACCCTGTCAAAGATGAGTTTATAATCTAAGATTCCAAAACATGTGAAAAACTTAAGTGTTGTTTAGCTCAGTGGTAGAGCACTTGCCTGGCAGGCACAAGGGCCTGGATTGGATCCTCAGTATGACAAAACAAAGAAACAAACAATCAAAATGAGACAAAACAGTAGAAAAAGGTGTGAAAGGAGGAAGAAAAGGAACAATTACCAGAAAAGACAAGACAATGATTTTTTTCGGAAGAGAAAGAGTTGTGCCTGGGGAGATAAAGAAGATGACTCTGGGTGCTGGAAATATTCTACTCATTAAAATTGTTGTTGTTGTTGTTGTTAGATGCTGTTGAGTCAGTATCCAATTCATAGCGACCCTCATAGGGTTTTCAATGGCTGACTGTTTCGGGATTGCTATGGGAGTGGATTGCCAGGCCCTTCTCCCATTTTTGTGTTGCTGGGAATTGAACTTGGGACCTCAGAGACTGCAGCACAGCGCTCTACCACCTGAGCTAAATCCAAGCCCACTCATTAAAATAGCTGAAGCTATAAAAGAAGGCATTAAAAACAAAAAGTCACTGAGAAGCCAGGCACTGTGGCACAAGCGTACAATCCCAGCCACTCAGGAGACTGAGGCAGGAAGATCATAGTTTTGAGGCCAGAGGCAGCCTGTGTAACTTAGTGAGACCCTGACTCAACGTTTAAAATAATTTATAAAAAGGACATGGGGTGCAGCTCAGTGGTGGAGCACATGCCTAACACACACAAGGCCCTGCGTTCAAACTCCCAGTACTGAAAACAATAAATAAAATCACTAAAAATGTATGAGACATATGGACTCCCCTCAAATGTTCTAGAAATAAAATACACAGTTACTGAAGTTTAAAAGTCAATGGAGAGCTTAAACAGTATATTAAGTATAGCTGAAGCATTAGTGAACTAAAAAGCAAATATTAAGTTACCCATAATGCAACACAGAATATAAAGAAATAAAACATATTAGAGATTAAGAGACATTCATCCTAGAGTGAGAATGTTCAGTATATACCGAGCAGGGGTCAAAAAAGGACAGAAGAGGGAGACCAGAAAAGAGACAACATTCCAAGGGATAATAATTGGGAGCTGTACAGAATTGGAAATCCTTATATTTGGGAATAGGATGAATTTCAAGTAGGATGCATAACACTAAACGCATGTCTAGCAAAATTGCTGTTAAAATTGAGTCCAACAAAGGCAAAGAAGGTCTTTGAAACAAGGAGAGATAAAAGGTAAGGATTACCTACAAAGACACTTGTAGTGACTCCAGACTTCCCAAGAGCAACGCAGACTCCAGAAAATAATAGAAGAATATATCTAAAGTTCTTAGAGAAAAGAACTGTCAGCCTTAATTTTATACATAGCTAAGCCATTTTTTTCCAAGGGTGGGGGGGGGGAGAAATAAGAACATTTCTAGATATAAAAAATGGGAGTGTTTAACTATGGTGGTTACTGGGACTATTTCAATGGAGTAAGTGCAGGAAAAGCATAGTAAAAATGTAATAAAAAGCATGATTGATGTCAGTAAATTGAAACAAGCCTATGTTTTTTGTTAAAAAATTCCAGATATACAATAATGACAAATTGGGGGTATAAATCAAAGTGTAATTATAGTGCAAATTATATGTAAGTTGGGGAAGGGTTCATAGGAATTAAATGAGTTCTGAAGCCCTTATTTTATTTGGGAAGAAAGGAGAGACTGATTCACTTTGGATTTTATCTTAAACGTAGATGCAAAAAAAGGTAAGGCTATGCACTTAAAAAGTCAAATAGAATGTATAACTTCCAAAATAGTAAGCAGACTATGAGAGGATAATTCGTTGACAAGCCTCAATTTTTGTAAGAAAAAGCAGGGAAGAAGAAAAAAGAAACAGGTAAGAACCAGGATGTTGGTAGATTGTATTTTCTGAAAGTGATCCCAACAGTATTTGTAATCCCATATGCCCTTCTAGAACTTCAATTCTGCGTGTCAAGAGATGGAGTCCATTCTGCCTCCCCTTGAATCTGAGAGTCTGTACTACTACCTTGACCTATAAACAGAATGTGGTGGAAGTAACACTGGTGTCTCAAGCTAGATCGTAAAGGGCAATATGGCTTCCACTTGGCATGTGTTTCTCTCTCTGTCTCTTCTAGTCCAAAACAATGGCCTCCTATAGTTTTTATTTAACACATGTGAGGGAACAAGCCATGTGAGGATTCCAGCCTTTGAGCCTTCTAGATGAGGTCCTAAACATGATGGAGCTGTGCCCTGTCCAGTTTCTGACCCACAGCATGTGTGAGCATAATAAAGGGCTGTCTTACACCACTAAGTCTGGAGGGATTTGTTATATTGATGTAGTAACTGGAATAAAACACAAATAAAAGGCACAAAATAAAAAAGTAGTATTAAACTCAAAGTGTAAATAATCACAGAAATGTAAGTGGACTAAACTTACTTGCTGAACAATTGTCAGATCAAATTTCTTAAAAACCTATGTGTTGTTTATGACACACATATCTTAAAAAGTAAGGACACAAAAACTTGAACATAATGAATCAGAAAAGTTATATCAGTCAAATTCCAGTCCAAAGAACCCATGTATCATATTTTGTTGTATATCAATATATTTTTTAATTATTAAGAAAAGAGATGGTCAGATGTGGTGGCTCAAATCTATAACCCCAGTGACTTGGAAGGCAGAGGCAGGAAGATCGCAGGTTAGAGGCCAGAGGCAGCCTGTGTAACTTAGTGAGACACTGTCTCAAGATAAAAAATGAAAAGTGGGCCAGGAGTGCAGCTCAGTGGTAGAGCACTTAGAAAGTATGCATGAAGTCCTGGGTTCCACCACCAAGTACTGTAACAAAATAAAATAAGAGAGAGAGAGAAAGAGAGAGAGAGTGGTGGCAGGGGGAGACATTATGTAATATTTAAAGGAACCATTTTCCATGAATATATAATAATTCTAAATTTGTGTTATGCTAATAATGTAGCCTTAAAATATATAAAAAGTCAAAATTGACATAATTTTGAGGAGAAATTTACATATCCAAAATCATAATGACAATAGTAACATAGTTCTCAGCAATTGATAGATTAAGCCAGTTAAAATAAGTGGGAACAAACACTAGAAGAATATAGCTAAGAAGCTTGAGCTGCATCTGACAAGAAGATAATGCATATTCTTTGGAAATAATGCACAGCACATCTAGAAAAATGGAGCATGAAGAGGGCTCTAAACCAAGTCTCAACAAACACCAATGAACGAATATCATACAGACCATATATTTGATCTACAATGCAATTAGTTAGAAATAAATTTTAAAAGTATTTTTAGAACATCCTATATGGTTACATCGGGAGAAGAACCTGGCAACCCACTCCCAAAAATCAATCTGCCATTGAAAACCCTATTAATAACAGAGAAGCACTAACAATAGTGTTTTGTCTGCTGTATGTAGGGTCGCTATGAATCAGACACTGATTCCACGGCACCTTACAACAATATGATTACAAATTTAAAGGTATACTTTTATATAACTCATGGATCAAAACAAGTAAAAATGGAAATTAGAAAACATTTAGAGCTAAAACATAACAGAAATGTAGCATATCAAAATATGTAAGATGGGCCTACAGTGGAAATTAGTCAGAAATATACCTCCTTAAATGCTTCAATAACTTAAAAAGAAAGGTTAAAAAGCTAGAGAGCCAAGAGTTCAACTCAAAAAGATGGAAAAGGAAGTGAGAATGAACTCAAAGAAAGTAGAAGGAAGAGGATAAAGATAGAAATCAATGAAGTAGAAAATATTGTAGGAGAGCAGTTTAACAGAGCCAGATCCCAGGAAGAGAAGTGGGGAGAGAAGGACAGAGGGAGGAAGAAAGAAAGAAAATATGAAGATAGAAAATGGAGATACAACTTTAGATATAGCAGAGAATTTTAAAACCATGAGATTAATTGTTGTTGTTAGCTGCTGTCAAGTTGATGTCCGACTCATAGCAACATTATGGACAACAGGCCAAACACTATTGCTGTGCTTCTCTGCTATTCATAGGGTTTTCAATGGCTGATTGTTTTTTGGGAGTGTGCTGCTGGGTCCTTCTCTCAAGCCTACAGCACCTGGTGTTCCCAGATGGTCTCCCATCCAAGTACTAACCAGACCTGACCCTGCTTAGCTTCCAAGATCTGATGGGACTGGATGCCACAGTGGTACAGCTGCAGGCCATGAGAGTAATAGGAATATCTAAGTTTAGTTGGTAGAATACTTCTCTGTGCCCTCTGAGGCCCTGGGTTCAATCCCCAATACCAAAAAAAAAAAAAAAAAAAAAAAATCAAGAGAAGGACATGGCAATCCACTCTCAAAGCAATCCAGAAACAATCAGACATTGAAAACCCTATGAATCGCAGAGAAGCAATGACATAGTGCCAGGTATGGCACAGTGTCAAATAGTGTTTTGTTCTGTTGTACATAGGGTTGCTATGAGTTGGATCTGACTCGATGGCACACAACAACAACAACAACAACAACAACAACAACAACAACAACAACTAGAAATATGGATAAAATGTAGTTTTCTAGAAAAAACAAATAAGTCATACTCGGGAGATACTTGGAAACCAGAAAGAACCTATGATCGTTGTTGTTGTTGTTAGGTGCCATCGAGTCATGTCTGACTCATCGTGACCTTATGTACCACAGAAGGAAACACTCCCCAACATTGTGCCATGCCTGGTACTATGTCAGTGCTTCTCTGCTATCTATAGTGTTTTCAATGTGAGATTGCTTCTGGATTGTATCAGGAATGGGCTGCCAGGTCCTTCTTTGGTTTATGTGGTGCTGAGGATCAAACTCAGGGTCTCAGAGAGTTCAGAGCAGCACTCTACCAACTGAACTAAATCCCAATACTCCAGATCAGAAAAGAGGTTAAATAAGTAAAAATTTGCCTTACGTCCAACAACTACAACTAACAAACATCAGTCTCCAGTGGTTGTTGTTGTTGTTGTTAGGTGCCGTCGAGTCGGTCTCCGACTCATAGCGACCCTCTGTACAACAGGGGAAACACTATTGTCAGTGCTTCTCTGCTGTTCATCGGGTTTTCAATGGCAGATTGATTTTTGGGAGGGGGTTGCCAGGTCCTTCTCCCAAGCCTACAGCTTCTGGTGTTCCCAGGCGGTCTCCCATCCAG
>VMDO01000022.1:542364-597907 GCA_007922755.1 Pedetes capensis | reverse complement strand
CAGTGGTGGTACAGGGAAATTATACCAAATATTCAAGAGACAGGGATTCCCAGTCTTATACACAATGCTCTAAATCAGAGTCTCTCAAACTTAAATATGCAGTCAAATCTCTTGACTCTTGCTCAAATGAAGATTCTAAGCAGCTCCTAGATTATACCAGATACAAGGACTTCTATAAATCAATAAAGATAAATATCCCAATAAAATACTGGGTAAAAGTTATGTACATCCAGTCCACAGGAGAAGAATCTTGCCTGCCAATAAAAAGATGCTCAACTTGGCTGTTATTTAACAAATGCAAACTAAAACCAAGATCCTGTCTCACACTGACACGATCAGCACATCTGGTTTACTGACAATGTGGACAACTGCCAAACACATAGAGCAAGAAAACCCCATAGGGGGTGGGGAGTGTAGCACAGTGGGAGAGCACGTGCTTAGCATGTACAGGGCCCCGGGTTTGATCCCCAGCACTGAAAGGAACTAAGGAATGAAGGAACAAAGGAACAAAGGAGCAAATCCTCTAATGACAGTTGGGAAGATAAGTTGATAACCTGCATTGCAGAGTAATTTGCCAACATCCAATAAAGTTGACAAGCATATATGCTGTGACACAGGCACAGTATAGATGTCTAGTGAAATTTTTCATATGTGCTTAGGGAAAAAAGTACAATAATGTTCAGTCTATCACTGTATGTGATGGTGAGAAATTGGAAATAATCTCAATCTTCGTTGATAAAAGGATTGAATAATTAATATAATACAGCAATAAAGCTACATGTACAACATTAACTGATCCAAACAATTTTTGAAATAATTTGAACATTAATAGGTATACTTTGACATCTTTAAGTGAAAACATAAAATATATAATGCAATAACATGCATCATATACGTATTATGTATTTATGTCAGTGTGCCCTACTGTGGGGACATTCGTGTTGCTGTGATGCCGAAAGCTATGATACCATAGCATAATCCATGGTGGACAGGTTTTAGCTGAGGTTCCAGACCAAAACAGACTAGGGACGAGGACTTGGCAGCCCATTTCTGAAGCAATTACCCATTGATAAACACTGTCAGATATAGTGGCAGAAAATGAGCCCCCCCTCCCCAGGTTGAAAGGCACTCAAAGGAAGACTAGGGAGGAGTTACCTCCTCAAAGTAGAGTCCACCTTAAGGACAAGAATGGGATAAAGCCCCAGGGAGCTCCATTTGCTGACATGGCATGACTCAAAATGAGGTGAAACAACTTTAAAATCCATTAATAATTGGAACATGGAATGTACGTAGTACATTAGGAAAATTAGAAACCATCAAAAGGGAAATTGAGTGCATAAACATCAACATTCTAGGCATCAGTGAGTGAAAACGGACTGACAGGGACCATTTTGAATCAGATAATCTTGTGGTCTACTATGCCAGGGATGACAGATTAAAGAGAAATGGGGTTGCATTCTTCATCAAAAAAGACATCTCAGGATCTGTCCTGAAGTGTCATGCTGTCATTGATAGAATAATATCCATATGCCTATAGGGAAGGCCAGTTAATATGACTATTATTCAAATTTATGCGCCCACCACTAAGACTACAAATGAAGATAGGGAAGATTTTTATCAGCTTCTACAATTTGAAATATATTGGACACGCAATTAGGATGTACTGATAATTACTGGTGACTAGAATGCAAAAGGGCTGGGATTTAGCTCAGTTGGTGAAGCACTGCGCTGCAGTCTCTGAGGTCCCGAGTTCAATTCCCAGCACCGCAAAAATGGGAGAAGGACCTGGCAATCCACTCCCAAGGCAATCCTGAAACAGCCAGCCATTGAAAACCCTATGAGGGTCGCTATGAGTTGGATACCAACTCGACGGCACCTAACAACAACAACACAACAAGAATGCAAAAGTTGGAAACAAAGAAGAAGGTTCAGTAGTTGCAAAATATGGCCTTTGTGACAGAAACGATGCTGAAGATTGATCACATGATAGAATTTGGTCAGACCAATGACCTTTTCATTGCAAATACATTTTTTCATCTACATAAATGGTGACTATACACATGGAATTCACCAGATGGAACATACAGGAACAAAATTGACTACATTTATGGAAAGAGACCATGGAAAAGTGAAATATCAAATGTCAGAAGAAGACCAGGTGCTGATTATGGATCAGACCATCAACTGCTCATATGCAGGTTCAAACTGAAACTGAAGAAAATTAGGACAATGTATGAGAAACAAGGTGTGACCTTCAATATATCCCACCTGAGTTCAGAGACTACCTCAAGTACAGTTTTGATGCAGTAGACACGAATGATAGGAGACCAACTGAGTTGTGGCATGACATCAAAGACATCATTCATGAGGAAATTAAAAGGTTGTTAAAAAGACAAGAAAAGCAGAAAAGACCAAATTGTATGTCAAAAGAGACTCTGAAATTTGCCCTTGCACGTCAAGCAGCTAAAGTAAAAGGAAGACATGATGAAGCTAGGGAACAAACAGAAGATTTCAAAGGGCAGCTCAAGAAGACAAAATCAAATATTATAATGACGTACAAAGAGCTGGAGACAGAAATCCAAAATGGAAGAACACACTCTGTTTTTCTCAAGCTTAAGGAATTAAAGAATAAATTCAAGCCTCAAGTGGCAATAGTGAAGAATTCTACAGGGAAAATATTAGACGTAGGAAACATCAAAAGAAAATGGGAGGAATGTAGAGTCATTATACCAAAAAGAATTGGTGGATGACCAACCATTTCAAGAGGTTGCATACCAACAAGAACCAATGGTACTAAAGGACGAAGTGGAAGCTGCCTTGAAGGAACTGGCAAAACAAGCCAGGCATGGCAGTGCATGCCTGTAATCCCAGCGGCTAGGGAAGCAGAGGCAGGAGGATCACACGTTCAAGACCAGAGGTAGTCTGCGTAGCTTAGTGAGACCTTGTCTCAAAAAAAGTAAAAAGGATGGGTTGAGGGTGCAGCTCAGTGGTCCAGCACTTGCAAAGCATGCAGGAGCAAGGCCCTGGGTTCAACCCCCAGTATTGGAAAAAAAAAAAAAAGAAAGAAAGAAAGAAAAAAGAAAAGGAACTGGCAAAATACAAGTCTCCAGGAATCAATGGGATGCCAATAGAGATATTTCAACAAACAGATGAAGCATTGGAGGTGTTCACTTGTTTATGCCAAGAGATTTGGAAAATAGCTACCTGGCCAACTGACCAGAGGAGATCCGTATTTGTGCCTATTCCCAAGAAAGGAGATCCAACCAAATGTGGAAACTATTGAATGATATCATAAATATCACATGCAAGCAAAATTTTGTTAAAGAGCATTCAAGAGTGACTGCACCTATATATAGACAGGCAACTGCAGGTAAATCAAGCTGGATTCAGAAGAGGGCCTGAAAATAGGGACATCATAGCTGATGTCAGATTGATGTTAGACAAAAGCAGAGAATACCAGAAACATGTCTGTTTATGTTTTATTGAAATGCAATATTTATTGATGGTATGATATTTATTGATGGTATGATATTTATTGATGGTATGATCCATATCATCAAATGCAAAGGCATTTGATGGTATGGATTATAACAAATTATGGATAATATTGTGAAGAGTGAGACTACCAGAGCACTTAATTGTACTCATAAGGAATTTGTACATGGGCCAGGAGGCAGTTGTTTGAATAGAATAAGGAAACACTCCCTGGATTAAAATCAAGAAAGGTGTGTGTCAGGGCTATGTCCTTTCACCATACCTCTTCAATCTCCATGCTGAGCAAATCATCCAAGAAGCAGGACTATATGAAGAAGAAAACAGCATTAGGATTGGTGGAAATCTCCTTAACAACTTGCATTATGCAGATGACACAACTCTGCATGCTGAAAGTGAAGAGGATTTGAAACAGTTACTGATGAAGATCAAAGAACACAGCCATCAGTATGGATTGAGCCTCATTATCAAGAAAACAAAAGTTCTTCCAACTGGGTCAGCAAGCAACTCATGACAGATGGAGAAGAGATTGAGGTTGTCCAAGATTTTGCTGTGGTCTATAATCAACACCAATGGAAGCGACAGTCAAGAAATCAAAGACACATTGCATTGGGAAAAGCTGTTGCAAAAGACCTCTTGAAAGTGTGAAAAGTAAAGATGTCCCATTGAAGATGAAGGTACACCTGACTCATGCCATGGTATTTCCAGCTGTATCATGTGGTTGTTTGAAGCTGGACATTGAATAAGGGAGACAGGAGAAGAATTGATGCTTTTGAATTATATAGTGCTGGAGACGAATATTAAATATACCATCAACTACTAAAAGAACCAACATATTTGTCCTAGAAGAAGTACAACCAGAGTGCTCTTGGGAGCAAAAGTGGTTAGTTGCATCTTAAGTGTTTTGGATACATAGTCAGGAGGGATCAATCTCTGGAGAAGGACGTCATGTATGGGTGTTTGGGAGAGTGGAAGGTTAACAGAAAAAAAAAAGAAAATCCTCAACTAGGTGGATTGACAACAGTGTTTCAATAATGGGCTTAAACCTGAAAAGGATTATGTGCCTGGCCCAGGATCAGGAGTATTTTGTTCTGTTGTAGGTAGGGTTGGTATGAGTCAGAACTGACTCAATGGCACCTAACAACAAACAACAACATGTAATAAGAGTAAAAAACATGCATGGAAATGCAAAATATCAAAGTCAGAACAATCATTACAACTCGGGAGGGAATGAAATAGGATAGGGTAAGGACATATGTCACACTTTACTTCACACTTTACTTCTAAAAATTTTTTTAATAAAACACTTAAAAGACTCTCATTAGATCATCAGAGAAAGTAAGAATATAGTATATAAATATAACAAGAACAGAGTACTACCAAAGAGAACCAATTGAAACACAAAAGATTTATTGAAAACTTGTAAGTAGTTATATGCCAAATATTTCCTAATTTTAAAAATTTAGTAGAAAGTTAAGAAGGTCAAAGAAATCTTCCTGAAAGAGAATTAAAAGGAAAACAATATGAAAGAGTAAATAAAGGATGGAGGATCAATTCAGGCTGCCCATCATCTGATTAACAGAATTTCAGAAAGGAAATAGAGGAAATGGGAAGGGAGAAATTTTCAAAAAATACCACAGAGGAATTTCCCAGAATTGGATCCAATATTCAGATAAACTGGTCTATGGACTGCTCAAGGAAATGAATATTAATGCAGAACACCAAAACTAAAGACAGGTGGCATGTACAGGTGAGAAGAGAAGGTGACAGGTATCTACATAAAGCTAGAGTTTGACTGGCATAGACTTTCCATCTGTAATGTTGGATACAAGAAGGTAAAGGAGCAAGCCTTGAAAGATCTGAATGAGAATAACCTCCAAGCCAGAAACCAGACTCCTACACCTGCGGACAACAGCGGAACAAATACACTTTCAGGCACACAAGGACTCAGGTAACTTATCTTTGATGCACTCTTTGTTAGGATTTACTTGGAGAGTGCTCCTGAAATATGAACAAATCAAGAGAGAGGAAGAGATGGGCTGAGGAAAACACTGGCTGCAATTCAAACCAGCACTAAGGTGCAATTGCCGGATGCATCATTGTCCACATCTCTTAGAGACCAAGTCCAGACTGAGAGGGTGGGTGAGGTCTCTGGGACGAAGTTCCCAGGAAAAGCAAAAGAGGGCTTATAGATGACATGATGTGACAGAATATTGAAGGAGAAAGAAAAAAAAAAAAACCATGAGGAATTCTATAAAGGGAAATAACGCAAGCCCCAAAGAAAGAAATTAGAAACTCTAGGGAAAATAAAACTATACAAAGAGGTTGTGCGACAAATTTGATGAGTCAGCAACCAATGCTTCCATAACTAAAGCAATGTTGCTGTTGTTAGGTGCCAAAGTCCATCCGGCTCATAGCCACCCTCAGAGGGTTTTCAATGGCTGATTGTTTCGGGATTGCCTTGGGAGTGGATTGTCATGTCCTCCTCCCATTTTTGCAGCGCTGGGAATCGAACCCAAGACCTCAGAGACTATAGAGCAGCGCTCTACCAACTGAGTTAAATCCCAGCCCCAACCAAAGCAATAGGCATCATTTATTTTTACAAAATATGGTAATATTAAAAGGACGAAGAAGGGAGAGTTGGGAGTGGTACAAGAAAAATAAGCACTCAGCCAGCCTAACAGGGAATCGATATATATTGAGTAAAGTACATAAATCAAGCTATATCAGTACAAACATATTAGTTAGAGATATGAACATAATTGCCAGAATAAAAAAGTCAAAAAGATTGAAATGGTGGCCACTGGGGAACAGGACAGAAATTATTGACAGAGGCAGAGCCAGGACTGGTTATATTTCATTATAAGCCTTTTGGTACATTTGCCTTTTAAATCATTTTGTCTAATTTTGATTTCTCATAGCAGCCTCTTTCAGGTCCTGGCAAGCTTTGAATGCTTCCAAACTAAAGAGATTGCACTCCACTTGGTAGGCACAGGGGAGCCGCGGAAGGTTGTGGAAGCTAGGGATGGACATAATCATATGTAGACTGTGGTACAGCAAAGCCCCTCTCTCAATGGGATTCCCAGAGTTGAAGAGACTGCACCCAGTGCTGGCGTATCCAAGGTACCAACTAACCAAATGCCTCAGGCTGCAGCAGAGCAAAGGAACTAACTCTTAAAAATCCAATCTTTTATATCTCAAACATAATCAAAACCATTTTCAGGGGAAAACTAGAATTTTCTGGACTCGCTCTTATTTTATGGTTTGCTATTGATTTATTTTGTATTACATGAATGTTGGGAAGTGGATGCACCATTACATTTTTTGGTGCTCGCGGTCTTTAAAGTTTCTAGTTCAACCTTGACCCTACATGAGTCTGAGCCATCTTAACCCCTTATATTCTAGGCCCTGAGGTTGTTAAGGAATGTGGTACTGACCTGATTAACAGTCATGCAATTGGCTCAAGCTGAGCTTCCAGCCTCCCTTGCCCTGTCCACTTCATGAGCTGCTTTCAAGCCACTGCTATTCCTAACCTATTCTTGTGCAATTCATTTGTAACCTCAAGTGAGGGATTATAAAGACTGTAAAGTTTCTGCTTAGTTTCAATCCCATGTTATAATCTGCTCAGATGTTTATAAATGTTGACCTGATTGTCTTTCCTTTCCAACTTTAAATCACTTAGAATTTGCATATACTACTTGTTTTCTGCTGGGATTTAGCTCAGTTGGCAGAGTGCTGCACTGCAGTCTCTGAGGTCCCGAGTTCAATTCCCAGCACTGCAAAAATGGGAGAAGGGCCTGACAATCCACTCCCAAGGCAATCCCGAAACAGTCAGCCATTGAAAACCCTATGAGGGTCGCTATGAGTCAGATACCGACTCAACAGCACCTAACAACGACAACAACAACTTGTTTTCTGGGGCTGGGGTTTAGCTCAATTGGTACAGTGCTTGCTCCTTGCGCTCTGAGGCTCTGGGTTCGATCTCTGGCACTACAAAAAAGGGAGAAGGACCTGGCAGCCCACTCCTGAAACAATCAGCCATTGAAAATCCTATGGATAGCAGAGATGCACTGTCAGATACAGTGCCTCTTTTGTTCTGATATACGTAGGGTTGCTATGAGTTGGACCTTACTTGATGGCACCTAACAGACAACAGACACTTGCTTTTCTAGGTTTTCAGCCCAAATTATCTATAAACATGCTGAGAAGGATTGGGTAAAATGTAGTCCTAAAGCATGCCCCTGAGACTTCCCTGAATGCCAGAGGTAGCTAAGAGGTTTCTACTGGAGAAACCTAATGTCCGGTAGCTATGGCTGCTGGGAACCCTGAGCAGAGGACTCTGGAGCTCCCTGTGGACTTGGAGGAAAAGGGCTGTGATGGATTCACCATATCTCTCTGGGGAGTGGGAGGAGTGTCACAGATCACCATTCCTCCTCCCAAATAGCCTCAAAGCCATTAAACTGCCTCATTTGTATGTGTTTCTCAATCTCTTTTCAAGCCACTGAATGGTCCTCTTCGTTGGTGCCCGCATTTCTCCACCTCATTCATAGGGATGGAGAGTCTGTCAAATATACTGTGCAATCGATACCTATTAAGTCCATAGCATTCTCCTTATCTAGCAGCCTAGTAACCCTACCAAATAGGAAAATGAGGAGAGTGGGGAATGCTTTATTCTCAGTGAACCTGAGCCAGAGCTCCTCATGGCTGCTACTTTATTTTCCAAAATTGAGAGCAGCATCTTTAGATTCCTAGTCTTCCCAGCCTCCGCCATTCTCCAGGGCCTCAGACAAAGGCCCCGCGATCCCATCAGTATGTTCTCAGTGCCAGAAAAGTCACTCACTTGGACTTGGAGATGTGAGCTGGGAGAGAAACTAAGACTTCCCTTAATATCTCCTTATTCATCCACTTATTATTTTTGTGGCTCTTGTACTCATTATAAAACGATGCTTATTTATCATAGAATAGCAGAAAATGATGGAAAGGTGGAAAGAAGAAAAGTCATCCATTGCCTCAATTTCTTTTTCTTTGCATGATATTTGAGAACTTGCATCTGTATTAGTTTATATAGCTATGACCATAATGGAGGCAAAATTTCGTATTCTGAGTTTTCACATAACAACATCTTATGAATTTTTCAAGTCAATGCTCATTTGTCACTCAAAAGTTGCATAATATTCAATCGAAGGGTTGTATCATGGTTTTCTTAAACATTCTGCTACTGTTGGCCAATTTGTTTCTAGCATTTCTCTACTTTTAACCCCCGTTCTTTTATGTGATTGCTATCTACTAACTATGGATTATGTGCCAGGCACTGTGCTAGAGGCTGGAGATGCAAAGCTGAGCAAGCCCTCCATAAGTGAACAAACAATGGCAATGCAGCAGATCAGGGGAAGAGGACAACATGCAGGTGAGTTAGGGAGGCTTCAGAGTAAAGGGAGATGGGTGAGGATCAGGCAGAGCTTTGCAAGCCTCAGAAGGAGTTTGGGAACCTGGAGTTGCAGAGAATGCAGCGAAGGACTTTAAGCAGCAGCCAGAAGCTCCAGGTGTGAGTTCTAGCTCTAGTCTTATAAGCCAGTGACCTTAGACAAATCACTTAGCCCCGGGTCCTATTTTCTTTTTCTGGAACTAAAGGATGCTCATTGATCTGCCTCCTGCCTTTCAGGGTTACCCAAAGAATCAAAGCTGTTGTTAGGTGCTGTTGACACATAACGACCCTATGTACAACAGAACAAAACACTCCTTGACATTATGCCATGCCCGGCGTTATGTCCATGCTCCTCTGCTATTCATAGGGTGGATTGTTTCAGGAGAGGGCTGCCAGGTCCTTCTCCCTAGCCTGCAGCATGTGGTGTTCCTAGACAGTTTCCCATCCGAGGACTAACCAGGTCGACCCTATTTACCTTCTGAGATCAGGCGGGATCGGATGTCAGGGTGCTATGGCTGCAGACTGAGAAGCAAAGGGAGGTGATTAATATGAGTTCTGTCAACTAGTGGGCACCATAAAAACTGTGAAGCACTGTGGCAGAGGCTGCATAAATTACTGTGGAACTGAATTTGTTTCTCTCTTTCTCAGAAGCTAGCTGGGAGTGGGGGTGGGGAAGGGAAGAGAACAAGGAGGAGGTAGGGAGCACCTTCCCTCCCAGGCCCCTTCAGAGGAATGAGAGGAGGGCTTGGGAAAGCAAGACAATGAGTCCTGGGCGGCATCTGTGGGAACCAGCTCTCCATCTGTCCAGACAGATCACATATGATCCACATATCCACACACACCTACCCTTGGGAGGCTTTTTGAAAAGTGTTCATCCCTTGGCAGAGGTTTTTACAGGTGTGATCTCATTTGATCCTCACCACCAGTGTGAGAAAAGGATAAATGAGATGTTATTATTATTCCCATTTCACATATGTGGAAACTGAGACTCCCAGCATTAAGATACTCTGCCCAGGAGCAGACCATTAATAGGCAGAAGTCCCATCTCTTAACAGGATGCCCCAAGCTGTTTTTTTTTTGCATCTCTCCAGACCATACTTGGGCAGGCAGGAGTTCAAACAGGTGGCCTCCAATCGGGATAAAAGGTTATTGGGAGGCAAACAACAGCCAAGGTCAGGGCCTATGGAACAGGATCCTCCTCCAGCCTCCCAGCATGTCCCCAGGCATGAGAAACGCAGGAAGGGCTTCCTGGGTATGCAGCTGATTGTCAATGCCTAGGAAGATGTGTAATGACCTCAGAACCCCAGAAAATACAGCCTCCCCCTCTTGTAAATTGGAACTACCAGCCATGGAAACCAGCAGATGAAAGGGAAGCCTTAGGACATTTGATGTGTTGCAACAGCGTAACAGACTCCAAATTGTCTTGGCAAGATCAAACCCCAAGGCTATGAAGGTAATTCCATCCTGAGGAATGTCTTTTGTTCCTTTGTTCTGGTTTTCACTTCTAATTTGAGGCAACAGGATAAATAAGCAAGTAACCCTGTTCGTGGAAATCTCAGGGTCTTAGGGAAGACGAAGCCCTAGGCTCCGACATTCTCTGCATTTTTGTCCCAAAGCTTTTGGAAGTTACAATTGCCCATTGAGCAGACTTGGGCTACGGATCCTAGAAGAGCCACATAGTCTCTATCTAGAACAAAGCCATCCCTGTGGGGTCTAAATTCTGGACAGAGTTAAGTTGTACATTAATTAATTAATTCTGGACGGAGGCATTGGTGAGACAGGGTAGAAAGGCAGGGAAATTTGGGGGACATGGAAAGGGAAAGAGCTTTTACCCCACGGTCTGGCTGGAGAATCTCCAGGTGAGAATCAAGATCTTTGACACAACCATCAAGAAAACTGCTGTGAGGACTGCCTGCATAGAGACATTATTTTTGAGAAACAGTTTAAATAATGAAAATGTTAAAATAACAATAAGCTATGCTTGTTGTTGTTGTTGTTAGGTGCCGTCAAGTCGATATCCGACTCATAGTGACCCTCTGTACAACAGGGGAAATACTATTGTCAGTGCTTCTCTGCTGTTCATCGGGTTTTCAATGGCAGATTGATTTTTGGGAGGGGGTTGCCAGGTCCTTCTCCCAAGCCTACAGCTTCTGGTGTTCTCAGGCGGTCTCCCATCCAGGTACTAACCAGGCCTGACCCTGCTTAGCTTCCAAGATCTGACGGGATCGAATGCCACAGGGCTATAGCTGCAGGCAAGCTATGCTTAGTTAGGGTCAAAATACCTGAAACCTCTGAGTTTAACCTAATCTCACAGATGGGATTAGGGGCATATGTATGTCCATACAACTCCCTTGTGACACCTTTCTGTAAACTTACCTTAGTAACACCTCCCTAAACCTACCAAATGTCTATTCATGTATTATAAAGACGTCTAAGAACTTCTCTCTCTTCTGTTAAGAGGCCTGCATTTATATCTAAGATGTGTACTATTAAACTCACTGGCTTTGTTTCACTTTCTGACTCACCTTGAAATTCTTCTCTGTGACCAAGCCGAGGATCCAGCCTAACCTGAGTCTAGGTCCTGACTAGGAGAACTCCGGCTAGGCAGCAATGCTGAGCTGCATTTCTCTGCTCTACCACCTCTGACAGTGGGGGTTAGTGGGGTACTCTACCTCACCCCTCCTGCATGCCTTGCTCCCTGTTCAGATCCTCTAAGGCAGATACGTCCAAACTGCAGCCTCTGGGACACATGGAGCCCAGGACAGCTAGTAATGGGGCCCAACAAAATCCATTTTTTGAAGTTCCAAAGCAATACTGAGCATGTTTACAGAAGAACACATAATGCTTGTTTACAGCATACCAAGATGGTGCCACAGGATCCAATCTTAACCTTCAGATAAGCATAAATACATTACAGTCTGTCCCAGTTGGTGACTTGCATCACCTGGTCAGGCAAGAATGTTGTTGCTTATATTAGGTCCTGTCGAATTGAATCTGACTCATGGTGACCTCGCATCTGCAGCTATAGCCCTGTGGCATCTGATCCCGTTAGATCTTGGAAGCTAAGCAGGGTCGGGCCTGGTTAGTACCTGGATGGGAGACCGCCTGGGAACACCAGAAACTATAGGCTGGGAGAAGGACCTGGCAACCCCCTCCCAAAAATCAATCTGCCATTGAAAACCCTATGAAACAGCACAGAAGCACTGACAATAGTATTCCCCCTGTTGTACAGAGGGTCGCTATGAGTCAGATACCGACTCGACAGCACCTAACAACAACAACAACAACATGGTGACCTCATGTACAACAGAACAAGACACCACCTAGTATAGAGCCGTGCACATGATCTTCTTATGCTTGAATCCATTTTTGCACCCACTCTGTTTCTTCTCATCTTGAGTCATGCCGCATCATCAGAAGGAGGTCCTAGGGGCTCTGCTCCATTCCCACCATTAAAGGCAACTCTTCTTTAAGAAGGCAACCCTTCTCTACCTGATTCTCCAATGCCTTCCAGCCTGGGGCAGAGGGGGAAGCCTCATTTTCCAGCACTATAGTTGGCAGTGCTTCTCTGCTATTCATAGGATTTTCAGTGGCGAATTGTTTCTGGAGTGGGCTCCTGGGTCCTTCTCCCTAGACTGTCTTAGTCTGGAAGCTCAACTGAAACCTGTCCGCCATGGGTGGCCCTGCTAGTATCTGAAACACTGCCAGAGCTTTTAGCATCACAGCAATACACAAGCCCCCATGGCATGACAAGCTTATAATCAGGTTGAATTCAAAGTGATCCAAAGTTGTTTGAAGCCACATAAAGGTGGGCCAGAGATTACATGAGATTTTGGCAACTTGGCAAGTAAAAGGGCCAAGTGAGAGCTCTGGGCCCATGGGTTCTCTCTCCCCACAGGTGCCTGGCAAGAGCCCCGGGTAGATCAAAAGCTCTGGTGTCCCTCTCAGGGCCAGACAATCAAATCTTTTCTTTGCTTCCATCAAGCTATGAGGTGTTAGAAAAATTGCTGTGTCCTGCTGTGCTTCAGAATCTGTGAAGAAGACCATCCCTGCTCAAGATGGGATCCATCTTTTATCAGAGCCTCTTGTGCTGCTGCCATGACTAACCTGCAGGGGGCGCCCATGAGAAGGTGGAATTGTGCCACCATACAAGAAAAGGAGCATCTGTCTTCTCCCAGGAGACCTGCAAATGGGACTCAGGTGCATGAGATGGGTGTGGATATGAACAACTATAATCATCCTCTCTGCATTCTGCTAGGTGACAGCTGCCCCAGGGAAGGAGCTCTGGAACTCTTGGGACCAATGGGGATGGGATAGGCTGATGGCCCAGCTGAATCAAGTCCTCTGTTTTCCCCTTTGCTATCCCCAAGTTCCTTGTAAACTACTACTTGAAGCAAGTTCCAACCCACAATTCCCTGTGCCATGGGGAGGGCTTCCACCCCTCCCCGGAGGCTGAGCCTTAGGGACAGCAGGCTAGTGTCAGCAGCAATCATTTGGGAAGATCCCAAAGGAAAAATGACTCTTAGACAGGAAGACAAGTCACATGGGCTATTCGCCCATCATATCAAGAATCCCTTTGAATAGCCACTTTGGGGGTTCTTGACTTATTTTTATTAAAGAAAGATGGCATTTTTATGGAAAAAATATATAAAATGTTCATTTGGAATTATTTTCTTCTCCTTGAACAAAAGGACAATGGGAGGTAGAGGCCCCAGGTGTGAGAGATCATCTAAATGCACCGGCTTTCAAACTTCCAACTTAGCAGCACAAATCTCTTTCTACCAACTTTTTACCAACCAAGGTATAAAACTGATCAAATTGGAGGTGCTCTGATTGAAGATGGAGATGAATAAAAGTCTTTCCTAACTGGGCCCTGCCTACCCTTGCTCTATCCCAAATTATCCCCTGTAGCACCTCCCCCAAATTGCAGGGAGCCATGACAAGTTCTTGACAAACATCCATTCTGTTCTAGTTCCACATTCACAAATGAGGAAATTTAAATTCAGAGAAGTGAGTCAACTCACCCAAGGATACACAGCTGGCCAATGGTAGACTCCAGCCCAAGTGATCCAAAGTACAGCTTCCCAAATGATGTGCCACTGCCCAGTGGGGTGCAGCCATGGAGTCTCAAAGCCCCGCAGACAGGTGGGGGCTTGGGCTGCTGGCGTTCCCTCGCTGAGATCCTGGGGCAGGATGCTATGGTGTGTGCCATGGTTCCCATCACGTGTGACCTGAGCAGCTCTGTCACACTCTGCTGCACCATGACATTCTAAACATGGTCTAGGAGATACTCTGCCTTCTGGATGCTTATGTGACCTTGCAGCTCAGAACAGGCCACTGCCCTTTAGGGCCAGGGGCCCATGGAGGTGCTGGAGGACTTTGGGTTCCAAGTGTCAAAGTAGGCGACCTGTGAGCCACAGGGTGGGGTAGGGAGGCTGGGAAGACCCTTATCTTCACAAAAATCAAACGCGTCTAAACACTGCCAGCTCCTGCACCCTCTTAGTGGCTTCCAAGCTGACTGCGAAATGACTGCTCTAACAATGCACCCACCTGCAGCAGGTTAGCGCGTCAACACTATTTTGAAATACTTGCTACAAAAAAAAGTTCAATAGCATTCAAATCCATTAGTGTTATCGCAAGATATTTTAACATTATGTCTGTCAACGAAAGAAAAGGAAGAGCTCAGAGAGTCTTTAAATATAATTTCAACTGCGGTAAAGTTTTGAATGTGCTGCTGGCTTCTGCCCGTAAAGCCTCTTGTCAATGGAGATTATCGAGAATTTCAGGAGAACGGTATTGAAAACCTGGAACAAGAATTACATGGGGCTGTTTCAAACCCGAATGCAGGTTTAAAACTTTATGCTCATGAGAACAATGTGCAGTTATCTTTGAAAAATTAGAAACTATTTTCTAACTTCTGAAAGCTAACACTTCTTGCAAATTTAAATTTTAAGACTGTCTCTAATGCTTTATATTTTTATTTACTCCTTCAAAACATATGAGTTGAGAGCCACGCAATAGTCTAGCTCCAGAGAATAAATCACTGGAAAAACAGGCAAAGCCCCTGTCCTCATGCAGCTGACACTCTAATATGGAGAGGGAAAGAATAAATAATGGACTAAATATAGCATGTCTCCCATATTCCCTGTTTAAGTTATAGCCAGTTTGTGTTGCCTGCCATCATGAACACTGACTGATAGGTGATGGGAAAAATTGGGCAGAATAAAACAGACAGAAAAATAAGGTGGTGAGGGCAGGCCTTATGAGAAGGCAACACTGAGCAGAGGAGGAAAAGGAGGAAACCATGCAGACCTATGGGGAAGTGTGTTCAGGCAGAGGAAGGAGCAAGCGCAAAGACCCAGAGGCCTCTGTGGGAACATGCCAGGTTCACTTTGGCTGGACAGGAGAGAGGGTGGGAGAGAGCAATAGATGAGGTCCAGGCAGTGATGGAGATCAGATTGAGAGGAGCTGTGTAAGATACTTGGAGAACTTTGCTTTTTGACTGAGTGAATTGGGAGCCCTAGGACACGTGAGGCAGAAGAATGGCATTATTTGATGTATGCTTTTTTGTGTGTGTGGTACTGGGGATTGATCCCAGGGCCTTGCATTTGCATGCTTTGCAAGTGCTGGACAACTGAGCTGCACCCCTAGCCCTTTTTTTTCTTTTCCTTCTGAGACAGGGTCTCGCTAAGTTACGCAGACTTCCTCTGGTCTTGAACTTGCTATCCTTCTGGCTCCACCTCCCAAACTGCTGGGATTATAGGCGTGCTCCACCACGCCCAGCTATTTGATGTATGCTTTATAAAGATCACTCAGAAAAGTTTCAAGGGATGGAGGTCAGAAGGAGAAGGTTGATTTAGGTAGCTGTCATAAGAACCCAAGGAAGAGGTGATGGTGTCTGGAAAAACATAGTAGCAATGAAGGTGGCAAATTTATTGACAAATGCTAAAGGTAAGGCCTGCAGCTTTAGCACTGTGGTGTCTGATCCTGTCAGATCTTGGAAGCTAAGCAGGGTCAGCTCTGATTAGTACTTGGATGGGAACACCAGGTGCTGTAGGCTTGGAAGAAGGACCTGGCAAACCACTCCCAAAAAGCAATCAGCCATTGAAAGCCCTATGAATAGCAGAGAAGCACCACAATAGTGTTTTGCCTGTTGTACATAGGATGGCTATGAGTTGGACACCCACTCAATGGCACCTAACAACAACAACAAAGGTAAAGGCTGGGATTTAGCTCAGTTGGTAGAGTGCTGCTCTGTGCTGTGAGGCCCCGGGTTTGATCCCCAGCACTGCAAACATGGTAGAAGGGTCCAGCAGCTCACCCTGAAACAGTCATTGAAAACTCCAATGAATAGCAGAGAAGCACTGACACAGTGCCAAGCATGACACAGTGTCGGGGAGTGTTTCATTCTGTTCTATATAGGGCCGCTATGAGTCAGGCCTGACTTGACAGCATCTAATAATGACAACATCCTAAAGGTACAGGGCAGAGGATCTTCCAACATTGGATGTGCAGGATGTGCACATAGATATCACATGATACATACATAGGCCATGTAGCACATGAAAGAGGCAAAGATGGCCCTAAAGACTGTGTTCTGAGCAAACAGAAGGATAAGCAAGATCTTAACTGAGATGGGGAGATGCAGGCAGAGGAAGCTGGGGGTGATGGTAGGGAAAACAGGTGTGCAGACATTGGTGTGCTATTTTTGAGATCCCTATTGCACATTTAAGTGGAGATGTCAAGCAGGCAGTTGGATATAAAAGCCTGGCGTTGAAAGGGATTTTATTTTGTTATAATAATGTAATAGGCTTCTCCCTTACCCACGTGTCTTTTTACATCAATCCAATCTATCTACCTATCTGAGCATCATCTATGACCGCCCTTTCAAGTTCACCTCAGCGTGCCATCAAGGATCATTGCTTTCCCAGAGAAAGTTTGGGAAGCATGGCCTCATAGCAGGGCCTCTGCCTCGGCAGCCCGGAGC
Source organism: Pedetes capensis (assembly GCA_007922755.1). Lineage (NCBI taxonomy): Eukaryota > Metazoa > Chordata > Mammalia > Rodentia > Pedetidae > Pedetes > Pedetes capensis. The sequence goes on along the minus strand of VMDO01000022.1, from coordinate 581,003 downwards.
CCTGAGTTCAAATTATTCTTTGTTGATGTGCAGAACCGACGATCAGCTGGTGGCACCGTCACAGCTGAACCGACCGCTTCTGTCGACCTCTGGCCAGAGCCAGTGTCCTACCAGTTGCTCAGTATTTTGGACATCGACCCCGACTGTGGTAGAAAGGGCACCTGATTTGGAGTCTGAGTGGCCTAACTTGTACTTGCTGCACCTCTCACTCACTGGGTAGCTGTTGGAAGGATTCATCTGGTTTGTTGGTCCTGTGGGTGTTGGCTGCTCATCTTGGGAACCCTTACTATACTGGGAATCATCAAGTAATTCTTGGTCAGAGCCCAGGCCCCCCAGGTGCCCTGGCATTGAGATCTGGCACATGGCCTGCTAATCCTCTGATACACTTGGGGAACTGGGGTTTAAGAGGGACATATAAAGGCACAAGCCTGCAGCCATAGCCCTGTGGCATCCGATCCTGTCAACTCTGGGAAGCTAAGCAGGGTCAGGCCTGGTTAATACTTGGATGGGAGACCACCTGGGAATACCAGGTGCTGCAGGCTTGGGAGACAGACCTGGCAACCCACTCCAAAAAAAACAATCAGCCACTGGAAACCCTATGAGCAGCAGAGAAGCACTGACAATAGTGTTTCGCCTGTTGTATGCAGGGTCACTATGAGTCGGATACTGACTCGACTGCACCTAACAACAACAACAACATAAAGGCACAGGGAGAGTTTGAAATGCCTGTGGCAGTGATTTTCCAACAGATTCTTCCTAGAGTTATCTCGGCCTTGACCTGATCATCTTAGCTCATGCCCTATATAGAAGCTCCCTTTAGGTTTAAGTTATTGAGAGTCAGTTTGTGTTGCTTGCCATCACAGACACCGACAGATAGGCTGAGCTAAGGCAGGCTCCGTGCTCCTCTAGATCTGTTTTCTCTTCTATTGAATGGAGATAATCTCTATTGTGCAGAATTAAATGAGGGAGCACAGTACTTCCAAGCACCTAGCATAGCACTTGGCAAACAGGTACTTAAGTCACCTTATTTCCCAATAATGTAGCTCCCTTCCCCTTGGCTGGCCTTAGTTACTTTATCTATGGAGCGAAGATAACAGGGAACAGTAATGCATTGCGCTCTCCCTAAATCTCATAGAAGGACTGCAGATTGGTTCAGAGGGTCACGCGATGTGGGCCTGCTTAAAAGGCTAGAGAATTGGAAGAGGCTAAAACTAGGACAGTCGCAGCCTTGCTGGTGTCAGGAGTCTTGTTAACCCATAACTCAGCAGATCTTCGCGTCGGTGGCGCTGATTCCCGAGACTTCTGCAGCACCGGAGTGGCTCATCCATCAGCCCACGCACACGTGCACAGACAGGAGCAACCGCAGTGCGCCTGAGCAGGCAGCTCTGGGAGGGAGGTTGAGGCAGTGAGGTGCCAGTTGCACCAGCACCTGGCATCTCCGGGGCAGTATTAGCAGGGGGCTGTCAATCTCCAGGCAGAAAAACAAGAGACAGAAAGGAGAAGAAACAATCAAGAATCCGACAGCAATGAGAGAGAGAGAGAGAGAGAGAGAGAGAGAGAGAGATAGGTTCGGGGACTATTTTAAATAATGTTTGATAAATCGCCTGCCTGTCCTGGCCTCCCCATAAAGGAGATGCTGTGAGGTTGATGTTTACATTTGACAACTCACCAAACGCGCAGGCTGCAGACAGGAAACAGACCAAGGCTGAGGGAGGCTGCTGTGTGCTTTTGAAGCAGGGGTCCAAGTAGAGGGTCGCTGTGTGCTGCTCACAGGTTCACATGAGGCCAGATATGCCGCACTGTGCACACACGTGGAAATGTCTGTGCACACACGGGATGAGATGGCTGTGCTCACTCTTTTGCACCGACACACAGCACATGGGCATGTCATTTCCACACTCCCGCACGTTGCACGTGAGACCTGCCCCTGCCGGGTCAAGGGCAATGCCAAGACCCGTTCATTGGTGAGGGTTTGGTCTCCAGTAGGCGTGAGAGGGTGCCCACGCTGAGAATAAGCACCTAAATTGCTAGGGAGGGGACGCAGGGGCATTGCAATTTTCCTGGAGTTGGCTGCTCCCTCCTGCTACTTGTCTGGACTTTTGTTCTGCCCCAGGGACGCCCCCCGCCCACCATCACCACCCGAGGCCTATTTAGCAAGGATAAATAATTTAACACACAGGCTTCTGTGAAAGTGATAAGATTGCTGTAGCAAGAATGTTTCTAAATAGGGGACCGAGGTGTGACTGGACCACAGCTCCCCCCCTCTCTTGCATCTCCTGACATCTAACCTGCCCCTGCCTCCCTGAATAGAGCCACTGGGCACAGGTTGAACACATCAGCTCTCTGTCTGCAAAATGGAAATGCTGCAGTCACCTTCTGCATCTGAAGCCTCCGCATCCAAGGTTTCAATGAGCTGTGGGTCAAAAGTACCTGGAAATAAACCAGGCAGGCATGGTGACACATGCCTGCAATCCCAGGCTGAGGCAGGAAGATCACCAGTTCAAGGCCAGCCCAAGCTATAGGAGATTCCGCCTCAAAAAATAAAGAGCAAACAAAAAAACCAACCAAGCAAAAGAGAAAGAGACCCGAGAAAGACCCGTCATCCTTTTCACTCTATGAAGACGCAGCAGGAAGATCCCACCTATGAGCCAGCAAACAGGCCCTCACAAGACACTGAATCCGCCAGCGCCTTGGTCTCTGACTCCCCAACCTCCAGAATAGAGAGCAATAAGCTTCTGTTGTTAGCCGGCCACCCAGTCTGTGCATTTTGTCACAACAGCCCCAACAGACTAAGACAAGCCCTTCTCCTCCCTACCTAGGTGCTTTGCAGATCCAGCGAGGTGACACCCACAAAGGTGCTTTGTAACTGTGACTTCAGATGAGGGTACATCACACTGAATCCTGTGCTCCTGAGGGGGCCAGTGGGACCTGGTCTTCCCAGGGCAGTGCTGGAACTAACTAGAAATGGGTTGAAATTTGGGGTACTGGTGATCTAAGACTTTAGGGTACTGGTGCTTAGCTGAAGCTGTGCCTGTCTATTTTTTCTTTTTCCTTTCTTCCTTCTTTTCCCCTCCCCCTCCCCCTCCCCCTCCTCCTCCTCCTCCTACTGCTACTCTCCTCCTCCTTCTTCTTCTTCTTCTTCTTTGGTGGTACAGTGGGATTGCTTGCTTTGCAAGCGCTCTATAACGGAGCTGTGAAACCATACCCCTTTAATGGAAAATTCAAGAATTCTAGTGGTAACTGCCTACCACCATAGCTCTGTGGCATTAGATCTTAGAAGCTACATAGGGTCGGGCCTGGTTAGTACTTGGATGGGAGACCACCTGGGAACACCAGGTGCTGTAGGCTTGGAAGAAGGACCTGGCAACCCACTCCCAAAAATCAATCCATGATTGAAAACCCTACGAATAGCAGAGAAGCCCTAACAATAGTGTTTCCCCTGTTGTACATGGGGTGGCTATGAGTAGGACACCAACTCAACAACAGCAGTGGTAACCAGCTCTGGCCTGCTGGAAGGGGCTCATTAGAGCCCTAGTGTTTCTTTCATGAACCTTGTAACCAGAAGGAGAATGAGCTGGATATTTCTTCTAGAAACACAACCATTGTCATGGTCCTGTCTTGGGGTTTCCTTCCTTTTCCATAGTCCCAGGGGGGTCCCTGTAAATGTGTGGGGACACCCTGGTATCCTCAAGGACTGTGACTTTGGATCTCCTCACACCTCCACCTGGTCCCTGCACCCCACACAGCACTCCTGATGTTTTTTTCTGTCCGTAAGGGCAGCCCTGGCCTCTAGGGGAAGCGGTGGAAACTCACCCAGGAAGTCCCAGTCAGCCTGACAGACAAAGCAGGGCCTCAGCGTGGCTCCTCCCTGACCAAAAAGCTCCCTGCTGCTCACCAGCCTCGCTGCCCGTGAGGCTCACTGTCCTGCCTCAGCAAAATGACAAAGGCACATGTGGAGGGATCTTTGGGGACCCACGGGAGAAGCTGGAATGGAAATGTGAAGTCCTGGAATGCCATGTGGAATTCCCTCATGACAGCCCTCCCGAAAGTCCACACGGGGTCTGGAAGCCATAGCTCACCCAGGGCTCAACTCCAAGGACGTCACACAGCCTTCAAGATCACATGCCTGAACCAGAACTCCACCGTGCTGTCTTCCAGGCCTCCCTGTGATGACAGGGACTAACGTCTGTGCCATGGAAACGCCCTGGAAAGGTGGGTGCAATGGTGGGTCCAGATCTCCAGGGGCCCCAGCTAGCCTTGCTTTGGCAGCTGGAGAGGCCTGGCGGATGTGTGGCTGGCCAGGCTGCAGCAGCGGAAGGGAAGAATGTGCTGAACTCTTCTAACCTCCTCAGACCTGTGGCTGCCAGATGTGGGGCCTGGCCAGGGCTCACCCCTGCCCCCTTCTCAGAGCCCTGGCCAGTCAGATGCATCTGCTGGCAAGGGTGTGGGAGGCAGATTCCTGAACCACAGAGGGGACAGAGCAGTGAGCGCCGCCTCTCATCTCAGAGCCAGCTGCTTTCTTCCCCATGGGGGAAGAGGGTCCAGGCACTCGCTCTTCCCTGAAATGCCTGTTGAGATCAACATGCAGGTGGCTTAGAGGGGACCATGAAATGGAACATCGTTTTCCGAGTTATCTCCCTGGACCCCAGAATACCAGCCATGGCTGCCTGCCCAGCACAGGCCCTACGCAGATTTCTGCAGCACCGTTGGGGTTCGTTGTCACCACTGGTTATCAACTCGCTCCTCAACAGTAGATGGACAAATCTCTCAGCTGACCCAGGAGAAATGTGTCATGGTGAGAAGAACACCTTGGCCACCGACTCAGGTGTCAGCGACTCTTCATGTATGATATGGGCATGAACAATCTCTCTGCCTGCTTTGTGGGCTCAAGTGAAAGAAAGGATGCAAAATCATTTTGAATGAGGAACAAAAAGACAGGCAAGGAACACCTACAATCTGCCAAGTGTTCTCTGCAGCCTATAGGTAGCTGTTGTCCCCTCCATCTGACAAGTGAGATTAAGTATGTTCCAGTTCCCGCAGCTACTAAATGGTGAGGCCGCATCCCCCAGGACTTGCCACTGCAGCATCACCTGGGAGTTTGGAGAACTGCAAAATCTCAGACCTACCGCAGACCTCAGAACCGGCGGCTGCATGTTAATGAGACCCCCAGCTATCTGCTGGACACAATGTTGATTTTTTTTTCTGCTCCTTCTAATCCAACTCCCAACATCAGGCACTATGAATCACATAATGATAGCATAACCACTCTGGGGGCAAATGCTCCCTCCCGGAAAAGTTTCTGAGAAACTCTGGATCCTGCATCTTGGGATCAAATCTTACCCTCTGCGATGGTTTCTTGGAAAATTGAAAGTCACAGGCCCTCCTGGGCTTCCCTGCAGGACACTTGGACAGGCTCAGTGGTCCCCAATCTTTTTGGCACCAGGGATCGGTTTCATGAAACACAATTTTTCCATGGTTGGCAGAGTTACGGGGGGGTGGATATGAACCACGGGGAGCGGCTATAAACACAGATGAAGCTTCCCTGACTTGCTTGCTCCTGCTGTGCAGCCTGGTTCCGAACAGGGCCACAGTACCAGTCTGCAGCCAGAGAGTTGGGGTTCTCCAGCCATACCCTGGCCCAAAGCCAGTTCTCTTCTGCAGATGAGTCAGGAGAGATCTTTTGCCCATTGCTTGGTGGGTCGATCAGTGAGAAGCTTGGTCTCCAACACGTTCTCTAGCTGCGATGGCTGACGGCTCCGACAGCCAAGGCTGTTTTGAAGCCCTGGCCCTCCACTGCTACCAGGTACATCTGACTGCAGCCCCTTCTTGCTTGGGCACCGAGGCCACTCCTGCTGGCACCCGTGAGTGACTTGATCTCGGGGCTGGCACGTGCAGCTACCTCTGCTGTGTGCTCCTTCCTCTGTAGGAGCTTTCTAGTCATTTAGTTCCACCATGGGCTCAGAGCCAAAATTTATGGACCCTCCCTAGCGATTTAGGTGTGGGATCCCAAAGCTGTCCACCACCCCCTGACTCATTGTCATTCAATAGAAAGCCACGGGGGAGTGGGCCCTGAGCACATCCTCCCCACTCACCACCCTCCTGCATAAGGACAGGCTCTCCCTCCAGAAAGAAGCCTGCAGGCTCAGGTGATAGGCCTTCCCTTTGGTATTGGGGCAGGGAGACTTGGCACAGAGGGACAGCAGCCAATGAGCACTCCCAGCACCAAGACATGGGTAGGGACAGACTCACTGGGCCACCTCCCACCCCAAGCTGGTGCCTCAAGGACCAAGGCTCATCCAGGCCGTAGCCACTGGCAAGGCACCCCAGGGGTTAAGTGCTCAGGCCTTGGAGTTGGACGTTCTTGGGTCCAAGTGCAGGCTTTAACTGTTATTAACTGTGTGGCTTTGGGCAAGGTAGTTGTCCTCTCTGAGCCTCAATTTTCTTATCTGTAAAATGGAGAAAATCATGTATAATAAATAATACCTAACTTATGTAATGAGGATTTTAATGAGAACATTAATTAATGTTAAGAGTTTAGTTGTTGTTGTTGTTAGGTGCTGTCAAATTGGTATCCGACTCATAGCAACCCTCATAGGGTTTTCAATGGCTGACTGTTTCAGGACTGCCTTGGGAGTGGATTGCCAGGTCCTTCTTCCATTCTTGAGGTACTGGGAATTGAACTCGGGACCTCAGAGACTGCAGCACAGTGCTCTACCAACTGAGCTAAATCCCAGCCCTCACGAGTTTAGTAGATGTTTGACAAATAGTAAGCACATGATAAATCCCAGGTATGAGTATTCAGTGGGGCTGTCTCAGGAAGCTTTCCATCGCTATAACAAATAGCTAAGATAATCAACCTATAAAGAGAAGGGGTTGATTTTGGCCCACAGTGTGGGAAATGTCAGACCACAGTCAGCCCCGTTGCTTCTGGGCCTGTCTGGAAGAAAAGCTATTCATCTCACAGCCAGGAAGCAAAGAAAGAAAAAGAAGGGGCCGGGGTCCCCAAATCCTCTCCAAGGGCATGTTGCCATTGACTATAGGACTTCTTACCTTGACCCACCTCTTAAAGTTTCTACCGCCTCCCAGTAGTACCAAGGCTGGCACTAAGCCTTTAACACACAGACCTCTAGGAGACATCCGGGTCCAAACCAAAGTAAGGTCTGGCCCTGCTTCAGAGAAGACAAGATAAAGGAAACTTGTGGATAGAGGAAAAGGTCATAAACAGGAGCCAAAGTCTGTGGCTGCACACGCAGAATTCCTATTCTGAATCTACTGTGTGCAGGGCCTTGGCCATCTAGGCTGTCATGGCAGAAATGCCACACAGTGTGGCATATACACAGCAGAGACTTCCTACCACAGTCTGGAGCCGGAGGTCCAGGATCAAGGCACCGACAGACTCAGCATCTGGTGACACCTTGTTTTCTGGTTCATAGACCTGCCTGCTCACTGTGCCCTCCATGGTGGAAGGGGTGGACAAACCCCCATAAGCCTCTTCTGTAAAGGCACCGATCCCAAAGCCTTCAGGACTGAATTTCCTCCCAAAGGCCCCATCTCCTCCGACCATTGCCCTGAGGGTAGGATTTCAACCTAAGACATTGGGAGGATGCAATAGCCAGTCCACAGCAAAAGGCATTGGCGAGGTGAGCCACGCTGGGGCCCACCCAGTGGGGAAACAGAGGGAGGGACATGGGTGGGCTGCAGCGCAGAATACAGAGGGTAAGCAGGACAGTGGGGTGAGGGGTGCACAGGAGCCTGGGGGCCATTCAGGAAAGGCTTTGGGGATGGAGAGCAAAAGGACTGAATCTAAGATGAGCTACTGAAGCTGAGGGGGGTGGGGGTGGAGCACAGGGAGGAGGTGTCCCAGGAAGCCCTGAGCACTCTCAGGGACCTGCTGCTAGTCCTCCTGTCTGGCACCCAAGGAGGGGCCAGGGCAGAGCTGGCTCATGAAGAACCTTGTGTGTGTGTGCCCAAGAATTAGAACTTTATGCAGAGGGCCTGGCACCCAGTAGGTACTCAGTCAACGTTGTCACTGAACAGAAGCATAACCTTAAGCCAGGGGGTCATGTGGGCAGGATTTCTGTGCAGAAAGCTCTCCGTGGGTGGTGAGCAGAGAGCGCCCAAAAAGGGGCCCACTTAGGAGGTTGGCCAGTGCAGAGTCCAGGAGGCTGGGGAGGGGTGGGTCCAGAGGCCTAGCGGGCAGGCTGCTGCATCCTCAGGGGCAGGGCTGGGGGTAGGAGGAGCCAGCCAGAGGAGCACAGCGGTGGAGGGGTGGGTTCAGAGGCGCTGCTGCATCCTCAGGGGCGGGGCTGGGGCCGGGGGAGCCGGCTGGAAGAGCATAGCTGGAGAGGTGGGATCGGCAGGGGAGACGAGGTGTGAACACATGGAGTGGAGGTGCAGTAGAACTTGACACAGCGAGGGCAGCTGCGGTCCACTGGACAGGGACAAGGGGGCTGTGGGGTGGGGAGCAGGTGAGCAGGACCGACAGACGGGCCCAGGAAGGTCTGGAGAAGGAGCTCTGAGGCAGACATGACCTACGGCCAGAGGGACTGATCCCTGGTCGGCTTCTTTGCCCTTCCCAATAACCCTTCACCCCAGCACTCACCCTGGGCCAGGCTCTATGCAGGAAGTGGGGGAGCAAAGAGGATGGCCCGGGGTCCTGTCCACAAGGCACTCAAAGGTCAGGAATGTCGATAGGGAGAGAAACAAAGCTGCAGGACAAGAACCATGTCTCCGAACTAGTGACTGGACCTGAGTCACACAGCCAGCGGGGCCAAATCTCCCATCAGAAACTCAGAGTTCCCTGCTCAGCCAGGTGAGGCTTTCAAGCCAACACTCCAGCTCCCTGGAGGAAGGACCCTGTGAGCAAATTTGTGCCAGGGAACCCTTCTCTGAGATCCCAAGTTGATTAGACACTCAGTGAAGAGGCGCCAAGAGGGGAGGAAGAGAGCAGAGTAGGGCGCCGACCTCCTGTCGGTTTGCTGTTCCCCCACAGGACGAGCAGCTTGTGTGTAAACTCAAAATCAAAACTCGTCCAACAGCCCGCATTGCGTTTCATCTTCCATCTTCCGGAAGCGGGCTTTTGCCTCTTAACAACTCCCTGGAGTCCCCCTGCCCTTTGGGATGTCCTGGATTTCCTCTGTCACAATCACCAGGCTGGTTTGAAACCAGTTCCCAGGAGGCAGCAGGGACTGAGAGGCACTGGGTCCCCCCAGCCCCTCCTCCACCTTTGCAGCAACCAGCGCACTGCTGAGCGTTAGCCCAGGGCGTGTGCTCTTGCCACACAACCAGGGGCCAGCACGTGGCCTCTTCACCCTCCCCAGGCCCAGACAGGCACCTTGGAGGAGAGAGAACATCCAGGTTCCCCAGCACTTAGTCAGGATGAGGGTAAAAAACAGCAAATGAGACCCATCGTAACCAGAACCGGGAAGGCTGAGCTGCCAGGCAGAAGGGGCCCGCTTGCTCTGCCTCCTCCACTACCCACCCTTCACCGCTGACCCCTGTTGGTTTCATAGAAGAACCCAGATCCCAGAGTCCCAAGCCCGAGTCCTGGTCAGCCAGGGAGGATGAACTCTTTTCCTTGCAGACAGCCCGGGTCCCTGGCCCTCTGTCTGGAAGGATGGGTGCAGCCCCTCCCAGAGAGTGAGGTCAGAAGGGGGAAGTGGTTCCATCGGAGCAACAAACCCTGGTTCCTTCACTCATTCATTCAGTCACTCATTGAACACATTCCCAGGTTCACCCAGTGGGAGACAGGGCTGGCCCTGGTGAGATGTGACTGTCAGCTTGAGAGACCCTATCCATGGCCCATAGAAGCCTCCATATCCCAAAAAGGAAGGAGTCCCCTCAGTCTCCCTTGATATATTCTTCTCTTCCAATACCTTTTTTTTTTTTTCTTTTATGGTACTGGGGGTTGAACCCAGGGCCTCGCTCCTACATGCTTTGCAAGTGCTGGACCACTGAGCTGCGCCCCCAGCCCATTTTTTTACTTTTTGAGACAGGGTCTCGCTAAGTTATGCAGACTGCATCTGGTCTCGAACTTGCGATCCTCCTGTCTCCGCCTCCCAAGCTGCTGGGATTACAGGCATGCGCCACCGTGCCCGGCCCTTCCAATACCCTTTGTATCAAGATGGTCTTCTTGATGTCAGCCTTGAACCCACTTTTCTTTGATTTTTTTTTTTTTTTGAGTCAAGGTCTCATTATGTATCCCAGGCTGGCCTTGAACTCACGATCCTCTTGCCTCAGCCTCCTGAGTGCTGGGATTGCAGCTGTGCACCACCGCACCTGATTCTAGGTGCATTTTAAAACAATAACCTACTCTTTTCATTTGCAGTGGCATGCCTGTTTCCTCCAGGAACTCCCACTTGTGAGTGTAATTCAAAGGAAAAAGTGCTGAGGGCTGAGGAGGGGTCTGCGGCTGATCCACTCTACCACTTACATTGTGACCAAGGGGCGGCACTTCACTTGCCTGGCCTTTGGTTTTCTATGAGCACAGGACACCAACCATGCATTGTGAGTACCTCATAAGCTAATAGGTACAATGTAACAGTGATAATAATAATCATAATGATACCTATCATTATTGCAGAGGTCCCCAACCTTCAGGTTGCAGACCAGTACTACTGTGAGGAACGGGGCCACACAGCAGGAGGCAAACAAGCAAACTGCATTTGTATTTACAGCCCCTCCCCATTGCTTGCACTACTGTGCGTGATCTCTGCCTCTGGTCCATAGAAAAATTGTCTTCCACAAAACTGGTCCCAGGTGCCAAAAAGTTTAGGGACTGCTGACTTATTGCATACTCACCACATACCAAGCTCTGGACAGAGTTTTATACCTGGTTGTTGTTAGGTGCTGTGGAGTCGGGTCCAACTCATAGAGACCCTCATAGGATTTTCAATGGCGGATTGTTTCGGGAGTGGATTACCATGCGTTTCTTCTGTCTTTGCAGTGCTAGGGATCGAACCAGGGTCCTCAGAGAGTGCAGAACAGCATTCTACCCACTGAGCTAATCCCTAGCCCTTACACCTGGTGGGTAGGGAACTCTCCACTGGGCTTAGAAAGGCTGACAAATTGCCCAAGTTTACACGGGTAGTTAGTAGCAAGCCCCAGATGTTGAACCCAGGCTAATTCCAAAGGCAGAAGTCCAAGTACAACCTGGCCCTGGCTGTGGTCAAAGCGCTTCACGGAATTTAAAAGGGGCCCACAGGTGCACACAGTGGTGACTGTCCTCGGAATGTAGAGGCCTGTGTGGGAAATGCCCCAAAGCCTGCATTCTTATTCTCTTACCTCCTCTGGGGAGACCCCTCTCATCCCCAGCCCCCACAACCCATTGTCTCTACTGCAGGGAAGGGGAGGTGCAGGACAGCTGAGCTGTTATTGTAAGATTCATTCATTTTGTTGTTGTTGTTAGGTGCCGTTGAGTCGGTGTCCAACTCATAGTGACCCTCATAGGGTTTTCAATGGCTGACTGTTTCGGGATTGCCTTGGGAGTGGATTGCCAGGTCCTTCTCCCATTTTTGTAGTGCTGGGAATTGAACTCGGGACCTCAGAGACTGAAGCGCAGTGCTCTACCAACTGAGCTAAATCCCAGCCTGGCTCATTCATTTTAATAAAAGTTAAACCTCCTTGGCACCACCTTCATCCACAAACTATCAATATTTCAGGACTATTGCTCAGCCCAGGGTGGCAGAGATGGCCCCCTCCGAGTCTGAGCTTCGGCTTCCAGTTAAAGGTTCACCATAGAAAATTTGATGCCTAATAAATTGGAGCCTTCCCTGCTTTAAATCATCTCTAAACCACAATTGCCACACAAAATATAATTATTACAAACTGGTCATTTGTAACAGAGAAATCTCATTAAAACAATTCCATGCTGGAAAGGCAGGTGGGAGGGGGAGGTGAGGGTGCGGTGGTGGCCATGGCAGGAGGGGGGGCTGAAGGAGCAGGAGGCAGTGGAAGGGTGGGGGAGGACTAGGGGGTGCTCTTAATTACAGATTGATTATTTCTGGTGACTGAGCATGGAAAATAATCAACATTTCCAGGCTACAGCAGAAGGGGTAGGAACAAGCAGGGTGGCAAGGACTGGCGAATCTTCTAGACTGTCTTCTGTTCTGAGCCTAGCAACCGGCCGAGGGTGGGTCAGAGGGGCATGAGGTAAGTGGCAGGAAGTTCCCCTCTCCTACCTCCTACCTGGCCCTGGCTGGTGGCTGCAGAGTTGGCAGGGGCTCTGGAGCTGCGTGTCCTACCCACAGAAGAAGGTCACCTCACTGTTGCAGGAAGAGCTGTGCCCAGTTATCAGGGAGACAGGACACTGGACTTGGAATCAGAGGACGTGAGTTCAAATCCCCGCTCTGATCCTCTCCAGCTGGTACCTGCAGGGAACGGATCCACCCAAAGCCCACAGCCTGGATTTCCTGGTGACTGAAATGGGCACAGTCCTGCCCTCCCAGCCCTGCAAGCTGTGGGGATCTGTGTTGTCGTTAGATGCCATCGAGTTGAGTCTAACTCATAGCGATCCTCAGAGGGGTTTCAGTGGTTGAGTTTTTTTTTTTTTTCTTTTTCAGGATTGCTCTGGGAGTGGATTGCCATGTCCTTCTGTTTTTGTGGTGCTAGGGCTGGAACTCAGGGCCTCAGAGAGTGCAGAAGGGCACTCTACCAACTATGCTAAACCCCAGCCCCACGGGGAGCTGTTGTTGTTGTTGTTAGGTGCTGTGGAGTTGATATCCGACTCATAGCGACCCTCATAGGGTTTTCAATGGCTGATTGTTTGGGGATTGCCTTGGGAGTGGATTGCCAGGTCCTTCTCCCATTTTTGCAGTGCTGGGAATTGAACTCGGGCCTCAGAGACTGCAGCGCAGCGCTCTACCAACTGAGCTAAATCCCAGTCCCGGGGAGCTGTAGGTATATTTAAATGACCTTCCCTGGCACACAGCAGCCCCTGGAAATCCCATGGAATTAAAGTTTCCTGGCAAAGAGTGTGAGATGTAAAAAGCAGCCACAGACCCAAGTGATGAACTGTTTCCCAACCTGCGGAGACAGAGCCCAAAACTCCTGCCCTTCAGCCTCCTACCTCCAGCCGGCTTCAGGGCAGCCCAGGGTGCTGCTCTCTGTCTTCCTCCCCAGGCTCCGGATCCAGATCAGCTCAGCACACAGCCCACCTCTGAAGTCCTGACCAGGAACCTCTCGGCCCCCCGTCTTGCCCCCAGGAACCCCTAGTGGGAGCAGCTCCCTGGCTCCTGCATTGTGGTGGGAACTGGGTAATACACAAGCCTTGGCCCTCCCGGGAGGGTTCTCAGAAGCAGGTGAAAGCCATTCCCAGGGGATGGCTGCCTTCACGGCTCCACACCCCCACCGCAGGGCATCAATCCACCCACCAGCTGTCTGTGAGCTCACAGGAAAAGGACAAGCTACACGTGGTCCCGTGTGTGAGCCCAGGTGTGCACACACCTGTACGTGTCCTCTCTCCTCTGAAGCTTCCTGAGGGCAGGGACACAGTTCCTCTGCTTTTTCCTGGTCCTGCCCTACACAGGGCAAGACCAACATCTGTGGGCAGAGATGTTCCCAGACACCCTCAAACCAGACATTTCACTGTATCATGGGCCTGGGACAATCATTTCTAGCTATGTAGTCTTACCTACATCACTTAACCTCTCTAGACCTCGGCTCCCACTTCCATAACCTGGAGATGGTACTAAGAGCCATCCCGCTTACTTCCAGGTGACAGATGATTGGCTCCACAGGGTTATCAGGTTTATGTCCATCCTGACCTTTGGAACTGCCTGGCCCTAAGCTGTGCTGGGGGGTGTGGGGTGGTGGAGCGGACAGCCTTCTTGCTAGTGCCCTCCCCTCAGCCTTCCTCAGTTTCCCCTTGCAGAATGGAGGGGGAGGTGTCCAGGCTATGCCTACTCCAAGGCTCCACATGCCACACTCCCAGCATCGCTCTGTGTTGGGCTGTCTGGCACAACCCCCTGCAGGCTGGACAGGGTCAGGGTGGGAGTCACGGGCAGGTGGATACCAGGAGCCCACCGAGGGGACACCTGTGTGAGTGTTCTCAGGACTGTGGGTGGCTGGTGCGGCAAAGCCCACCCCACCTCCCAAAATAGCACCGCAGCCATGGGGGAGGGGGACAGACAAGTCCACATGGCCAGGGTGGGAGAGCCTGGGGGTTGCCAGGGAAACCATGGCTGCTGGAGCCCCCAGCCATTCTCCTCTTTGCCATGGAGACAGTGAGTCACAGGCAGCAAGGGTAACCGAACAGGTGGCCCCACCGTGGGCTTCAGGAAACCACAGAGCAGCCTCAGCCTATCGCAGGGGGATGGAGCAGCCTCAGGATCAATTTTCCGATTACAAAACCATGTTCAAATGTCAATTCCTTCTTTCCTGCTTGGGAGCTTTCCCTCCATTTCGTCAGTCCCTCCCCCTCCTCCCTGCTCCTGGCTTGCGTTTCATGTCAACTCCGGGATGGGCTTTGAAGGATGACATTTGTCAACTGGCCAGTGTCTAATATGACCTCACCCTGTCTGGTCTCCTGAGCAGGGGAGGGGTGCTTAAGGTGAGGAGGTTGGAGAGGGGAGCCTGGGCATCCTGATGCAAAATGAGCCCTGCCCGGGTGGGGGGTGAGGCAGGGGGCTCTTCTTCCTACTACCCCCAGCCCCGCGTGTTACCGATCAGGACAGGACTGGCCAGTGGCAGCTTCCTGACACCTCTTCAAATTCCTCCCACCGCACCCCTTCTCCTCTGGTGCTCCCGGGGGCCTGGGAGGTGTTTGGTTAAGACCTGGGCTAGAGGTTCATGGGTGTGGAGTATTCCTCACCCACAGTGCCCAGGACCCATGGCCACCTGTAGGAAAGAGACACAAGGGCCACGATCCCAATCTGATGTCTTCCCCAGAGCCCGCCAACCCTGTCTTTCTCCCTCCCTCACTGCAACGGAAGCCCCTGCAGTGGTCAGGGTGGGAGGGGCAGTCAGCAGCTGCTCACACTGTGCCCCAGGCCTACTAAACACTGGCTTTTCCCATCTTCACTCCCCTGCCCCTTACACTGGTCTCCCAACCCCCAGGCTCCAAGACTATGCTAATCCGGAAGTGTGAGGTTTTGCTTATGTTGGTCAAGTTGTTGTTGTTGTTAGGTGGCGTCGAGTCGGTATCCGACTCATAGCGAGCCTCTATACAACAGGGAAAACACTATTGTCAGTGCTTCTCTGCTGTTCATAGGGTTTTCAATGGCAGATTGATTTTTGGGAGGGGGTTGCCAGGTCCTTCTCCCAAGCCTACAGCTTCTGGTGTTCCTAGGCGGTCTCCCATCCAGGTACTAACCAGGCCCGACCCTGCTTAGCTTCCGAGATCTGACGCGATCGGATGCCACAGGGCTATGGCTGCAGGCATGTTGGTCAAGAGTCATTGGCTATTTCTCCACATGAGCGGTGGATGGAGAGCTACAGAACAGACCAGTTTGTGGGAACCGGTCCCACCCACCGCCCATCCATCCCTGCCCCACCCCTCCACTGAGGCCCTCATCACACTGACACATTCGCACCTCTTCCATCTCCTGTTCTGGGCACCAGGTTGTCGGCTAGCACAACCTACCCACTCGTCCTGGCCATCTGTCCATCTGCCCAGCTCTCTGGCATGTCTCTTTCCTGCTTGATGTTTAAGCCGTCGGCTGTGACAATCATATCTGATCATTAATAATGCAATAATGGAATAGTGACTGGAGAGACACTTGGATAATCAGCTAGCACAGCTCATTAGTGACACAGAACAATCACAGCCATGTAATAACAGATCCCAGGAAATTTCAATTAAACCTGGAACTTTGTTAGGGTTTCATTTTATTTCCAGCACGGCGAAGGGCAGCATAATTGCAATCAACTAAAGCCAATGTAAATCTCTTCCAAAAGAGACCCCTTCCCCTGGGTATGTGAGGGAATGAAGCTTCGCTCTTCCTTAGCTCCTGCCCATCTTAATTCTGAGCTTTTTAATGAACTCCTTTTCTGCCCTGAAGAATATTCCACACGAGTCTTTTGCCCCACTTAGCCATGGGATCATTCTGGTTTTTGGCTGCGTGATAAAGATGATGGTGCTAAGAATTTGCATTTACTGGGGGGTCAATGTGGGCCCAGCCCTGTGCTACCTTCTTTATAGGGGTTGTTTCATGGAAACCCCACTACAACTTATTCTGATTAATATTATCATCTTTTTACCAGCGAGTTCCCTGAGTATCAAAGAAGGTAAGAAACAAGCTCTGGGTGACACGGCTCTAAATATTAGTGGTGCAACAAGAATGCAAAGCCAGATCTGCCTAAGTCCAAAGCCTACTGTTCAAACCTGACTCAGCCTCACACTTTCCCTCTTTCCCACCTCCCTCATTTCCCTCCTTCCCCTCCTCTTTCCTCCTGCTCCTCCTCCCTCTCCTCCCCCTCCCCCTGCCGCTCCTCCTTCTCCTCCTCCTCCTCCTCCCTCTTCTTCTTCTTTTTCTTCTTCTTCTTCATCCCCTCCTCCTCCTTTCTCTTCTCCTCCTCCCCTTCTTCTTCTTCCTCTTCCTCCCCTTCTTCTCCTCCTCTTTCTTCTTTTCCTCCTCCTCCTCCTTCTCTCTCTCCTCTCTCTCTCTCCTTCTCTTTCCTCTCCTCCTCCTTTCTCTCTCTCTTTCAATCAGGTGAGCCTTAAAGATGCTGCAGGGTGATGGGGACCCAAGCACTCTAAACACAGGAATCTCATGTCAAGTCCTTTGTGTCCAGCCTATGGTGGGCAGCTGGGGAGAGTTAGAAAGAATAGCTTGCCCAAATCCTACCCTAAATCACACTGCCTAATCAGAATCTGTGGGGACGGAGCCCAGGTGTCTGTGTTTTGTTCAAAGCTCTTTAGGCCATTTTGAAGCCCCCACTCCCACCTAACCTGTCTTAATTCTTTGTATCCTTTTGAAGTTGTAGGTGGTTTACAGGTTAAAAGCACAGGCTCTGGGGCTGGCTCTGGCTTATGGTTTGTGTCACTCATGGTGAAGTATTAACCTATCTCAGCTTCAGTTTCTTTATCTGCCAAACATGACCCTAGAAAGACTGTGTGAAGTACTCTCTGCCAAGTGTCTATCAGTTGCTGTTGTTGGGTGTCATCAAATTGGGTCCAACTCATAGTGACTCTATGCACAACAGAACAAAACACTCCCCAATTCTGTGCCAGGAACACGGTCTTATTTATGTTTAAGCACATTGTTGTAGACACTGTGTCAATCCATCTAGTTGAGGTCTTCCTTTTTCTCATTGACCTGCCACTCTTCCAATTCCTTCTCCACGGATTGGTCCCTCCTGATTACATGTCCAAAATATGTAAGATGCATTCTGGCCATGCTTGCTGTCAAGAGCACTCTGGTTATACTTCTGATTCTTTTGGTAGTCCATGGTATATTCAATATTTGTCTCCAGCACCATAATTCAAAAGCATCAATTCTTCTCCTGTCTCCCTTATTCAATGTCCAACTTTCACAACTGTATGATGCAATGTTAAACACCATGTCATGAGTCAGGTGCACCTTCATCTTCAATAGGACATCTTTACTTTCCACACTTTCAAGAGGTCTTTTTCAACAGCTTCTCCCAATGTAATCCATCTTTTGATTTCTTGGCTACTGCTTCCGTGGGTGTTGATTGTAGAACCAAGTAAAGCAAAATCTTGGACAACCTCTATCTTTTCTCCATCGATCATGAAGTTGCATACTTACCCAATTGTAAGGATTTTTGTTTTGTTGATATTGAGGTTCAATCCATACTGAAGGCTGTGTCCTTTGATCTTCATCAGTAAATGTTTCAAATCTACACTTTCAGCATGCAGAGTTGTGTCATCTGCATAATACAGGTTGTTAATGAATCTTTCTCCAATCCTGATGCCACACTCTTCTTCATAAAGTCCAGCTCCTCAGATCATTTGCTCAGCATAGAGATTGAAGAGGTATGGTAAAAGGAGACAGCCTTGACACACACCTTTCTTGACTTTAATCCAGGTAGTGTTTCCTTGTTCTGTTTGAACAACTGCCTTCTGGTACTTGTATAGATTCCTCATGAGTACAATTAAGTGCTCTGATATTCTCATTCTTTGCAATAAGTTGTTATGATCAACACAATCAAATGCCTTTGCATAGTCAATAAAACATGGACAGACTTCTTTCTGGAATTCTCTGCTTTTGTCTAATATCAATCTGATACCAGCAATGATGTCCCTTTTTCCACACCCTCTTCTGAATCTGGCTTAATTTCTGGCAGCTGCCTGACTATATATTGCTACAGTCACTTTTGAATGATCTTTAGTAAAATTTTTCTTGCATGTGATATTAATGATGAGGTTTGATAGTTTTCATATTTCGTTGGATCCCCTTTCTTGGGAATAGGCACAAATATGGATCTCTTCCAGTCAGTTGGCCAGGTAACTGTTTTCCAAATCTCTTGGCATAAACAAGTGAGTACTTCCAGTGCTGCATCTGTTTGTTGAAACACCTCAGTTGGTATTCCATCAATTCCTGGGGCCACGTGTTTTGCCAATTCCTTCAAGGCAGCTTCCACTTTGTCCTTCAGTACCATTGGTTCCTTCCTGATCATATGCAATCTCTTTAAATGGTTGGTCATCCACCAAGTCTTTTGAACATAATAATTCTGTGTATTCCTTCCATCTTCTTTTGATGTTTCCTGAGTTATTTAATATTATTCCTGTAGAATCCTTCACTATTGCCACTTGAAGCTTGAATTTTTTATTCAATTCCTCAATCTTGAGAAAAACAGTGTGTTCTTTCCCTTTTGTTTTGTATCTCCAGCTCTTTGTACATGTCATTATAACATTTGATTTTGACTTCTCAAGCTGCCCTTTGAAATCTTCTGTTTAGTTCCTTAACTTCATCATGTCTTCCTTCTACTTTAGCTGCTTGACATTCAAGGGCAAGTTTCAGAGTCTCTTTTAACATGTGACTTGGTTTTTTCTGTTTCTCCTGTCTTTTTAATAACCTTTTGCTTTCCTCGTGACTGATGTCTTGATGTCATGCCACAACTCGTCTGGTCTTCTATCATTAGTGTCTAAAGCATCAAACCTGTTCTTGAGGTGGTCTCTGAACTCAGGTGGGATATACTCAAGGTCACGCATTTCCATACACTTGTTCTAATTTTCTTCAGTGTCAGTTTGAACCTGCATATGAGCAATTGATGGTCTGATCCACAATCAGCACCTGGTCTTGTTCTGATATTTGATATTGTGCTTTTCCACCATCTCTTTCCCCAAATATAGTCAGTTGTATGGTCCATCTGGTGAATTCCGTGTGTATAGCCTCTGTTCATTTGGTGAAAAAATGTATTTGTAATCAAAAGGTCATTGGTCTGACAAAATTCTATCATGTGGACTCCAGCATCGTTTCTGTCACCAAGGCCATGTTTTCCAACTACTGAGCCTTTTTCTTAGTTTCCAACTTCTGCATTCCAGTCACCCATAATTATCAGTACATCCTGATTGCATGTTTGATCTATTTCAGATTGCAGAGGCTGGTAAAAATCTTCCCTATCTTCATTTGTGGTCTTACTAGTGGGTGTATAAATTTGAATAATAGGTAAGCATATGGATATTATTCTATTACTGACAGCATTGTACTTCAGGACAGATCTTGAGATGTCTTTTTTGATGACGAATGCAACCCCATTTCTCTTTAATCTATCATTCCCGGCATAGTAGACCCTATGATTATCTGATTCAAAGTGGCCCATGCCAGCCCATTTTCATTCACTGATGCCTAGAATGTTGATGTTTCCATGCTCCATTTCTCTTTTGATGATTTCTAATTTTCCTAGATTCATACAACATATATTCCATATTCCAATTATTAATGGATGTTTAAAGTTGTTTTGGGCTGGGATTTAGCTCAATTGGTTGAGCGCTGCTCTGCAGTCTCTGAGGTCCCGAGTTTGATTCCCAGCACCACAAAAAACGGGAGAAGGACATAGCAACCCACTCCCAAGGCAATCCTGAAACAATCTGCCATTGAAAACCCTATGAGGGTTGCTATGAGTTGGACACAACTCGACAGCACCTAACAACAACAACAACAAAGTTGTTTCACCTCATTTTTGAGTCATGGCACAACAGCAAGTGGAGGTTCCTGGGGCTTATCTCCATTTCCATCATTAAGGTAGACTCTATTTTGAGGAGGCAACTCTTCCCTAGTCATCTTCTGAGTGCCTCCAACCTTGGGGGCTCATTTTCTGGCACTATATCTGACAATATTTCTCTGCTATTCGTAGGGTTTTTAATGGGTAATTGTTTTGAGAGTGGGCTGCCAGGTTCTTCTCCCTAGTCTGCCTTAGTCTAGAGGCTCACCTGACACCAGTCTACCATGGCTGACCCTGCTGATATCTGTAATACTGGTAGCATAGCTTTCAGTGTCCCAGCTACATGCAAGCAGCCACGGAGCGCATGAGATAACCAGCTCTCAGAACTGTTTCCTATCGTTGCTTTTTGGTGCTTGGTTTTTAGTAAAAATTCTGGTTGTGGAATGAGGCATATGTGGATTCAAGTACTGGATCTGCACCCTTGTCAAATGAGTGACCTTGGGCTTGACTTCCTAGAGACTTTGTTCTCATTGATAAGGAGAGAATTTAGGCAAGGATGCCAAAGCTAGGTCTGTGGTGGTCCCACATATATCTACTGCCTGGGTCTCAGTGGGAAGGCCACATGCCCAGCCAGCACCTGCCACCCAGGTCTAGAATGTCTCCATTCCCATTGATTCCATTCCCACAATAAGCCCTGGGCGGTCCTTCCGGGATGCTCATGCTTCTTGATGTCTCCATCGCTGAGAGGAGAGAATCCATTGCCCACTGCTACATCAAGCCTGGCTACCCCTGAAAACAACATTGCTGTTCACCATGACAAGGGGCATGTGTACCCAGAGAGGCGACGAGAGCCTCCCCAGGTGACCCCTGAGTAGAGGGCTGTGGAGGGCGGGAGGGGCCGAGAGGGAAGAGAAAGCATCCTCACTTTTCCTCTTCTCCACTCCATCCCCTCCCAGCTCCATGACACTTGTGGTACAGCCGTAGCACAGAGACCAGAACTTCTCCTAGGACACGTGGGTGTGAATTCTGTTTCTGCCATTGCCATGTGAACTTGGACTGGCTGGATCAGAGCTGCCTTATCAGTAAGGGCGGCCAGGAAAGAGTGTGTGGAGTCAACCTCTGCTCTTGCCTTCTTCCTTTGTACCTGCAGCCTCTCAGAAGCTGCAAGACTTTGTACCCCTCTCCTCTCTGCCACTCTGGGCCCCGCTCTGCCTCCCAAGCCAGGGCGCCTTCATCGCCATCACCTGGGACATGCTGACGTCCATAGTTTCAGGTGCCAGGCACATCAGGCATTAGCAACGTAACTAACATCCCTTCTCTGGGCTTAGGACAGAGCATGCCCGAAGGCCCCTTCCTCAATGATTGAAGAAGGCAGACATGATTCCTGCCCCTCAAAGACTCGTGTTGGAGCAAATGAACAAAGATGTGACTCCAGCATCAGAAAGGCTCCCCACCCTGCCACAGGCTCTGGGGTCCTGAAGATAGCCCTCTCCTGACCCCAGTAGAACTATCCCTCCCTCACCCGGCAGCTCTGTCCAGAGTCAACCAGTCTTCAGTCCACTCTGCGGCACCCCATGCCTAATGTAAACAAGAGCTTGTCTGAAGCGAAAATCCTTCAGCAATTACCTATAGAAACAGGATGAAGAGTGCTGGGAACAGAAGGAGTAATTTATTTATTTGTTCACCACGCTTTGCATTGGTTTTAAATTGTCCTTCTGTAGATAAAGGCATTTCTGCAGCAGCTCAGCCCCACATCACAGCAGCTAATCTGCATCCGGTGGATCAAAATAGCCTCCAAACCAGATGGAGAGCCAGAGCGCACTAGGAACCCAGGAGCCGGTCTGCTGGCCGGGAGGGGGTTTAAAGAGTCACGTGAAGCCTTCTTGGGCTTTTTCTGGGGCAAGGGGAGGGGAGGACGGCAGGGATTTCCAGGACTAGGAATAGGCTGGAGGGAAAAAGGAAGCAGTTAAGGAGCATTTGCTCTCAAACTCCCCTGCAATTTTCCTCCAGGCCCGGGTGGGAACAGATCTTCCAGGGGTGCACAGTGCTCCAGAGGAGGAGGAGAGCAAAGTTTTACCGATGTGGAAAAGGCACGGGCTCTGCAGTCGGTCCTGCTGACTTGCTACCAGAACTTTGAATGAGATCATTAGGTCCCTTAAGCCACAGCTTCCTGGTCTGTAAACTGAGGGTCTGGTGAGGATTAAGATAAAAAATGTGAAGCACCAGGGCCCGTGCCTGGCACTTCAGGAACTGACCAGATGCTGCTTTCCTCCCCTGGAGCCTATCTTTTGGGGAAGGGTAGAACTTTGGCTGGTATAGAAGTAGGGGTTCACCTTGGGTCCCCGTACAGTCTTGACACAAACTTCAATCTCTCTGGACCTGCCTGCCCCATCTCTGGACTCCAGTGTAGTCTCAAGTTGACAAATGGGCTGCTGGATCCTGGAGGCGGGTCCTCTAGAGGGCAGGGCAGTGTCTGCTCTGCCTGCTTCTGCATCCCCGGGCTCAGGCACCGGGCCTGGCACACAGCTGGAGGACTGAGTGATGCCAGCTGCCCCTCCCCATGACCAGGCGAGGATAGTATGGGCAGGAGCAACAACTCAGTGCTGCCAGCTGCTCCGGTTTGGGAACAAAGGAAATGACTTCTATGTTAGGTTACAGGAACTCTGCAAAATGCTCCCCTAGGGCAGCTCCCCCAGCCTCAGCCCTGTCTGCATCGTAGCTCCAGTATCACCGAGAAAGAAAGGAGCCACAGCCAGCCTGCCCTGTCTCGGGCTTTTTTTTTTTTTTTTTTTTTTTTTTTTGTAGCACTGGGGGTTGAACCCAGGGCTTTGCACTTGCATGCTCTGCAAGTGCTGGACCACTGGGCTGCACCCCTAGCCTCCCCCCCCCTTTTTTTTTTTTACTTTTTGAGACAGGGTCTCCCTAAGTTACGCAGACTGCCTCTGGTCTCGAACTTGCAATCCTCCTACCTCTGCCTCCCAAGCCGCTGGGATTACAGGTGTGCGCCACCATGCCCGGCTCTTCTCAGGCCATTTCTGCTGTGCTCATCTTCTCTCCTCGGCAAGACTACAGCCCCTGTGTGGTCAAGAGCACCTGGCACACGCAGGGTGCCCTGGGACCTGGGGTGGGGAGCTCCACAGGCACCTACAGGGGACAGACGGTGGGGTGGGGTGGGATTTCTGGCACTGCAGGGGACCTGGGGGTTCCACAGGCTTTACCAGCCCTTGGCCCCCTGGTCTCTGGAAGCCTTTGAAGAGTTGACCTCACGCCCCAGTGGCGGTGCTCCAGGCCCTTCATTTCCCTAGAAGATCCTCCCCTCTGTACAGGTACTCACAGGAGTGAGATGGGGACCATGGGAGAGAACAAATGGAAAGAGAAGAGGGAGACAGTGAGGGGCAGGGAGAGGGGCAAGAGGCCCCCACCACAGACCATGCTGTTGGCGTGAGGACCAGCCCTCCGGCCAGCCCTGGCCAGGTGTCCAGGTGCTGTCTTCTCTACCCCAACTGCGCCATGGGGCAAAGGGAAGGGAAGGGGGAATAAGAACAGTCCCAACAGCTGCAAAGCTCATTTTCTATTTTGTGCTTCAGAGACTAAGCTGTCTAAAACTTCTCCAGTGAGTCACTGGAATGGCAAGAGTAAAAAGTGAGTGGAAATGCTTCAGTAGAAGCACCTGCCTATGGCACCCTTACCCTCTAACTCAGGAACGATGGGAATGGTCTGGGCCTAGAGCGCAGCCTGGTGGTTATCTCCTCTGGGGTCGGCCTTCCTCAGGGAGCAGGAGCAGCTGGGGGCTGAGGAGAGAGCCTTCAGAAGCTCTGATCTCACGCACCCAGAACAAGCTGGGCAAGTGTCTGGTGGGAAGGCAGGCGGGACAATCATGAGGGTGGGGTTAGGCGGCAGCAGGTGCTATGTCCCAGGACAGGATCGTCAGAGCTCAGCACCTGCTGCTGCAGCCAGGCAGGGTGAGGGACTCCAAGGTGCCTGTCAGAGCCTGGCCCCTCCCACCCACCCCAGCGCCATGTGGGCCACAACCTCACTGCTGTGTCCTCCTGGCAGAGGCTGCCCTCCAGGCCCAGTCTGCCTCCTGCTCACGTGTTTAGCCTCAGTCCCGTCCCCTGGGGCAGCCCGGACTTAATGAACTGCTGAGTTGCCCAGGCAGCCTTTGATCCCCGCAGTTCCGCTGAGGAAATCAATACCGTTAATGGAGAAAATCTGGGTTGTGATGTGGAGACTCAGGATGGGCCTTGTGACCACCACGTGACTGCTGGCTCACCTGCAGGCCCCAGAGCTCAAGAGGGTTCCAGCAGTAGTCTGGGCCTGTCTTGGGGGTTGGGGCCAGGAGCTGAGAGGGGCCGTCAGGACCTCAGGACACTCCCTGCCAGGGCTGGGCCAGGCATAGAGAGCAGAGGCAGCAGCCTGAGCAGGCAGGGAGGCCTAGCAAGGGGCAGCTGACAACGAGCTGCCGAGAGAGGAAGATGGGGAGGGCTCATGAAGCGAGACAGCGAGAAGCAGCTGCAGTGAGGACGTGGAGGGAAGTTCATGGCCCACGGGCAGAAGCAGCAGGCGGCTGGAGAGCCAGGGAGCTCGGCTTGGCGTGGGCTGCAGGAGGTTCTGTGCCGTGGAGCCGTGAGCCCGGGAACCCAGCGATGCCGAGGAGGAGTTGAAAGCAGATGGAATCTCGATAGGGGGCGGGTTGGGGTCCACTGCGATGCTAAGAACCTCAGCACCATTCCAGATGCCCTGAAAAGAAAGCCAAGCCAGGGCGCAACCCATGGGATCCTGTCTTGCCCCCGCCGCATTGCCCGACCGCCCCACTCACCTGAGGCACTCTGACACCGTCCAACGCCACCCCAGGACCAGGGCCAGCTCAGCATTTGCCTCAGGAGCAGGGAGCCCCGTGTGGCACCGGGTTCCCATCGCCCCATCTCCCTTCTCCCTGGCACTCAGCACAGTGGTGACAAGGCCTGCAAATAGCTCCGTGTTCCCCCTTTACATTGAGCAGTGGGTGAGATGCAGCTGGCCCCCCCACCCGGCCCCCTCCTCTGGGCACTGTTGAGGGCTTGGCTCCTGCCATGCCAGCACAGCACAGACTTCTCCGCCCTGAAGCCCTCCAGGTCGGCTTGGCCCTGGATGCGGCCAGATGTCCCAAGTCCCAGGTTAAACCCAAAGACCCCATGTGGGGAAAGAGGGGGCTTGTGATGGCTGCCCAGTGCCCTGCACCCTGTCCTGCTCTGAACCTCAACCTCACTAACCTCACGTTAATCACTTCTTCTCCCCACCCCCAGGTTTCCTCATCTAGAGGACACCGGTGGGTCACACGGCCTCACCCCCCTCACAGGGCTCAGTGGAACGCTCGAGTGAGAACACAGGAGTGGAAATACCGCCGAAGGGGCCTGACACACGCAGTGGCCTGTGTCCCACGTAGACGTTGATCCACATGGCACCGTGCAGGACTTCCTTCCTGGGGTGGCACTGACTGGAGGCTTCAGGAGAGGCCCCCTGACCCTGAGGGCATTTGTAGGGCAAGGTGGGGACAGAGTGAAGTCATGGGAAGAAACATCTCGAACACCAAGAAACGCGCGAAATGTTCTGACGGCAGAGTGTGGTGCCCTGATTTGAGAAGATGTACGCTCGGGCTCTGCCCGGTGAGTCCCCGGAACTGCGGACATAGGGACCTTGGCTAGAGGTTGGTGTCCTTGCCATGGGGGTGGGGTGTGAAGGGTGCTGGTGGCATGTCCAGTATCCTTGGCCTACTGGGTAAGGTCAGACAGCAGGGTCTCTCTGTCCCGCCACGGGAGGCCCCCAGAAGATAGGGCTGTGGCCATCTTCAAGCCTTGGGCACTGTTCCAGGCAGGAACACCTAGGTGCAGCCCCGTCCAGTGCCTTGCAGGCCCGGGCAGCTCTCACACGTCGGGGAGGCAAGGGAGAGCTCAGGTGCGGCACACCTGCCATCACCTGAGCCACCAGCCGAAGTGTGTTGTGATCGCCTTCCTTCCTTGTCTTCTCCTGTCCCTGTCCCCACCAGGCCCCCGGCCTGACCAGCAGGAACCACTGCCTCCTGTAAGGCAGGGATAGGGCAGGTGTTCTGAGGCCTGAAACCAGAAGACCGTTGTCAGAGGGTGTAGGACATGGATCTGACGTCAGGCACAGATGCCACCCAACAGAGTGCATGCCTGGGACTGCGGGGAGGCAAGTCTAGGCAGGATTGCTTGCTGGCAGCCGGAAATGAGCAACCTTGGCCTCTTCTCCAGTTCTAACCCAGGAAGAAGCTTCCTTGAGGTTTCCTGCCAAGCCTCACCCCTGTCCCTCCTGGAGCCCTGGAGCCCAGGCAATGTCCAGGGCACAGCAGTTCCACACGGCTCACTCACACCAGCCCTCCCCACAGTGGCGCAGCCTTCCCGGCCTCCTACCCACTTTAGGCGGCCTCTGATCTCATCTCTGGGCTCTGGGATCCACCACCAAAGCTGCAGCCAGGGAGGCTGCTTTCCAATCTGGAGAGGAGAAGGCAGGAGTTTTTGAAGGTGCCAGTTTTCCAGGTTTAATCACTGGAATCAGCACGTGTGGGGCAGTCATCCCTGGGGTTATAGGCATACCGAAGCTAGAAAAGAATCCTTGTTGTTAGGTGCTGTAGTGTTGGTATCCGACTCATAGCGACCCTCATAGGGTTTTCAATGGCTGAGTGCTTCGGGATTGCCTTGGGAGTGGATTGCCAGGCCCTTCTCCCATTTTTGCGGTGCTGGGAATTGAACTCCGGGCCTCAGAGACTGCAGCGCAGCGCTCTACCCACTGAGCTAAATCCCAGCCCAGAAGAATCCTTAGTCAGTCTCTATTCACACTCATGTCACAGACCAGAGAGGCAGACACGCCCAGGAACACACAGCTGGTGGGGACAGAGCCAGATCCAGAGGGGAGCCTGCATGTCTCCAGCCACCTCCCTACTACAGACCCCTCTTCCTACCTCCCTGCCAGGGTCCTGGGATAGGATCTGCAAAGATTGATGGGTCAGAGGGTAAGACAAGCCCTATGAAATATTTCCCAGGAAATGAGATACTTGGAGGAGTGAGAGCGCCCCCTGGAGGCTGGGGACTGCAGCAAGACCAGAAGAGCAGGCTGCTGGAGCTCCCACACTTTGACCAGAGCTGCCCTGGTCACCCTCCCATGAGTGGTGATGTCGCCCTGGCCTTGAATCAGGAGGCCTAGTCTGCTACTTAGAACCTACGACAATGGGCATGTCACAGACTCTCTCTAGCATCAGTTTCTTCAGTTGGAAAATGCGGTACGCACCTCCCAGTTTCACCGTGAGAAAGAACCCAAGCGTGGGTCTAACATGTGCCACAGAGTGCATGGCTCTTATTTGGCCCCTGACCATTCTTCCCTCTTCTCCCTGCCTCTCCTTCCTTCCTGGACATCACTGTCCTATGTGAAAAGGAGCTAAGCTGAAGTGGTTTCCATTCTATCTACGACCACCACTCCCCAGCCCCTAGTCACTTCCATGGTCTCTACTGGCGCAAGTGCACCCTTCTGCATACACCCCTCCACCACATACACGCAGAGACGCACCCGGCACACTGACTCTGCACCAAAAACTAGAATTTCACCCCTGGATGTCACGTGCCCTGTGAATGCAGCATTCATAGAGTTTCAGGAACAGTCCTGATTTACACCTGTTTGTCATCCAAACTGTGAGATTTTTAGAATGAAAGTGTTGTCTGGACACCAGGTATAAACCAAGAATGACCTGGGAATCCTGTGGATGCCCACTGAGTCCTTTTGGTATCATAGGTAAAGGAGCTTGTCCTGTATGCCCCCGCTTTGGGTGCTCAGGATTCTTGGGTCTTTACTCTGGGGAGGCCCTGTAGCCCCCAGGCCAGGCTCCCTGCCCCAGCTCTGACCGTCTCCATGCAACGTCAACTTCTTTCTTCACCACTGATGGCTGCCCCAGCATCGCGCCTCTGCTTCTGCGTCTCTCACGCTCACTCCGTACAATGTGGGGATGGGAACCCCGTGCCTAACACTGCCTGGCATCTAGTAAATATTTGATCATTGTGTCGGGGAGGAAAGAGCACGCAGATGCCTCACCTGGATGGGAAAGCTAGGCAGAGAGTAGGGGGTTAACGCCTCTCCTGGAGAAAGCTGGAGGGAGTCGGCTTAGCAATAAAGAAGAGAGCTGTTGTTTCCTACCAGGCAAGCCTGAGCAGGCATCATCTTCACCCCTCCCCTCCGCCCTCCATGCACAAATCTCTGCGAATGGCACCTGGTGGTTGGCCAGGGAGCTGACATCTTCATGCCTGCAGGTGACGAGCCAAGAGGACAGGGAGTGCTTTGTTGAAAGACTTTTGGGGTTGGGGACTCTGTAGCCAAAAAAGGGAAGGGAATTCAGAACCTGCTGACTTTCCTCCTCCCCTCTCCTGCTGCCCCCCCCCTCCCAGGCCGTGGGATCCAGAGTGAGTCCCCTGTGCACTCCAGCCCGCTGTCTGGGTGCCGTCATTTGTCACTTGACAATGGAGAAGGATGTTTCTCTATTTTCTAGCTCAGATGAGCTTGCGAAGATGCTATCTGGCTGCGATATAAATCCATTGAGAAAGGCCCAGAGGGAGCCCCTGCAAAGCCCTAAATTGGACACTAAAAACAGCTAAAAGCCAATGGTTTAAAGGCTTTACGTGAGCTCCATTTGGGGGAAGGAATGAAAACAGGGATTTAGTTTGTCCTCTCCCACCAACACACTTTGGGCAGCTGTGGCCTGAGATTTTAAATCTTTTGTGTCCCGTCGCACAGATCTGAGTGGCCAATGAGCCAGTGCCGGTGGGGAGGGCTTTGAGCCACCCAACATCCTCAAAGGGGCCCGGCTCCCCTGTCTCCTCTGCCATCACCATCTCACACCCCTTCTCTGATGGCCCAGGGCAGGGATCAGCACTTGAATGACTGAAGGGATGGATCCTAGCCCTGCTCGCCTAACGACTGCCCTCTGGGATTACCCTGGTCCAGGGGAGTGGCCTTTCCTTGGGGAAAATGGGTCAAGCCCTCACTGGTAGTTTCTGCAAGGCCAGGCCCTATTTCCCTAGACCCAGTTGGTAGGTGGCATGCTAACAAACAAAGACGTCATCGCCTGCCTGGCTATCACCTTCCTTTGTACCTCTGTCATTATGCCACTGCACTGTAGCCACAGAACATTTGGAATATGGGAGGAGGGGCCAAAATGAAAATTCCAGGAGATTTTGGCCCAAGACACAGTATGCAGGGCTACCTGGAGTGACCCAGGGCACAGGTCCAACCTGACATGCCTTTTGAGGCTAAATAATGGAAGTGCAGCTATTCCAATGAAAGGACAGGACATCATTTCTTAAAATAGAGACACAGTAGTTGGAGGGGTAATGCTACTTTTCTTAACTCTGGTTTTCAACCTAGACATTAGGATTACCAGGTAGCTTTTAAGAATCTCAATGTCAAGGCTACACCTCTGACCAATAAATCAGGATCTTAGGGGCGAGACTCAAGCATCAATGTTTTTCAAATCGATTCTACTGTTTTCCAGGTGATTCCACTGTGTTGAAGGCAGAGTTGAAGCACTGTTCTCACTGGCAGACCTGCTAATGAACACATGGAGGCCAGGGACATAGCTGCTCATCATTATTAACCCCCTCACCACTTTTGCTGCCACTCCTGCCCTTTCATTTAGACCTGAGGTAGGGCTGGGGGATGACCGGCAAGGAAGGCCAAGTTAAGGATCCACTCTTTCCTTCTTGCTAGGAGAAATGTATTCATTACTTTTCTCATCCCTGTGACAAAATACCTGACATAAACAATAGATGGGGAGGAAAAATTCACTTTGGCTCATGGTTTCAGAGGGTTCAGGCCATTGTGGCAGGGAGGCCATGGTGGAGTGGAGCAGCTCACATCATGGTTGCCAGGAAGCAGAGAGAGAGAGAGGTGCAAAGGAATGAGCAAGGACGAGATATGGCCACCAAAGGCACAACCCCAGGTACTTCCTCCAAGTTGCCCCACCTTCTATCTTTCATCCCCTCCCAGTAGTGCTATCATTAATAGTGCCCTCAGGATCCAGACACTTCCCAAAAGCCCATCAGCTGGCAACCAAGTCCCAAATGCATGAGCCTGTGGGGGATATTTCATATTTAAGCCAAAATTCAAGGTGACCATGACTCTGGTCTGGTTTGCATCAGGATTTTCATGGTATGGAAACATCCCATTGAAGCCTGGGGTCATGGCAGATCTGGGAGGAATCTTGGAAGCCATATAAGCCAACACCCCTCCCATTCTCTAGATGAGAATACAAAGGAGAGTGGGGGTGTGACCTAACCAGGGTCACCAAACACATGAGACTCCTAGGTTCTATCCTTTAAATAATGGTGCCAATATTAGGGCTTTTGGCTCCATGGATTTCTAGCTTATTTACTAACTCCTTGGACGACAAAACATTTGATTTGGGGCAGCCCCTCGATGAACATGTCATCACATCATGTTGAATAGAGCTGTCTGCAACCTTGGTCTTTCCATGTGAAACCTCTGTGTCCTCGAAGGCCATCTTAGCCTTTACAAGCATCTATTCTACTCATTTGTAAGACAGAGACAATGTTAACTGTCACACAAGGTTGTTAACTAATGCTCAAATGAGACAGGTATATAAAATCCCAGAGCCACAGTGACAGTTTGGCAAAAGTTACTTCCCACCCTTCCCTACCTTCTCCTTGTCTTCTCCTTGAATCAAGGTGGTACCTTCTACCAGCAGGACCATGTGACTGTCAGCCCTTGAGGCTATGGTGATCTGCATCCAGTGTAGGAAGTATGTCCCTAAAGCAGACAAGATTAGAATTTAGAGACCCTGATCTTTCCCCAAGCTAATCCCTTGGTCTATAATAGAAAGGGTGGGTTAAGATCCTTCAAGTTTCATAGCAATACTCCCAGGAGGTCATGGCTCTGAGCAGAAGGTTCAGGGTTCCTGGCTGGACCCTACCCCATATGAGGCATCCTTCATGGCCACTGTTCTAACTGGCCTGGGATTAAATGAAATAATTAACAAAAATATTTCAACAAGTACCCATTTAGTGCCTCCTCTATGTCAGGGATAAAGGAATGGGGAGAGAGTGGAGGGTCCTGCTCTCATGGGTCTTCTGGATAACAGAAGACTTGAAACAAAGAGTCTCAACTGAGTGGTGTTTTCATCTGACTTTATGACCCCTCCACAATATTTCCATGTTTAAATCCTAACCCCCCAGTGATGGGATTAGGAAGTGATACCTTTGGGAGGTCATTAGGTCATTAGTGGGGTGGGCCTAGTGTCTTCATACAAGAGACCCTAGAGAGCTACCTTCCCCTTTCCACCATGTAAGGACACTGGGGAGGCACCACTATGAACCAGGAAGCAGCCCTCACTAGACCCTGAGTTTCCTGGCACCTTATCTTGGACTTCCAGCCTCCAGAACAGTAAGAAATACTGGTAAATTTCTATTGCTTACAAACCACCCAGTCTCTGGTATTTCGGTATAGCAGCCCAAAAGGACTAAGACGGAAATTAGCACCTAGGAGTAGGGGTGCTGCTGTAAGGAAGACCTAAAAATATGTTAGTGCCTTTGGAACTGGGTAATGAGTGGAGATTGAGAGAGTTTTGAGGTGCATGCTGACAAAGCTCACATTTCCATGGACACAACATAAAGAGCAATCACGGTGAAGGCTCAGAAAAGAGGACTATTGACAACATTGCAGTCTTCCTAAAAGATAGCTAAGTGGTCATGAACAGAATGTTGGAAGAAATATGGACAGTAAGGGCCATTTTTATAAGGGCTTAGAAATAAGGACTGTAGTATTGGAAACCAGAGGAAAGATGATTCTCGTTACAAAGTGGCAAAGACTTTGGCTGAATTGTGTTCATGTCCTAGTGTTCTGTCGAAAGTACAGCACATGAGCTATGAAATAGCATATTTGGCTAAAGACATTTCTGAGTGAAGTGTTGAAGGCATGGCTTGACTTCTCTCGTGATAAAATGTTGAGAAGAGAGAAATGATTTAAAGACAGAATTTTTAATCAAAAAGGAAGCAAGACTTGAGGTTTTGGAAAATTTCCAGCCCGTTCAGGTTGTTAAATAGGACAAAGTGTGTCAGAAAGAAAACAGCAAGGGTGTGGCCAATAAAATATTTGGTCAGGAGATTAGCATGCTTTATCCAGGCGCTCTTCATCAAGGCAGTGGAGGAATGGCTGTGAAGGCATCTGGGAGGTCATTGGAGCTGCCCCTCCCATCACAGGCCCAGCAGGTCAGGCCAGGGGACAGGATGACTTCAAAGGAGGGGCCACAGGGATCTGTGGGGCTTCTGTGCTTGTTGCCCAGGAGCATCTCAAGGCTCTGCTCCCCATATTCTTTTTTTTTTTTTTTTTTGCTGTACTGGGTCAGCTCAGCACAGTGGGTAGAGCGCTGCGCTGCAGTCTCTGAGGTCCCGAGTTCAATTCCCAGCACTGCAAAAATGGGAGAAGGGCCTGGCAATCCACTCCCAAGGCAATCCCAAAGCACTCAGCTATTGAAAACCCTATGAGGGTCGCTATGAGTCAGATACCGACTCGACGGCACCTAACAACAACAACAACAACCAGCTTCTGGGTGATATTGACCCAGGGCCTCGCGCTTGCATGCTCCGCAAGTGCTGGACCACTGAGCTGCACCTCCAGTCCATTTTTTACTTTTTGAGACAGGGTCTCGCTAAGTTACTCAGACTGCCTCTGGTCTCGCTCGAACTTGCGATCCTCCTGCCTCCACCTCTCGAGACACTAGGATTACAGGTGTGCGCCACCACACCCGGCGGTTGCTCCCCATATTCTGATGCCACACTCCTTGCCACCCCAGCTGTGGCTCTAGCAGGTCCAAGAATGGAGTAGCCATGGTAGCTGTGCCCCTGGAGGGCACATAGTAAACCCTGGAGGCATCCGTGCAGGGCCATCTGTGTCAGCGCACAGAGAACATGAGCCAAGTGGCTGCCTCCACCTAGATTTCAAAAGTGCTGCCCAGAGCCTCAGCACGGGCTCCAGGCTGGAGCTACTGTAGAGTCGCTAGCACAGCAATGCCTACTGGAACTGTCGGGGCCAAGTTGCTCCCACATCCCCAGGTCATGCCAGCCTTGGAGAGTTGCAGGCACTTGACTCCAACCCCTGAGAGCTGCAGGGCAAAGCTCTGCCTCAGCAAAGTCATGGAGTGGAACCACAGAGCCATAGGGACCCAGACCCCAGAAGGCAGGATGTAAAGTCAAAGTACTCTCATGCCTTAAGATGTAATGTTGTTTGCCCTACTGGGGTTTGGATGTAATTGGGGCATTTTCTTTCCTCTGTAGCCCTTTTGGAATGAGAATGTCCATCCTATGCCTGTCTCACTGTTGAATTTAAGAAGCACATAATGTTTGATTTCATAGTTCACAGCTGGAGAGCGATTTGCCTCAGTATGAATCATACCTTGAATCGCATCCGCATCTGATTTAGATGATACTTCCATGAGACTCCGGATGTCAAACTTCTGAGTTGAAGATAAATTAAGACTTTGTGGGTGGGGGGAGCTGGATGCAGTGGCACACGTCTGTAATCCCAGCGACTCTGGAGGTGGAGGCAGGAGGATTGCAAGTTCGAGGCCAGAGGCAGCCTGTGTAATTTAGCAAGACTCTATCTCAAGATAATTTTTGTTGTTGTGGTGGGGGGGGGGGTGAAGCCAGGGCCTCCAGCTTGCATGCTCTGCAAGTGCTAGGCCACTGAGCTGCACCGTCAGCCCATTTTTTCACTTGTTTGAGACAGGGTCTCTCTAAGTTACGCAGACTGCCTCTGGTCTCGAACTTGTGATCCTCCTGCCTCCACCTCCCAAGCTGCTGGGATTACAGGGGCGCCTGGCTACTGGATAAAAAATTTTTAAAGGGAGCTATGGGTGCAGCCCAGTAGTAGAGCACTTGCAATGGATGTGCAAGGCCCTGGGGGTTGTGGGGGGACTTTGAGGGCTTATGGGATGGAATGAATGTATTTGCATGTGAAAAGGACATGAATGGGGAGGTGGCTGGAGTAGAGTGCTAATGGTCAGACATTTTTCTCCAATCTCAAATCTGTATGTTGAAATTCTAATCCTAAAGCACGGGTATGAAGAGATAGGGCCTTTCAGGATAGTGATTAGGTGACTTTTCAGGATAGTGATTAGGTCACAAAGGCAAAGACATTGGCTAAGTGCTGGGATGGGGCCCAGGCACTAAATGAAGAGATCTTAACTGGACTTTGTGGAGTGATTGCTAACCAGAGAATACGATAAGTAAGCAGGGCTCATCCATGAGAACTTCCAGGGGGCCAGACCAGTGTTCCAGGCACAGGGGAGAACATAGGTGGTGAAGACCACAGGTGAGAGAGAACCTTGTGCTCTTGAGGATCCGATGAATTATTGAGAGTCGTTGAGAGGTGAGACTGGAGTCACCAACACGGGCCCGATTATGAAAGACCTTTTAGTCCCATGGTTTCAAGTTGAAACAAGCATCAGAATCACCATTAAACACATGGCCAGCCCCGCCCCTCAAAGTTTCTGATTTCCTAGCTCTGGAGTGAAGCCTGAGAATTTGCATTTCTAACCAGCTTCTGGGCTGGGATTTAGCTCGGTGGGTAGAGTGCAGCGCTGCAGTCTCTGAGGTCCCGAGTTCAATTCCCAGCACTGCAAAAATGGGAGAAGGGCCTGGCAATCCACTCCCAAGGCAATCCCAAAGCACTCAGCCATTGAAAACCCTATGAGGGTCGCTATGAGTCGGACACCGACTCGACGGCACCTAACAACAACAACAACAACAACCAGGTTCTGGGTGATATTGATGAATGGTCCACCAGTGAGTGTGGTGTTCTAAGCCATGCTAAGTAGTGAAAGCCTTTCTCTAAGAGAATGAACAGTGAAGCGTCTTCAGCTGGGGGCTAGCCCAGCGTGCCTTGCAGAGATCTTGCCTGGCTGCTGTGTAAAGAATCTTGTGGAGTGAGTGGGTAGCTGCTAGGAGGTGCTGGGCCTTGCATCTCCTGTGGCTCCCCGCTGAAGTTACAAGTAGTCTTTCCATTCAGTAACTTTCTGCTCTACTTCAAGAGACAGCCCTCTCACAGAAGGAAACTTTCCATAGGCCTCCTGCATTTCTGCACATTGTCCTATTCATTGGCTGCTTGGAACTCTCTTTTCAAGGATGTTTGTAAAGCATCAGCCTTGGGAGCGAGAGATAGTGTCTCTTCAAAGCAAAGGGAAAATTCGCCTAGTGTCCAGTATAAAAAGACAATGGCTCTTTCTGGGGCAAAAGGCAGGCCAGCTCTCTTCCCTTTGCAAAAGCTTCCGAGGTGGTGGCTCCTACCTGTAATCCCAGTGGCTCAGGAGGTGAAGGCAGGAAGCTCGCAGGTTCGAGGCCAGAGGCAGCCTGTGTACCTTACAAAGACTGTCTCAAGATGAAAAATATATATATATTTTAAAGGGGGCCAGGGGTAAAGCCCAGTGGTAGAGTGCTTGCAAAGTGTATGCGAGGCCATGGGTTCAGCCCCCAAGGACTGCAAATCAAAATACACAAATATAAAGATCTGGCTTCCCTGAGCTCAGGAGGCCCCCTCCAGCAGCACCCCGATTGCCTGCACAGGCGTCATCTGTCTTCCAGTCACCCTGTAGGAATCGGGGCTTATGGAACCATGCCAATGTTGACCTTCTGGCTACTGCAGTAGCTGTGAGTTATAAAGTCCTTTGCCTCTGATCCAGCTGCCTCATGTCTTCCGCCAGCTCCCATGCACCTATGGCAGGCTACCCTGTCAGCTTGCAAGTTGGGTAAAATACCAACTCTCGACGGTTCCTGTTGCACCCCTCTGCCCTCCTTCAGCTGTACAGGAAGTGACATCAGTGCAGGCTCCCCTGGACTGCACTCTGGAGTGCGCAGCCCTCACAGACTCCTGCGGGGCTTTGCAGCACCATTATCTGCATCCAGGCTCCAGGTTCATCGCAGGCGAGTTTCTGTCTTGCCTACCCATTTGCATTTCTAACCACCTCCTGGGTGATATTGATCAATGGTCCACCAGGGTGGTACTCTAAGCCATACTAAGTGGTAAAGGCCTTTCTCTAAGAGAATGAACGATGAAGCATTTGCCAGGCGCACTCCAGGTAGCCCAGAAATCCAGAGGCAGAGGCCAGCAGCCCCATTTCCACAATCCCACTCGGCCTCGGGCTTTCACAGTCCCTTAGGTGCTTTTGCATCGGTCCTCGCACATGATCATCCCAACAACGCTTTGGGGAGTGGCGACATAGTCCCCATTCTGTGGATCGGGAGGCTGAGATGCACAGTACCGAGACTCATTAGCAAGCAGGACCAACTCCAAATCCTGTGCTTTCCTCACATCGCTGTCGTTGCTGCTTGCTTTTGTGTTTTAATGTCACCCTGAGCCACGCAGGCTCAGGTAGGTACGGTCTGACAGAAAAAGATAATCCTACAAAGCTAAAGAGAACTGGTGGGGGGTTACATTAGCATTCAGACTTGGGGGTTGCCCACACTTCCAAGCATTTCCAAGCTCAGCCTTCACCCAGCGAAGGCACGGGGAACATGAGCTTCCTGGAACTTTCTTTGCTGGGGGTAGGGTTTCAGGTAGCAGGTTTTCCCTTTCAAGAGTCTTGAAGAAGAGGCTGTGCTTCCCAGGGGGTGGTGTTGGGTGGGGAAGGCGGCAGGCGCACTCCAGGTAGCCCGGTTTGTTTTTGAATTGTAGATTGCGCGGTTTGATTGGAAAGTCAGAAGCCTCGCCAGGCCCCCTGCCAAGCTATTTATGTGGAGCTGGTCTCCTGTCTGAGACTAAGCAAACATCAGAGGGTACCCAGCCTGCTGATACCGACACAGCCAGTGCCAACATCGAGCTGAAGTTCAACGTTTTGGGAGCGTTAGGACACCGAACAGCAGCACCCCCTGCCCCCATCTGCCACCTCCCAGCCCCACCAACACCGCGGGCCTGCAGACTTTCCTTTCTCAAGTGCAGCGCATGAAACTTTTAGCACCTCCTCCCCTGGGCTCCTGGCAAGTCCCATCCCTTCTTCCTCCCTCCCATTTCCGTTTCATCTCTAAATGATCTAATATTCATGTTCTCGTCATTACAGTGTTCGGAGGGAAAGAACGAGTTTTGTCCACAGAGAGAGGGAGTTGAGAAATTAATATAATATTTGTTCAGGATTGATTTCAAGCCGTAATCCCTGCTGCCAGAAAGACCCATCTGTTTAAAACTATCAGACACTAATTACCCAGCTCGTGAACACAATAGCAGGATTGAGGAGCGACGTCCTGCTACTCCCCCACACACTGGCAATTTAGCATTGTTATTTATTAGAGGGAAAAAAAAATCTCTAGGGGAAGACGAATCTCCCATCCTCTTGACTGGCGGAGGCTCCGAAAGACAGCGCAGCAGGGAAGAAGCCTCTGAATTTCTTGATCAAAGAATCCCAGAATTGCATTCCTCTGACCGGAAAGGTCAAATCCACTCCAAAAGCTTTCCCTCTCCCCTCTCTGGGTCCATCCAGTCTGCCCACCAAACTAGCTCTTTGGTGGTAGTTGATGAAGACGCCACCTTCCCCAGGGGAAACCGGGATTGAACGGGCTGATCCGTCCTCCCTCGCTCTCTTGCCTCCATCCTCCTGAGTAATCGGGTGCAGGGCCTCTAAAGTCTGGTTCCACCTACGCTCTCATATCAGACTCCATTCTTTTCGAAGCTAACACCCAAGTAGGCATGGACAATAGTCCAAGGAATGGATGATACCTCTGGTCTCTGTCCCTTTCTAATCTCTATTTGCTCCATTGCTATTATGAATCTCATCACCAAAATAGATGGATGAGGAAGAGGAGGAGGAGGGGGAGGGGTAGGGGGAGAAGGAGGAGGAGGAGGAGAAAGGAGGAGAGGGGAGAGAAGAGGGAGAAGAGGGAGGAGGAAGAAGAGAAAAAGGAGGAGGGAAAGGGAGAGGAGGAGGAGGAGGAAGCAGCAGCAGCAGTAGCTAGCATAGTTGATTAAGCCATTCACCTGTTCAAAAACCTTCAATGGCTCCCCTCGGCCTCCAATTAATTGAGTATTTAACACCCTCCAAGTTCTAGCCTCGAGGCCTTCACAGCTGTCCTCACTAGTCTTTTCATTCTGTAAATGAATAATCTGGGTGAAGTGAGCTACATTAGTCTCCACATTGCTGTGGGCTGTGGACTTTCTTCCCTCTTCCTTCACATTAAGTTCATTCTTACCATAGAGAAGGCCTGGCCTATGCCCTTCCTTCCCCCACCCCCAACCCCTCCAACCCCCCCACCCCACTTTTGGGAGTTGAACCCAGGGCCTCACGAATACTTTTTGCAAGCACTCAACCATTGAGCCATACCCCCAGCCCATTTTTTACTTTGTATTTTTGAGGCAGGGTTTCACAGAAGATGCAGGCTGCCCCTGGCCTCAAACTTGTGATTCTCCTGCCTCTGCCTCCTGAGTGGCTGGGATTAAAGGCGTGAGCCACCACATCCAGCTATGTCCCTCCTTCTTCAAAACCTTTCTCATCTCCCTTCTGGAAAGCCACCCCCCCCCCCCCCCCCCCCCCCCCC
>VMDO01000022.1:492145-542264 GCA_007922755.1 Pedetes capensis | reverse complement strand
AAAGACTGCCACCAAGGAGGAGTTGGGGTGCCAACAGGAGGTGTTACTAGACTGGGTGTAGAGAACACTACTATGAAGAAGCAACGTTTAAGGTAGGGATTAGGGAGACAGAGAGGAGAACATTTCAGTTGTTACCTGGAAGGGCAGGCATGTATTAAGGAACTTCAGAGATCACATACAGGTTTTAGAAAGCTTCCATTATAGAGTTGGAGGTAAAGAAACAAATAAATAAAAACAAAAGCAAAATAAACAGGGACAGAGCAGCTAGACCAGTAAACCAATAAATCAACTAGAATACTGCCTTGGTGAGGTGACCTTGGTGCCAGAAGGGTCCGTGTGTTGGAGGCTTGGACCTCAGGGCAACGTTGGGAGGTGGAGCCTTTAGGAGGTAGAACCTAGTGAGAGGTCCTTAGGTCAGTTGTGGGTATGGCCTCCAAAAGGGTTGTAGGACCTCAGTCTCTCTGACTTCCTGTGACAAAATGTAATTTCTTATTCCCACACTCGCTCCCATCATTGTCACACACAATGATGTGATGCTGCCCTGAGGTCCCTCACCAGAGCTGAGCTGACGCCAGCACAAGCCCTTGAACCTCTAAAACTGTGAGACAAATAACCCTCTTTCTTTGTACGTATCCAGCCTCTGGCATTTCATTATAGCAACAAAAAGCTCACCAATACAGAGGCCAATGTATGAGTTTCCTTGTGAAGTACTAATGGCCTACATTAGGGTGGAGAGGAGTGTTGGATTTAAGAAATGTTAAGGAAAGAGAATCATTAGGATCTAATTTCCAATTGGCTGTTCGTAGAAGAAGAGGAAAAGTCCAGGATGACTCAGTTTTCTAGGTACTGGGAGAATAGATTGTGTTGTGTTTTCTAAAGTTTTATAGAACTGACAGCACACAGAATATATGCATCTTCTACAGTCTTTTGTATGTGGCTTCTTTCCATTCAGCAGAATTATTTGCAGATTCGTCTCTGTTGTTGCATGTTTCATTAATCATTCCTTCTTATTAACGAGTAGCATTCTATTGAGTGACCATTCTGCAATTTATCTATGTATTCATCTATTGATAGGCATTTGGATGGTTTCCAGTTTTGAACTATTAAAAATAAAGCTGCTCTGAACATCCTTATACAAGACTTCCACCTAATGAAAAACCCTTACTTTTTCTTCACTATGGGGTGAACACCTGCAGTGAAAATGACTAGATCCTGTCTACTGGGGTTATAAGACTACAGTGAAATTCTGACACTGACACACACTCCACAGATGTAGGGTACAGACCCCACGACTGCCCTCACTTCCAATACCAGTTGCAAGTTTTGGGGTCCCCAGTCCACCTGCACTTCTAAGCAACTGGCCACAAATGCAGGAATTCTCACAACTTATAGCTTTATTATACCCCACGTGTCTGCCAGCTTGTCATGCTGTGGGGGCTTATGTGTTGCTGTAATGCTGAAAGCTATGCCACCAGTATCTCAGATACCAGCAGGGCCACCATGGTGGACACGTTTCAGCCGAGCTTCCAGAGTAAGACAGACTAGAGAGAAGGATCTGGCAGCTTACTTCTGAAACAATTAGCCATTGAAAACACTCTGAATAGCAGAGAAGCACTGTCAAACACAGTGCCGGATTGTGTGCATGGCACAGTGTCAGGTAGTGTTTGGTTCTGTTGTACATAGGGTCTCTATGAGTTGGACCTGACTCCATGGCACCTAACAACAACAGCAGCACAGCTTTTAATAAAGGATACAAATCAGGACCCACCAAGACACACACTGGTGAATATGGAGCTTGCCTGCCCCGTCCTCCTGGAATAGGGACACATCACCCCCCCACCCCCAGCACATTGATACGTTCACCAGCCAGGAGGCTCTGCTGAGTTTCTGTGTCCAGAGCTCCTACTGGTGTCTCATTATGTAGGCACAGCCAAATGGACCATCGCCCACGCGGCTCCTCTCCCTGGATCAGGTCTGGTTGGTATCACTTGGCTCAAAGCCCTCATCCTCTGAACACAAGGTTGGACTCTCTCACGAGCAGCCCCTGCCCACACCATCTCCTTCGTGTAGATTCAGGTGGAGTCCAAGTTCCCCATCCATCTATGAATAACAAGGCACTTCTAGCACTTGGGAAAGTCCACGGGTTTAGAAGTTCCTTGCTGGGGACCAAGGTCAAAGATGAGCTAAATTATTTATGTTTATAACAATGGTGTTTATATTCCATAAATCTTGGTAAAATATATTAGTGGATTATATTAATAAATAAATACAGGAATAAATTTTCAGTTGCATGTGACTGAAAACAAATTCAAACTAAGCAAAATGTGGGTTTTCATCCTGGGGAAAATTACTGATAATGTCAAAGAATGAAGGAAAAACTTTAGGGATCCAATAATCAGGAGCTAGAACCAATACATGAGACCATCAGAAAGCTGTCTCTCATCATCTGTGTCTCAATTCTATTTGTCTCGACTATATTTCATCTGCAGAAAGCCTTTTCCCCCTCATTCATGACAGAAAACTACTCTGAATGAATGAACTCTAATTCCTAGCTTTTTTTCTCTTACTGCATATATATAAGTCTCGAGGAAGAACTCTCACTGGCCCTATTTGATGAATGTGCTCAATTCTTGGACCAATCACTGTCCCTAGTGAGGATATGACTGTCCAGGCTTAAATTATAACCCTCTCTTTGTGGCCTTCTATTGTGGTTAACAGGCCGAAGAGAACCATAGGGTCTGTAGGTCCCCGAGAGAAGAGAGGAAGTATAAACATGAGCCCTCTACTGCAGCTCATGTCTACATCCTGTGTTAGAATTTAGAAAAGGGATTCCACACATAGCACCTTGTATAAGTAATTATCTACAGCAACCCTGTGAAGAAGCAAGGTTGTATTTCACAGATGAGGACATGAGCCTTGGTAAGATTGAAGCTTCAAGTAAATGACGTAAGGAGTGACTGGGACTTGGTCTTTTAACTGTAAGTCCAGGAACACGTGTGTCCAGTTTGTACTGTAGAGTGCAGGCACAATGTTTTCATAGTGTTTCATCAACTGTTTGTTCACATGCTAACTGAACACCTGTAATGTGACAGAAGGGCGGTGTCATGGAGTCTTTTGTTCTGTTATACATAGGATCGCTGTGAGTTGGACCTGACTGGACAGCAACTAACAACAACAACATGACAAGAGTGTAGCAATAAACAAGGCACTGTTGCTGTCCTTGTGGAACCTACATTCCAGTGGGGAAAACAGATAACCCAATTTCAGCCAGCAGTGCTGTGAAGACAGTCGAACAGGTCAGTGGGATTAGGGTGCCTGGTGAGTGACCAGGGAAAGCCCATGGGGGAGAGGTCCTGAGTCCGAGAGCTGGCTGGACACTGCCTGGGCATTTCTCTCTTCAGCTCAGCCTGACAGTGCTTCCTCCTTCGTTCTTCATGGACCACCAGCCCACCCAGAGTCCCTCCAACGCCTCGAAAGCTCTCCATCCTCAACAGGAAGTCTGCTAGGTCTGGAATGTGGTGCAAACTCAGAGAACAAATGGGGAACAACACAAACCGCAGCTTGGATTATTTCCATGTAATTGAAGGTGATATTTCAGACTCTTCTGATGGGAAAGACGTGGTTCTCTTTGGCAGTAGCAACTATTTCCACCTTGCTAGGATCTGCCCTGCCCCCCACCATGGGCCTTGTGTGGTCTTTCCAGGGGCAGGAATGCAAACTCA
Organism: Pedetes capensis; assembly: GCA_007922755.1. Lineage (NCBI taxonomy): Eukaryota > Metazoa > Chordata > Mammalia > Rodentia > Pedetidae > Pedetes > Pedetes capensis. The sequence continues at coordinate 538,542 of VMDO01000022.1, read as the reverse complement.
ATAGGGTCTGTTCCAGCTCTAACCTTTGAAGCTGTGATGAAAACCAAGCTCTTTCCTGGCGATTGAGACAAAGGGAATAGAAAGAAAGCATCCTTCCCATTCCTCCGGGAAGCCATCCCAGTCTCTCTGGTAGCCAGGAAGCCATGTAATGTGTCCATGTCAAATCTAATGACTCTTTAGGGAGATTATCAAATTAAGATGCTTCCATTGAAAAGCCTAATGCTACTGATTAAAGAGCAGGCACCAAAACCCGACACTCACCCAGGTCCATGGTCGGATGGAGTTATGCTCTGCCTGTCTGTGAATCTTGAGCTAGAACACACCTGGGGCCTCTGGGAACGTGGGATCAGACAATAGGCAGAGCTCTCTGCTCTTTTCCGGGAAGGCTTCTGCGCCAGGCTCAGGGAGGGCTGGAGCCTGGAGGGCTGGAGGGCTGGCCGGCTGCGAGCGCAGACTTCCTGAGCTTGCTGTGGAGCCTGATAACCCCAGTCTTTATGAATAGCAGCTAATGCCACATGCACATCACACCAGCACCCAGAGCTGGGCACACTGACGACACTCATCACCTGACTGAAATGACTGGTACATTTTGAAATCTCAGTCTCTGTCCTTTGGCACTCTTTGCCTTTAGGCAAACATCATGGACAGTGATCGAAATGGGCTGACTACACCACACTTTGGTGATGGTGTTGACAGGTGCTGTCAAGTCATATCCAACTCATAGCAACCCTTATAGGGTTTTCAATGGCTGACTGTTTCGGGATTGCCTCGGGAGTAGATTGTCACGTCCTTCTCCCATTTTTGTGGTACTACGACTCAAACTCGGGACCTCAGAGACTGCAGAGTGGTGCTCTACCAACTGAGCTAAATCTCAGGCCCCAGGCTTTGGTAGGGGAGGAAAATGTCTTTTCCTTCTTCCCTCCTAAATTCATGGCTGGGGCCCTATAACAGAAGATAGATCAGTGAGAGAAACGCATGCAGAATGATTTTATCTATCTTATCTGACACGGGGATCTTCACAAGGAAATGAAGGCCCAAGGAGATAGTTAAATCGAGTGTCTATTCCTGTGGGATTGATGAAGGGTGGGCAGTTGGGGAGAAACCGAACAGAGAAGAGACTATGAGGTGAGCGTAGTGAGCTGGGGGGACTTAGCAAGGCTTGTCCGCTCAGATTCCTCTGCAGCCCTTCATCGTTAGAGAAAGAATGCTCCTTCCTCCCAGGTATAGGGAGGGCACCTCTCACAGGAGAGTCTGTGACCTGCTTCTGGGGATGGCAGGGGATCCTTCCCTGGTGTTCTGACCTACTTCAGGGGAGACAGGTAGGGGGAGGTCAGAGTGATGGGTCTTCCTGCTTCTGCCAAATTCTGATTCCTTCAGCTTGAGCTGTTCCCTGTGCCGAGGTGCCATATTTTGGAGCAGTGTATCCTGAAGCCATTATTCACACAGTCTCTCTTCCCCTTCTTGGCTGCTGCAGAGGTCCTGCATTTCCCATAAAGGCCCACTTCTAATATCACTTCTGTATGGTGCTTTCCACGAGTCTCCAGGTGTGGTCACTTCTCGCACAGCACTTGGTCCATGTTTTTTACGCGATGTTATCACATGGTACTACAGCGTGCATGTTATACATTTGTCTTCTCTATGACTCAAGTGGGGCTGGGATTTAGGTCCGTTGGTAGAGCACCGCTCTGCTGTCTCTGAGGTCCTGGGTTCAACTCCCAGCACGGCAAAAACAGGAGAAGGACATGGCAATCCACTCCCAAGGCAATCCCGAAACAATCAGGCATTGAAAACCCTCACAACGAAATGGGCTGACTATGCTACACTTTGGTGGTGGTGTCAGGTGCCATCAAGTCATATCTGACTCATAGTGACCCTTATAGGGTTTTCAATCACTAGGAGTCGGACACAACTTGATGGTACCTAACAACAACATGACTCAAGTGTCTTGGGAAGAACCCCCATATTTTCTTCACCCTAATTTCCTCTGTGCCAAGGCTGGAAAGTCAGGAAGCGTTTTTGAGTGAAGAATTCAGTGAGCGGAAGAATGGGAGACCAGGGCCTTCCCTCACATTGAATTTCCACGGCATGAGTCCCAGGGTGGAGAGTGTGGAAGGATCAGAGCCTTGACCCAGTTAACTGATGTGATGGTCTCACCACCAATGAGCAGCTACCCCCCAATGCGGGGCTTTCTTTGAGTCATTGTCTTCATGCCCTCAGCACTGGAGATTGTGCAAGATGAACAAAGGATGCTAACAGAAAAATAGCCGTTGTGGGGCCTGAGCCAAAGACCTGAGTGAGATGGATATAGTCATGACTGAGACAGGGATCCCTTCAGCTGCCCTGCCAGGCCAGCCCTGGAGATCAGTGGAGAGAGCGATAATGCTGCCAGATCTGTCACTTCTAAAGGCAAGCTCATCTAAAATGACAGTGGGCAGCGCTGAGGCTAAAGCAATTCATTCCCACAGGAAGATTCCAGAACTGGGGTGCATGGAAGACAGATGACAGAATTTCCTTTTCTGCACTTCTTCAAAGAGGCTGCGGCTTCTCCCACACCACTCCCCCCCTCCACCCACATGGACTGGCTGTGGGCTAGTCCTGCCTGGAGCGAAGGGACGGCAGCTGGGATCCCCACAAGCCAGGGGATTGTGGGAATATCCTAGCATTCTGTTGCCCAGAGACTGGGCGGACCACCAAGGATAATGAAGAGGCTTCTCCAAGCCCCTGGTCCAGGCACAGAGGTGTCAGTCATCAAAGCTCCTTTCTCTCTGATGTCAGCAGAGGCAAGGGTGCCAGGAGAGGCCTTTTCCCCTGGAGGCAGGTGAAGAGGGGGACTGTAGGCTACAAGCTTCCCCACAATCCCCCCACCCCTGCCCTGCCCCAGGGTGAGAGGCACAGCCAAGTGCAGGAAGCAGCTGAATTAAACAATGTCCTGGGGTGGGAGGAGGGAGAGATTGTTGGGATAAAAGGGAAATGCTCATTCCCACAGAAGGAAATCAAATCCCCAAATGATCCCTCCGGGAGGAAAGGTGAGCAGGAGGGAAATGAAATGGAAAACACCTACAAATTGGAAAGCAGGCCCAGAGGTAGGAGAAAGGAATTGGAAGGCTCTGGAGCAGGGAGACAGCTTCCCCGAAGAGCTGGTCTTTCCAGAGAGACCTGAGCTCCGCCAGGTCTGAAGGACATTTCCACGGAGTAAGGGTGGCCCAGTGTGCCACTGCTTCATCAGCAGGGGTGGCCTGAGCAGAGAGGCCTCTTCTGGCTTGCTGTTCTATGTGAAAGTCAACCTAGCCGATCCAGCCACCTCAACAGACTGGCGGACAAAGCCGGGCATGGCGGTGCACGCCTGTAATCCCAGCAGCTCAGGAGGAGGTGGAGGCAGGAGGAACGCAAGTTCGAGACCAGAGGCAGTCTGTGTAACTTAGTGAGACCCTGTCTCAAAAACTGAAAAAAAAAAATTGGGCTGGGGGTGCAGCTCAGTGGTCCAGCACTTGCAGAGCATGCAGGCCTGAGGTCCTGGGTTCAACCCCCAATACCACAAAAAAAAAAAAAAAAAAAAAAAAAAGACTAGAGGACTTTCTTGCAAATGGCAATGTCCTGGTAAGGCCAAGGGCTACCTGTTCCAAGTCTAGGGTCCTAGGCAGAGCCAGCTCTCTGCCAGCTGACTGCTAGAAGTCTGAACTCCACCAGCTGGACAAGGCTTACAGGATTAAGTGACTTTGGGGGCAGCATCTTTGATGTCACCTTCATAAATCAACATGCTGAGCCCCGAGCTATCCCTATTACTAATTCTCCCAGGAAGGAGCCTGAAGTGAAGTGGATTTCAGGCGTTCCTGTCCAGTCAGAGGGACTTCTGACTCTGCACATGAGGAGCAGGGACAGGAAGTGGGCCCTGCTCCCCAGAAGGAACCAAGCCTCAGGATCCCACGTGAGCTGACCTCTGCCATGAGCCATGATGTTGTGGGGGAAGGACAACACTTTGTGCTCCGTGGGGGAAGAACAAAAGTCCATAGAAATCAACCCAACGTGCACAGGATTGAGCTCAATAGAAGACATACCATAACAGTTCAGGGGGGCCCTGAGCCTAGAGACACACGGAGCACTCTCTTGTAGGGAGAGTGCAAGCAGAGAGTCAACTTGAAGAGGAGATTTTGGCATGGGATGGGAAGAGAAACTGCAGGGATAGGAGGAGATGAGGGTGGACCATATGGCCTTCAAAGCTTCTCCAGCCCTGGAGAACCTCACTATTACTATGGAAGGACAATAGGTTAGCCAGCAAAGGACTTCAAAGGCTTCCAGCAACTATTGTCCTAATCACGGCGTCAGAAAGTCTAGAGAGGATTCCAACTGTCATGCTCTACAACCTCCCCACCTCCAGGTGACCCTGCCCAACAGTGTGCGTTCAGCCAGAAGTCTGCACTGGAGCCGCCTGGAGTCTCTGTGGGGCCACAGCCAGAGGTGACAGAGGTGACAGCCAGAAGTGACGGTGAGTTCTGTGGCAGCAGGTGGAGACAAGGGGAGCTTCCTGGGCTGGGTGACAAGCTGCAAAAATGTTGCTGAAGGCTTCCCACGATTGGCACTGGGGTCTCTATCCTGCTCTTCTCTGTGCTGCAGGGAGAGCGCTTGGTGCTTGGTAAGGGAGCGCTGCTCAGCTGGACGCCAGGAAACAAGCCCAGCCATTGTTGGGCCGCCTCACCAGCTGCGGCCCAGGGAGGGCCTCGCAGACAGCTTGGACCTGGGCGGGGATGAAAGTGGCTCCGAGACAAACACTCGCACTCCCACCTTCCTGAGCTCACAGTGCGTGGAAGCCCCTGTCAAATGCACCTGGAGCAAAGAGAAAGGAGGCAGCGGAGTGACCGCTGTGATGAAGTCAGGCATGTTTCCCCAACGCTGCCGGCGCTCTGTAATTCTCCTCCTTCCTCACCGAAGCTTCCTTTCAAAACAACTGGGGAGTGGCGTGACTCACGATCACAGTACCTGCACTCCTCATGGAGCTAGGAACCAGTGGGCTTGCTGTGGGGATCCCCCTTCCCTGGTGGGGGATATCCCCAGACCCCTCTGGGGCTGCCACACGTGGGCTAACGTGGGCCAGTGCCCGCCTCTGCAATGCCAGCCCCTGAACCTTGGAAGCATCTGGTGAGCTTTTCACTCTGCACAGGTCGGTTGGCATTCTGTGGGCACAGCCATAGGACCTCAAAGTGGTCACTGGCCAAATTGTCCTCCTGGTGAGGGAACAAGGTTAATTGGGCTAGGATCCCATTGCAGGGAAGTCTGTGATACTAATTAACTCCTGCTATGAATCCTGCGGGGCTGGGATTTAGCTCAGTTGGTAGAGCACTGCTCTGCAGTCTCTGAGGTCCCGGGTTCAATTCCCAGCACCACAAAAAATGGGAGAAGGACGTGGCAATCCACTCCTGAGGCAATCCCGAAACAGTCAGCCATTGAAAACCCCATGAAAGTCGCTATGAGTTGGCAGGACTCCACAATAACAACAATGCAGCCTGTATCCCAGCCTGTCCCTCCAAGGTCTGGGTTAGATGCCACCACCACCGCCCTCACTGCTACCCCCCCCCCCCAATTACAGCACAGGCGGTGCCTGTTGGCTCACTCAGTGGATTCTAAAGCCCTGGAAGGTCTTCTCCAAGCTTCAATCAGCTTCTAAATCTGTGCCTGAGATTACAAATCGCTTACGGGCAGGGCAGAATTGGGAGGAGGGTGAGCAAGAGAGACCTTCAGGGTGCAAAGTTCAAGGCGGGGCACATGCTCATGGTCCTGCAGCCCCAGATGGCCCTTGAGAACACCTGAACCCAGAACACACTGTAACCCATCAAGCTGGCTCCCCCCCAGCTCTGGCCCTAGGGAACAGAAAAGGAAAGAATATTAATTGTTGAGAACCAGCCAGGTAGAGGCACTACATTTTTTCATTTATCCTCATAGTAATACAATGAAATAGGTACTGACACCCTCATTTATTAAGTATGAAGAAATTGAAGCTTGGTACAATTCTGTACCTTGTTCATGGTCCCAGAACTAACACCACAGGGCTGGAGCTGAAACCCCACGTGTTCCCCGCGAGGAGCCCTGCTTGCTGCGCTGCACCACGTGACCTCCAGGGAAGCGCACCTCTGCGGTCCCAGGTCAGTGTAGGTACCTCAGAGAGGGGGTTCTCTGTGGGGCTGGGGTCCACCGTTCTGTATAGAATGAGGGCGGGTGGCGCTCTGCCCAGCGTTCCCCACACCCTCAGCTCAGTGGGCGTGGCTGTGCCTGGGACTCTGTTTCCCAAGCTCCCCAGCTGGTTCCTAAGGGCTATCTGGAAGGGAGGACTGTGTTCCTCATCAGCCTCTGTGCGCAGCACCTTGCAGCACGTCACCATTTGGGATCAGGAAGTGCTCTCTTGGGTCTCCCCTAATCCTCCCTCCCCTCAAAGCTGGGCTTCCGTGGAGACCCTCTGCAGGGGCTTCCTGCTCCAGGGGTGCACAGGCTGCCAAGTTGTGCTGCTGCTGCTGCTGCTCTGGAGGGACCCCAGGGAGCCACTGCCACCCCTGGAGCCTCCTGTTCAGCTACTTGCCCCAGCTGCGGGCATGGCCCTGTGCTGCTCTGGGTGCTCTGCACAGATTTAGAGACAGCTGAGTGGCAGCCAAGGACTGGGTCTTTGGCAGCAGCTTCCCTAGGCCTGGGTGGCTCTGCACTGCTGGCCCCGCCCTCCAGCTCCCATCTTCCCTTGCACACTTCCTGTCCCCACACATCACCACCAAAAAGCACAGCCCGGCAGGCAGTGGATGGGACAAGGATCGACGGAGCACCATGGGCACAAACCAGGAGGGCAGGCACCCAGGCCGGCCTAGGAGGGCCTCACAATCCATAGAGGCAAAGCCAGGGGTAGCCAGGACACACAGTCATGTGCCAGGTTCCAGAGTAAGGAAGAAAGGTTCCAGCCTGGGAGAGGTTCCAGGGGGCGAGACCAGCAGGGGGCCCATGGAGCCAACCTGTCTATGCTGGTGAGAAATCAGAGGCGCACCCAGGAAATGGGGCTCGGGGGAGGATCTGCTGCTCCTCCCAGCTACCCCCACCCTCATTACCTCACCCCTGAGTGAAGTCCATGCATCGCAAGCCTCCGCTGCTCTCCCTGTCCCCCAGGCTGCCTCCAACCCTTTTACCTTCCCACTTGCAGCTCCACCTGCTAAACTGGGGACCAGCCCTGCCTGGCCTTCCCAGGTGCCTCTGGGCTGTCCCAGCTTTCCCATCCCTGTGAGTCTGTCCTTCCTGCTCCTGCACACCGACACCCGTCATCTCCCCCACCTCCCCTGCCCACTTCCTTGTGGCTCTGTTCTTCGCCTGCCCACTGCTGATCTATCTGCAGGGTCCATTCCAGGTGCTGCCCCACCTCCTCCCGTATCCCCTAAACGTTGATCTCCCAGAGCCCTCTCCTGGGGTTCACCCACGGCAGTTGCTTTGCTTGCGGCACACCCTCCAAAGTAAGCTGTAAGTTCCTTAGGGCAAATGCGATACTGTCCTCATCTCTGTACTTGCCCTGCGTTGCCTGAGCCCTGCATACTCCCAGCTGCTCCAAAACCCAGGCGTCATTAATAGATCATAGTTGTGCTGAGCTCCGTTCTGAAACTTTCCTTCAGTTTATAGTGCTCCAGAAGACTCTCACTTGAAGGACTGCCGTAGAAAGGAAGTTCTGCCTCACTTCTAGTCTCATTCCGCCCCTGTCCCGCTTGTTTTCATTCCTCGGTGGAAATGGAAAGCCGTGGATTATCTTCCCTGAAGTACTCGCCCTTCTCAGGCTTTCACGGCATCATTAGATCACCTTCAAGCCACCTTTCTTCCTCAGGTTAAAGAATCCCAGTTCTTTTCATGTGCCTTCAAAATGTTACTCCCTGCCCTGTAATTAGTGTGGCAACACTTCTAAATCCTGTCCAACGTCTCCACACCCAGAACAAAGACCAGACTTGAGAATGAAACAAAAAGACCTGGGCTGTGAGACTATTGTGTGCAGGGATGACCCCCCCACCACCACCCCACTGCACTCGTCTGTCTAGCAACCCAAGAGGTCACTGCTCTTCACCCCATTTTACAGATGGCAAAACAGAGTCATGGTAGCACCCGGCAATTTCTCAGCCTCAGCACTGCTGATGTTTTGGACCAGGTAATCCCTTGTGGTGTAGGGATATGGCCTAGAGAGGCAGCCCAGCTTGAGGCCTATCTAGCCCACCTGGAGGACTGAGATCTGTTTCCCAGAGGCCCCTGATGACCTCTACCCTACATCCTGTGCCTTTTAGGCATCCAGCCTACCAAGATGGCTCTGGCATCCAACTACCCTCCTCAAACTTCTCAATGCCTGATAGCTTACTACCCAATTACCCAAAGACTCCAATTGGTCAGTTCAGGAACATCCCCTGATGGTTCACTCAGGCAATGCTTCATTTGCATCTTTCCCCTGATTGGCCAAGTCCCAGTCACCCCATTATGTGGCAACCTCTGATTGGTCCATTAGGGTTTATAAGCATGGTGCACCAGGCACTCAGGGTCCACAACATCGACCCTCCTGAGAGAGAAAGAGGTCCATTCCACCAACCCTCTAGAGTAAGACAGACAAGAGAGCTACAATAAAGAGCTGTTTATAGAGCACTTGGAATTGGCATAGTCCTTTGAAGCAAGGAGCAGCTGTGAGTGTAATTCTCTGAGCCTGCCTTTCTAAAGGCTTCTCAGAGTAGCTGTGAGTGCAACTCTCCTTTCTGGGCAGCGGCAGCACTATGTCAACACCTAACTCACCACCTTGCAGTGGGTCTTCAACGGCAGGGCTCAGCTCCTGGCCAGAGGGCTATGGCAGGAGTGACACCCCGTGACCAGTGAGGATGCCCCCCACATTGTGGGAGTTAGGGGCCATCCTGTGTACTGTAGGATGTTTAGGACCATCCCTGGGCTCTTCCCACTTCATACCAATAGCAAGCTCTTCCCCTCACATTTGTGACAACAAAAAAATGAATCCAGATATTACCAAATGTCATGGGGGGGGGTGCAAAATCACTCACATTTGAAAAATACTTTGTTAAAGGAATTTTCCAGAAATTAATCAGCTGATAGGTAACTGAGACTAAACTTAGATCTGTCAGCTTCAAAGAATTTTCTTTCTCCTACCCCCAAATAACCTCCTCAGACAAAGTGTCACTTGGGAAAATAAGGAGAGGATGTCATTATGTTTTCTGCTTTTACTACTTCTTACCCCAACATTCAATCCTCTGTGTCACTGGGGCCAGTTGAAAGATGACCCTGTCCAAGCCTAGCCCACTCTCTACTTTCCCATATTCAATTGGAAAGCATTGCCTTGCATTCCCTGTGACCAGAATATTTTCTCCCCTAAATCAGTTGTCCAGTCTCACTGACTTCAGTTGTAGCAGAGGGAATAAAAGTGTTCACCCTTCCTTATGAAGAAATGGTCTAACCTGGGCACTAGATATACACACGAGCAGCTGTCACACTTACTGAGAAATGCACAGACCATTCCTGCACAGCCCCTGAGCAGGCTGCTGGCAGGCAGGAACACAGAGTCCGCCGAGCAGTTGCACAGATGAAAGATGCCAAGGAGTCAGCCTGAGGAGTCAGCTGAGACCAGCTGTTGGCACAGAGAGGGCACTGCCATAATCCCAAGCGTAGGAATGTCATGAACTTTTAAGTTGTGACAAGGACGTATTCACTGATGGGACCCCCAATAATGGCCCCAGGCATCCACGTCATGGCCGCTATTTCTGCACTTCCCAGAGCCACACTGTGCTCCTGCTCCTGGATGCCCCGCTCTGTTCCAGGTGTCAAGGGTGGAGAGTGATGCCAGGTGGACCCGTGGTGAACTTTTCCACTTATTCTCCAAGCACCCATCCTAACGCTCTCCAATCTCCTCATAGTGACTTCTCTCTCGACCTATCAAACTCTCGGGCTGGCCCTGCCTGCCCTCCTACCTTCCCCACCACCCCCTCGCCACTCTGGCCAGATCAGTCTGCCCATCTCACAGACACCCGCAATAGTCCCCTTTCAAGGTCATTCTTTCAACATATGTCTTTTGAGACTCCACTCTGAAGCAGGAACAATCTATGCGGTGGAGACACAGCAAGTACAAATGCCCATCCTCACTCTTGTGGGGAGACACTGACGCTCTGGTCATTATTCCAGCCTGAATGCTTATGCCTCGCATGTTCCATCTTGAACTTTAAAAACTCAGGCCTTCCTTCAGCCTGAAGTCACAGCTCGCCTCTTCCATGAAGCCCTCCATCTTCAGCCCAATCAGAGTCAGCCCTCTTTCCAGGCTTCTATTATGTTTATGGTGTGGGCTGTGCAGGTGACGTGTAGCAGCCACTGCCTTTGCTTATCCAGATGTCCTCTCTCCCAACTCTAATGTGAGGTCCCAGGAGGGCAGGCACTCTGTCTGTCTCTTCTTTGTAGTCCAGCAGGTCCCAGCAGAGCGCATGACACTGAGAAATCACAGCACGTGAGGAGAATGGGACAAATGCCTCACGTGGATTGCACGCTTGTGAAGGACCGGCCATTGTCCTACGTACTTGGTAAGCATCGGCTTGCTTGAGCCCACCAGTGCCCTTTGGGGTTGCAGGGAACTCACCCAGGAAACAGAAGCACAGGTGGACATCGCTGTGCGGGTGGCCACAGCAGAGCTGATGGCTCTGAGTGCCAGGGGAGCCGAGCAGGTGGTTACAGAATGTGGCTTTGAAGCAGGACCTGGCCTGGAGTCCTGGCACCGTCGCTTACCAGCTGGGTGACCTTGGGCTTCTCTTCCCTTGGCTTCATTCCCTTTGCCATGAAATGGGGACAATCACAGCACCCACATGGGTGAGGTATGTGGCGAGCACATGAGCTCTCAAAGATAGTCATAGTGCACCCTAGCACCAAGCCCGACCCTGGGAGCACCTAGCACCTGGTGCCACCTGCTATTATTGTTCTTATTATGGTGATGTCCACCTTCCAAGAGTCACCCACACCTGCTTCCTGCTCCCCACCTCCTTCCACGTCCTCAGTTGAGCGGAGGAAAATCTGAGCACAATATACCAAGAAGAGACTCTTCAGTCGCTACCTTATTCCCCCTCTTCCAACAGATGAGCCCTGAAACAAATAGATCCCAGGCATCACGACTCATTTATAATAAGCCAGGCCCTGGGGACCGCAGGAGAGGGGGCTCTGCTTGGGAGTTGACAGAGCACTGAGCACTGAAAAGACAGAATGCGAGAGGACAGCCTGGGGAGCCATGCTGCGTGGGGGGAGGCGATCCACTCTTTGCCGCTGCTGCAGAGATCGACGGAGCGCTTTCATGAGCAATCCGACATTGCTGTAAAAACACAGAAAAAGAAAAAATACACAGCAGCCTCAAATCGTAGGTATGAATGATCTCCCCAGGCAAGCAGCTCTGTGTATGCGGGCTACTGGTAAGCACCGAGAGTGTACACACCCACTGCTTCTCTGCGTCGCTTGGCTCCGCAGCACATGATGATCTTTATTCAGTCTGTGGTCTGCAGGGAACCGTGAGCGAGAACCCTCTGCATTTCTCATACTTTTTTTTAGCAGTGGGCATCTTTGGCAGCCTCCTTCTCCTGGGCTTTCATCTCTGCATCCTCCACTTCTGCCTGAAGCCGTGAAGCATCAATTACACACTCCAATTAGGTGATTATACATATTTTCACTAATTAATAATAATTCTTGCTACTCATCCCGCCAGCTCCCATTGGAGAACTTCAGAGGGCATTTGAGAGGACAACCGCAGCTTCGCCACCTGAGAGGGAATGCGCAAGGCTGGAGAACTCCTGGGATGAAAGGGAAACCGAGGCACCACAGGACCCCCCTCCTCCCATGATAGGGGCAGCCACTAAATCTAAGATTGGGCTTTGTCTTTGTAGAGGACTTGCTCCAGAATGTGGGCCCACTGGCTAGGGAGGTGGCAGGAAGAAGAAAGTAGTGTGGTCTAGGGCTAGCGCTTTATAGGTATTAAATTGGCTGTCATTAAGTTTCAAAGTTTCTCTTACAGAAATGGGGATTTAAAAAAAATTTTTTTTGGTTATATATCATACTGTGGCCTCACCTCTTGAGACTCCATTTAATGTGCTATACGGAAAAGTCACTTTATGATGTAAATAAAAGCATGGCTATATTTCCCAGAGTCATACGCCAGAGATGAACGGGACTGCTCCAGCCTACTGGTTTTCGAGGCAGAGGCTTGGAGCCCAAAGCCAAGGAAAATGACGCATACACCTCAAACTCACGTCCATTGTCAGATTTACTCTTCAAGTCCATTCCACGAGGTCAAATTTATGATCCCCATGTTGTGGAGGAAACCAGGGTCGTAAGAGTGACTTACCCAAGGTCACACAGCCGTATGTGATACAGCTGTGACTAAAGAGTCCAGTACATTCCAGAACCAGCTCCATTTCCCTTGGATGATGATAACATGGCCAACTAGTGGATAACATGGCAAAAGCCTTGAGCTCTTTGATGCATAGGACAAGTCTGTGAGCCCTTGGAATCGGAGATGAGCCAAACTGGAAAAGAGAACTAGACATTCCACCCGGAAGCCGAGTCTTCCTAAAGCCAGGTTTCTTTTTGATTGGGGCACTCAGATGGCAATTCTAGGAAAAATCAATCAAAGCTGTTTTCTCAGTGAACAGACTGGTCAGCTGATGGGCCTGCAAAGCTCAGTGGTTCACCACGGCCAAGGAGAAAATGTGATGCAGGCAGGTGAGGGATGGAGATCAGGTCGGCAGGCCCAGGTGTGGACAGACACTTTGCAGAGCTGAGTCCAGCCCAGCCCCTCCCCCACTGCCTGGCTGCCTGGAGAGGGCTGGGCATGCGAGGACCTCAGCCCTCCTCCTGCCATGGGGAGACAGGGGATCAGGGCCCATTGTGCACTGACTGCAGCAAGGGCAGAACTGGCTTCAGAGACCCAGAGAGCCTAGACCTTGTGCACAGGAACAAGGCAACCAGGAGAAAGCAGGTGAGGCTCTGGGGCTTCTGCCTGCTGCTCTATCAGCGCTTCATCCCCCAGCTGCCTGCTCAGCAGGGGAGCCCAGGAAAGCAGCGGCCTCGCCTTGTACCATCCCCATCACAGCAGCAGGTCTGAGGACCCTGCCTGGCACTTGCCCTGGCTGCTTATTTTTGGAAAAATGACAGAATCCAGGCATTCACCTTCCAGCTCAGAGATCAAATGTGGGCTCTCTAATAGCGTATCAGTCCTTTTCACAGAGCTGATTGGCTATGCTGTGCACTAATCACCCGCATAATCTTCTGTCGCCTCCATTAGAGGTTGAAAGCGTTGGCATTAAGATGCTATTATGTTCAAAAAGATACACAAATGGCCCATAAGTACATGAAAAAGATGCTCAACACCATTAGTCATCCGGGAAACGCAAATCGAAACAACAATAAGACGTCACCACATGCTCATTAGAATGGCTACAATTTAAAAGAATGAAATTGCAAGTGTTGGCAGGGACACAGAGCGCTGCATACACACTGCACAGCTCCAGGACGTGGACTCTCATCGGCTCCTGGTGGGAGTATAATGGTACAATGACCACTTCGGAAAAATAGGCAGTTTCTTAAAAACTTTAACATGCATTTATCATAAGACCCAACAACTCCACTCCTTGGTATTCACCCAAGAGAAACAAAACTGTGCCCACACAAACACCTGCCCGTGCATGTTCATAGAAGATTTCTTTGTAAAAACCCAGATGTTCATCATCAGTAGATGAATGGATAAGAAACTCTGCAGCCTGTGGAATACTGCTCAGAAAAACAAAAAAGGGGACCGAGTGTGGTGGCCCATGCCTGTAATCCCAACAATTTAGGAGGCAGAGGTAGGAAGATCACAGGTTCAAGGCCAGAGGCAGCCCGATCTAGTGGTAGAGCACTTGCAAAGCTTGCATGCGGCCCTGGGTTCAACCCCCAAGTACTGCAAAACAAAACAAAACAAAACACCAAAAAAAAGGAATGAACTACTCAATAAATACAACAAAATGGATTGGGCTCAAAGAAATAAGGCAAGGGAAAGAAGATAGACACAGAAGAGCCTGCACTGTATGATTCCATTTATCTGAGGCTCCGGGAAAGAGAAATCGAATCTCTTGTGGCAAGAAAGCAGATCAGTGATTGCCTGGGACCCGGAGCGACAGGGAGATGGAGGAAGAAGGAGCAGCAGGCACGCCTGGGGGTAATGGGAAAGTTGGTATCTTGATTGTGCTGGTGTTTTCATGAGGGTCTCATTCATCAAGACTCACTGAGCTCTACACACTTAAAATAGGCCTATAAATTACACTTCAGTAAAGATGGGGCAAGGCCATCGATGAGATTATGATGAACAGCCTTAAGTTTTAGAGTTAAATAGACAACTTTAGGGAAATAACACTTAAGTCTAACCCAGATTTAAAATAGAAAAACAAATGTCAAATACATGTTCGAACAGGAACACACAACTATTGCACACTCACACACACAGGTACGCACCCTCCACACAAAGATGCTGTCATGACGGACTCTGTCCAGGGGACCCAGGATATATGGAAACTGCCCGGAGGGGTTTCCTTAAAAGCATAAGCTGAGCCGGGCCCAGTGGCGCACGCCTGTAATCCCAGTGGTTTGGGAGGCGGAGGCAGGAGGATTGCAAGTTCGAGACCAAAGGAAGTCTGTATAACTTAGCGAGACCCTGTCTCAAAAAGTAAAAAAAAAAAAAAAAAAAAAAAAAAAAAGCATAGGCGGTACAGCACAGAGGAAATGCAAGACAAAGAAATATGTTTCATCAGCCTGGCTTAGTCTCCAGACCCACTGCAGAGCTTTGGGAAGCTGGACTGCACTGTGTGAAAGCCTCCAACTGCTTGGCCGGTTAGCCTTGAATGATAGGAGACCAAGCAAGCCCTCAGCCCTCCCGATACTGCCAGGACCCAGTCCCAGATCCCAGCACCTGCCTTTCCTCCTAAGCGCCAGCGCCAGCACCACAGGGAAGGAGGTGAGAGGGGCATCCCCCTGCACAAGACAGTTCCTTCTCTAGGTCTTCAGCCACTGGCACACGCAGCCTAATCCACGTCCCCTACATCCTCACTCTAAACCAGAGCCCACAGATTCCAGTTCCTACAGGGCCTCCAGGGAAGAGGAAGAAGTGGGTGGAGTGGACTACTGGATGCAGGAGGGCATGAGAGGGCCTGGGAGGCTCCCAGCAACACTCAGG
Source organism: Pedetes capensis (assembly GCA_007922755.1). Classification (NCBI taxonomy): domain Eukaryota; kingdom Metazoa; phylum Chordata; class Mammalia; order Rodentia; family Pedetidae; genus Pedetes; species Pedetes capensis. Next base: position 523,325 of record VMDO01000022.1, on the reverse strand, counting down.
TCCTGTCCCGGAGGTGCACTGTGCTTCCCAGCCATCTCCTGCTGGCACATGGGACGGTGGGACTCGAGCTACCAGGCTTTCTGGCTTTTCAAAAGAAACCCCAAATTCAACTGGGCTCTGTGTCACACACCTGTAATCACAGCCACCTGGGAGGCACAGGCAGGAGGATCACAAGTTTTGGGGACAGAAGCAGCTTGCACAACTTAGCGAGATCCCGTCTCAAAATAAAAAAGTGAAAAAGGGGCTGGGGGTGCAGCTCAGTGCTAAAGCACTTGCAAAGTCTGTGCAAGGCCCTGGGTTCAACCCCCAACTAGTGCCAAAAAAAAAAAACCAAAAAAACAAAAAAAACAAAGGCCAGGCACATGCCTGTAATCCCAGCAGCTTGGGAGGTGGAGACAGGAGGATTGCAAGTTGGAGACCAGAGGAAGTCTGCATAACTTAGTGAGACCCTGTCTTAAAAAGTTAAAAAAATGGGGGGGCTAGGGGTGCAGCTCAGTGGTCCAGCACTTGCAAAGCATGCAAGCGCGAGACCCTGGGTTCAATCCCTAGTACTGCAGAAAAAACAAACAAACAAAAAAAAAAACCTTAATTCAGACTTCATGTGAACTTTCTCAATTTTGGATATTAGCAACAATAAAAGTATTTGAAATGTGGTATGGGTCACACAAAACCCATGCCCCTCCAAAGCAGTGAAGAGCCATCAGGGTGTGACATCACCAAACAGACTGATGTCCTGTTGGGGGAGCGACCAGGGCAGTGTCTGAGGGTGTCTGTTCTCCCCTGAAAGGATTTGGTTTAACTTCCCAGTTGAGGCCTAAATCCTCTATTCAACCCTCCCAGCAAGTCATTTTCCAGCCTGATCTTCAAATCCTGGATAAGTAAGTGGGAGCGTGACCATTCCAGGGCTGCCCTCCCCCGCAGCTGGCTCTGACCTTCCCTCGGGACTCCGCCAAGATATGATGTACTTCAGGAAGCATTCTTTGACTCTTGCAGGTCCTCCTCACCTGTGCTGCTGCGCCCCCCACTCCCCTCATCTCAGATCCCTCCCCACTGCACCACAGCAGTCTTCCCACCTGGCTGAGCACTCCAGAGAGCCAGGCGAGTACCGGAGAGTAACACACACAATAGGGATGTCAGCTAGCATCTTCTGATTGCAAATGATAAAAATTCCATCAGACTCACTTCAGTACACAAGAATAGTGCTCTCCATATAAATGACAGGAAGGTATAGCCTTGGTTTGGGCCCGATGGAGCCAGGGGCTCACACGATGTCTGCATACCCTGGCCTCCCTCTACCTCTCATCTCCACTTGACTTCTCCATAGTGCCCAGGTGGTGACAAGATGGCAGCTGAAGAGAGCCAATTCACAGTGCATAGGCATCTCATGATTAGCACCTTTCACAGGGGAAAATGGAGACGCAAAGGTATGAAGTAACTTTCTTGGGATCACCCAGCTGTGCTGTCAAGGAGGGAAGAAGGGAAGGGACTACCTGGCCTCCAGAACCTGTGGGTCAAACACCATGTAACTCTGCCTCTTAATGTGTGCCTTTCTCTTGGTCGGCTCCAGATGTGGCCTCTTTGTCTGAAAGATGCAATACCCCCCACGCACCTGCAATGTCACCTGGGCAACCACCCATGGTGCCCACTGTGCCCATTGCCCAGCCAGGAGAAAGACTCTTTGTCCCTCAATGTGAGTTCTGCTTCCCTCACCTGCCACCTTCCAAGGCCATGTTTGGGGTGGGCTTGGGGCAGAACCACTTTGAGAAGCAGCCTCCCACCTGCTGGAGTAGCAGGGCCACAGGCTAACTGCCTTCAGTGCCAGGTGTCTGCAGTATGTCACTGGACAGATGAGTTGCTTCTCTTGAAGAAGAAGCTGTCCAGATCTTTCGTAGGCTATGGCATCTGCTTCTATCTGTTCCCTGGTTTAATGCATGAGCCCCCAGCTCTTGATGAGCCATAGTCTTTGAATGCACAACCTAGAAGCCCTTGGCCAGGCCTCCAGTCAACAGCTCACTGCCCTCCCTCCTGACCCTACCCCAGGAAATCTGGGACCAGGGCCTAGAGGAGGGCAGGGGATACTGGGCTCCTGGACTCCAGCCATATCTCCTTCACTGAGCACACAGCTCATTGCTGGGGGTTTGGGGAAGGGTCCAGGGGGCCCATGTGCTCCTAGGTTTCATGTCTTCACTCTCACTGCTTTTAGGTGAGAGATCACTTAGTTTTCCAACCCCACAGGCCTCCATATCTGATTCCCAGCTAGTGTGGGTTTCAGGTCACAGGCAGGAAGTGGGTCTTTCAGTAAAGCCTACAGTAAATGCCATCCGCTTTCAAGCAAGCCAGCTTCAACTCAAGTTTTCACTTCCTAGAGGAGCTTGCTGAAGGTCACTTCTGTTTAACAAGGACTCCAGCCTTTTGGCCCAGTGTCCGTGAGTCCTCACTGCCCAGCACTACTACTCAGCCACCTCCGTGGTGTGCTCTGTCACTTACACCTGCCCCTCCTGGAACTAACATCTGCATCAGTTTGTTCAAAAGAAACAAAACTACCCTAAGTGAAAGAAATGCATTGGCTCATAGATCCAAATCTAGGGGCTCAAGCCACGTCATTCTAGACATTCTTTCTCTATTTCTCAAGCTGCTCTCTTCTACTTCTGATTTCTTCTCAGGTGCCCTGCAGTTGCCCACAGATTCAGACACTTATTCTCACCAATGCATTCCCAGCAGGTTAAAGTTAGAGACAACCAAAAACTCAGAGTCCATTGGCACTGGTCCACACTTGTCATGTATCCATCCTTGAATGAATTATAGATGGCACCTAACTTACAATGGCTCAACTTACAAGGTTTCAACTTTATGATGGTGCAAAAGTAATATATATGTAAATATATATAAATAAATAAATAAATAAATATATATATATATATCTTTGAGTATCGTTTCTAATCTATCTATCTATCTATCTATCTATCTATCATCTATCTATCTATCTATCTATCTATCTATCTATATGCTGGCTCTCCACGAATCTCTTCCAAATTGACTTAGGGGACTGGTTGGGTTGTTTGTAGGTGCTGTCAATTCGAGTCTGACTCATAGCAGCCCTATGTACAACAGATGAAATACACCCTGACAGTCTGTGTCAGTGCTTCTCTGCTATTCATAGGCTTTTCAATGGCTGATTGTTTTGGGAGTGGGCTACCAGGTCTTTCTCCCTTTTTTAAAAAATTTTTTTCTGGGCTAGCAATATGTCAGATGATCCTCTCTCCTGAGTCTGGGCAGTGGCTCCATGATCACAAGGGGAAGCAAGTGATTGTCTTGGGTATGCTGTGTTGCTAAGCCAGGCTGTCCCGTCAGCCGGATATACGTATTCTTGCATTTTCACTTTACAATATTTTCAGCTTGTGAAAACCGCCTTCTCCATTGGGGGTGTCTGTATATCACCATGGGGACACAGTGCTCTGATTTGCCAGGCCTGCCTGGAGGCAGAGTCAACACTACCTAAAGGAAGTGGGGTGAAGAAAGGAGGCTTCAGGGAGGAGCTGGAGTGTGGCCGCCTTGCAGAGGGTGAGTGGAGGGTGGCACCGGGAGCAAGTCCACACACTGGATGCTCAACAGCTATTTGCAATGTAAATGAACACCTGAGCCACTGACCTTCTCAGCCCGAGTGGGAAAGCATTCTGGAAAGAAGGAAGACATCTTCTTTCTTCCCTACTCAAGAAAGTCAGGCAGCAAAAAATGCTGCATCATAAGGACCTGTTTGCCTTGACAGTGATTCCCCAGTGGGTTGTACATGGCAGGGTCTCTCCAGATTATCCAGGCCAGGTGATTAACTCAAGGCTGGCGTCTCCTAGTTCTGCAGGATTCCAAGCAAAACCCAGGAGGCCGGACAACACAACTTCGAAGGCACCTTCATTCAACAAGGTTTGCTCCCTGCTCCAGCCATCAGACAGCATGTGCTCGCTTAGGTAACTTTGGTTCATTTTACTGATTATCTGAGTGAAGCAGATGTGACAGAGCAAATCCCTGTACCAGAGGAGGAGGCAGGGAGCAGAGCTGGGGTGGGAGGATATAATAATCTCCCAGACAAGGGTGGTGGAGGGGGCTGGAGAAAGGATGGTTAATGGGTACAGGGTGCCATTGGATAGGAGGAAAGATTTCTGATGTTTTATAGCACAGTAGAGTAACTATGGTTGACAACAATGAATTGAATATCTCTGAACAGCTAGTAGAGAGGATTTTGAATGTTCCTATCACAAAGAAACAATAAATGTCTGGGATGATGGATATGCCAGTTACCCCGATCTGATCATTACACGTTCTATACAGGCATTGAAATGTCACGCTCTACCCTATGAATATATATAATTACTATGGGTTGATTAAAGTATTTTTAAATATTTTCTTTAAAATCCCCACAGAGCCATACCTGGGGATGAGAGCATGCCCGTGGGTCTCCACTTCATCTGTGAATTGGGATCATCCACCTTGCTGCCTTAGGCACTGGCATGGATACGTGGGACCTGGCATTCCTGGCCAGTGGTCACACTGAACAACCAGAGGCAAACTGAAGAGTATGTGTGTTAGCTGGCTCTCCACGAACCTCTTCCGAATTGACTTAGGGGGCTTGTTGGGTTGTTGTTAGGCGCTGGCAATTCGGGTCTGACTCATAGCAGCCCTATGTACAACAGATGAAACACACTCTGACAGTCTGTGTCAGGGCTTCTCTGCTATTCATCGGCTTTTCGATAGCCGATTGTTTTGGGAGTGGGCTGCCAGATCCTTCTCCCTTTTTTGCCATGCTGGGGATCCAACCCAGGGCCTCAGAGCGTGCAGAGCAGCACTCTACCAACTGAGCTAAACCGGAAGCAGACCCTGAGAAAAGAATGTATGTGCAAGGGGGCAATACCTGGAAAGACCTGCCAGGTGATGGGACAGTTAACAGGGAGGGGTTGAAGCCAAAATGGCTGGGGTTCCAGAAAACAGCCCCCGTTTCAGCCCGAACCCACAGAAAGCTTCAGAGGACAGATATACTGTACAGTCCCCCTGCCACATCCTAAGGCCAGCATTGTTGTTGTTGTTGTTAGGTGCCATCGAGTCGTGTCCGACTCATAGCAACCCTCATAGGGTTTTCAATGGCAGATTGTTTCGGGATTGCCTCGGGAGTGGATTGCCAGGTCCTTCTCCCATTTTTGCAGTGCTGGGAATTGAACTCGGGACCTCAGAGACTGCAGAGCGGTGCTCTGCCAGCTGAGCTCAATCCCAGCCCAAGGCCAGGGTACAGAGCTTTTTATCCCCACACGAGCATTCAGGGTGGAGGTGGGGTCGGGGTGGCAAACACCCAAGGCTGGCTGTGTCAGAAGAAACAAAATGACCCCCTCTGCTCTCACCTCACAGTCAGCGCAGACGTCTGGCACCAAATGTGTGCACGCAGGGGCTACTCCCACGTCCCCAGCAACCATCTCTGCAGGGAACACCAGCCAGGCAAGGCAAGAAGGACAATCCACCAGTTCTCTGAATGCCCACCATCTGGGAACCCCAGGCACGTGGAAGGTTCCCAAACCCTGACCTTTCGGGTTTGTTGGGTTTTGTTTTGTTGAGACTTTATTTTGTAGACATGAATGAGGGCTTAACTGACTGGACGGGAAAGCCAGGGAGGCCCGTCGGCCTCAGCATTCTTCGGGTCTTTCTGCACAGCATTTCTCCCTCCGGGGGCACCGGCAGGATGCTTTGGAATTAGGAGGGTCTTATGACCTACTATCTGACAAAAGCAGGTCAGCGGATTTCCTCATGGTCAGCTCAAGGCAGAAAGATAGAGGAAGCACACAGTTTCTATGACCGCCTTAGGGAAGAAAAAATCTAGTTTCTATAGCCTGCCTTGGGGAGGATGTTATGAACCAGGAACCTGGGCAAAACCCAAAATATCCAAATCATAACATCACATCCGCCCGGAGCAATGCTTCGAAGCTGCAGGTGGAGCTGCAAGCCACACACAGGGGCAGGGCCCGTGCAGAGCCCTGAGAGGGACACCCGGGCTGGGACCACCTCTGTCCCTGACAGGGGAAAAGCACAGAGATGTTGACCACCTTCCCAAAGCCCCATAGGAATGGTGCAGAAGGAAGGAGGGAATCCAGAGCCCTGGGTTTTTAGAGGCTAAGTGGTGCCCTCCAGCCCCCACCTCACTCCCTCGCGGCTCCGAGATCTCCCCTGGGCTCCATCCGTCCAGACCGCCCTGGCAGGACTAAGTGAAGCTTGCTGGGGTTCGCCCTCCCTGTCTGCAGCGCCCAGCCCAGGGTTCCAGCAGCCAGCATCCTGGTTTTCCCCAGAATAAGCCCCTCTACCACCATCTCCCGCCCAGCAGATGGGTTATGACAGTTCGCTTTCCATTTCAGTCACGTCACAAACCATTAAGCATATTGACACAGAGTGGCCCATGTGCTCGCATTGCAAAGGGACAGCGTGTGTTCCCCCTGCTCAGCAGGAAGGTCCCGTTGCCTTGTCCAAAGTGATCAAAAGTCCCATGTACTCCACGGTCCAAAGCCGGCGACCCCTCCCTTCTCCTAGGTCCACAGGGGGCACAGAGGTCATGGCGATTTGTCCTCTGCTGGGACCTTCACGAGGCCACCATTCTGATGGCTGCTCTTCAGCAGCTAGCAACAGAGGGCAGCCCAGCTCCAAATCCATCCAGCAGTGAAGCGTGGCTGAATATAGAGCAGGGCCCTCCTCCACATGTGAGGCACAGCTGCTCCTATGCCAGTCCGCAGTCACCCCAAGGCCAGCTCCCAGCCCCTGCCTCTGGGTTGATACCACGAGAATCTAGGCACTTTCTAACACTGTCTCACTAAGCTGCACCACAGACCTGTGCAGCTCCCATTTTTATCAGCATTTTATAGAAGAAAGCCAGAAGACCAGAGGCAGTCTGCATAACTTAGCAAGACCCTGTCTCAAAAAGTTGAAAAAAAAAAAAGTGGGCTGGGGGCACAGCTCAGTGGTCCAGCCCTTGCAAAGCATGCAGGCACGAGGCCCTGGGTTCAACCCCCAGTACCACAATAAAAAAAGAGAAGAAACTCAGAGAAGCCTTGTAGCTTGTCCAAGGTCACACGACTAAAACGTAGCAGAGGCTGAATTCCAACCCCAGGACTGTCTGGCTTTGCATTCGGTATTGTCCCCATCACGCAGCCCTCTTTGCCTTCTGGCTGAGGTTCTTCCTCTGAAACCCCACTCAGCAGTCCAGCATAAGTGCTTTCTAATGTCTAAATCAATTCTCTTTGTAACTTAACCCACGACCTCTCCTCTCTTTGTTTACTCTGAGACAGATGTTTGCTCCACGCGCTGCCTTTCATTTTCCAGATATGCTTTCAATGGATGCTTTCGACCCACGTGGTAGGGAGAAGAAAAGAGAGAGGGGAGGCTGATCACAAAGTGTGGTAGATGCAACAATGTCCCTGCCAAAGAGGGCATAGAACCCAGCACACCCCATGTGCAAATGAGGGTCCCCTTCCACAGGACTGAAGGTGAGGCCTTTTTCAATGTCGTGCTCCACGGGCCTTGCCTCAGCCTGGTCTGTTGTTGTTGTTGTTAGGTGCCATCGAGTTGAGTCCGACTCATAGCAACCCTCATAGGGTTTTCAATGGCTGTTTCTGGATTGCCTTGGGAGTGGATTGCCAGGTCCTTCTCCCATTTTGCTGTGCTGGGAATCAAACTAGAGACCTCAGAGACTGCAGAGCAGCGCTCTACAAACTGAGCTGAATCCCAGCCCCAGCCTGGTCTAGGCCCTTATGTATGTGTGCATACACACGCTCCAGATGCACACATGTGTGTCCACATACGCAGGGTGTGTGGGCAGGTCCCTGTCACCTTGCTGTCCTGTGCAGCTGTCCCGGGTCCTCCTGTTCCCTGAAGCCTCCCCACAGACCCTTCCACCCCTCCCACCCCTCCCATCCCTCAGTCTCATCTGCACGAAGCCCCCAGGCCTCTCCCTGTTGGCCTCCCCCGACTGCAGGTGCCTGGGTCCAGAAGCAGAATCCTGCAGAGCCTGCAGAGGCCACCGTGGAAGAGTAACTGTGCCGTGACTGTCAGAGGAAATTGCAATCTCCTCTTTACTGCTTTCTAAATGAACCTTGTAATTTTTTCCTGCCTACAAGATCCCCACGTCCTGCCTCCGTGCGAGTGTTGTGTGAAGGAGAATGTGGGGAGGGGGGGTCACTGGCAGCTACCAGGCTGGGTCCATGCCTCGGGCTGACATGAGGAAGAGGCAGGCCGCCCGGCAGGACTGAGGATGAGCTCTGGGGCCCAGAGCCAAGGCCACACAGCAGCGTCTCCCTTCTACCCATGGTGCCCCAGGTCAGAGCCTCTGAAATGGAATTGGCGTCATCAAGCCCGAGCTGGTCAGTTTTCCTGGGTTGGGCGCACCCAGCCTGTCAGGACCCGGGACTGGATGGGGGGCAGCCCAGGGACCGAGACAACAGGGTTTTCCTGAGCGGGAGCTCTGGAAAGCAATGGCGCCGTGGATAAAAGTGTGGGAAGGACATCGTGGGAGGCCAAGGACTAAAGGTGGCCCTCGTAGAAGTCACAGAAGGACCGAGAAGAGAAGCACAGGGGCTGGGGCAGGGAAGAAGATGGTCTGCCCCGTGCACAAGCCGCTGGCCTCTCCAGGCCCGCTTCCCTGGGGAGGGTAGGAATTCAGGAACATTCTTTCTTGGTAAGGGCAGAGAGAGAGGAATGCAGTGAAAGGGTGAGCCAGGGCCACCCCTGTGCTCTGTCCCCAGGGGCCTTGCCTCCTTGATGCAGTGGTCTTAGATGTCCAGGCTGCGAATCCACCTTTTACTGCTTCCCCAGAGTAGGAAATTAGGAACCCAGGCTGAACACTGAGAGCACCCGAACCCCATGTCCTCAACCCCTGGGAGCTCACGCAGAGCCTGCCCCGCCGGCCCAGACACCCCCACTCCTGGCTCCTGTGTGTCAAGATGTGAACAGCAAGCCTGTTGGGGTGCAATGTCAGGGAAGGAAAAATCGGGGAGGTGGTTTACCCACCGAAGCCATGTTCACGGTAGGGCTCACAGCTAAGACATGGGTCCAGAGATGGCAGGGCACCAAGAAGGGAATCTGGGGACCTCGCCTGCACGAGGGGGCTTGCTTAGGCAGCAGGCTGGCTGAGCCGCCTTGTGAAATCTCCACAGGGGACGGGGCTGTGGATGGCAGAGAAGAGTGATAATGGGGAGCGGCTGGCCACATCCTTACTGTGACAAGGACAGATGACTTTTCCATGGGTCAGTGGACACTGCAGAAGGTGGCAGCTTCAGCCACTGGTGGCCAAGTCCCAGGGACATGTAAGAGGGGCCAGGGGCTCACAGGGTTGGAGAGCATCGAGCTGGTCCGGAGCTCGGCCTATGGAGAGCCAGGGGTGGCGGAGCAGCCTCTCATGCTTACAGTGCACTTGTCCTCCTTCCCTCTCACCTGCAGGGGCTCCAGGAAGGAGGAGGGGGCAGCCAGCGTGAGGACATCGCCTAGATCCTCCCCGCTCCTCCGCTGCAGCCCCAGGCACACACTGTCCACAGCGAGGAAAGGGGAGTTTGGGTCCTCTGGGAGGCAGGAGTGTGAGCCTTGATTTATTTAGTCACCAGAATGAAGTTAGAGAATCTGTCCAAGACATTGCCAAGGGACAGAAAAGCACACAGTTTCCACAGCATACAGCCGAAACCAGCGACAGAAGAAAAAAATTAAATAAATATTTCATGTTAATGCCCGGCTGGATCCAACGTGAATGATAGATCCATTACCAGAGCGACAGGCTCCCGGAGACAAGCTCAGGTATGTGTGGGGAGGGGCGCATCGAAAAAGGCATGAGGAGTAACAAAGAAGGGACGCAGAACCCCTAGGAAAGCCTAACCGTGAGGGCCACCCCACAGAGGAGCGTCTAAGGGCAGCTGGGGAGCTGACTGTCTGGGTCTCCAGCCAACCTGAGCCACAGTAGAGCTTTGTTGCCATTCAGGTTCCTTGCTCTGCCACTACCTGGCTGCGTGAGCTTGGGACAGCCATTAAGCCCTTCTTGCCTCAGTTTCCTCATCTATAAAATGGGAGAGTAGGCCCTACACAGAGGGGATTAAATGAGTTGATAGCATACAGGTGTTAAAGTAGTACCTGGCTCGGCCTTGACCCTTGCCTCTGGGGTCCCTCCTATGTGGCTTAGCCACTCTCCAAGCCCCCCATCTCTCTGTCTCCCTTTGCACCCTCTGGTGTCTCCTCCCTGTGCCGGCCCTTTCTCTACCTGCCAGCATCTCTTTTTCATCCTGCTGGTGGCTTCTGGCTTGTGGTGGTCCAGCATCTACCACGGGGCCTCCTGTACTCTGTGCAGGCCTTGGCATCGGCTTCGGTGCTTCCTGTCGGGTGCTTTCTGGATTTCCCAGTTCAGCTTCTCAAGAACAAGAAGTTATGTGGTCCAGTTGCCTAGTGTGGGAGACGCATTTAACCCAGGCCCTCATGTGCCCACTGAACAGTTATGGCCAGAGAGAGAGAGCCACGTGATATGAACCATGGCCGGCCAGAGCAGCCCCACTCCATAAGCCCCTGGGGCTGGAGGGTGGTGCGGTTTCTCTTGCAAGGCTGTGAGCCAGGCTGGCCCGCGGATGGCCGGCTCCCACACCCGGGGGCTTATTCACTCCATCTCCAGGCTGTAGGAAGATGGATTAGGAAAAGCTTGTCAACAGGAACTTGCCAAGCCCTGTGTGCTCAGGATGACACCATGTGACCAGGTGGTCATTGCTCCTCCGTGCCCCAGCAGCTGGCCTGCCCCAAGCCCATGACCCTGGGTCAGACTGAGCTCCTTCCGGTGGGCCTGCTGCCTATCCGTGTGATAGAAAGCCTCCTATGTGCCATGCATTGTCTCCTGGGACCTACCAGCTCTACTTCCCAAGCAACCCCAGGACTGCTCCAGGGTCGCTGTCCCCACCCCTCGCCATCTCCTCTTGCACTGGGGCCCCATCTTTGTGAGTCAGTTTTGTTTGCTTATGTACATATTGACTGCAGCCATAGCCCCCTGGCATCCGATACCCCCAGATCTTGGAAGCTCAGTAGGATTGGGTCTGGTTAGTATTTGGATGGGAGACCGCCTGGGAACACCAGGTGCTGTAGGCTTGGGAGAAGGACCCAGCAACCCATTCCCAAAAAGCAATCAGCCATTGAAAACCCTATGAATGGCAGAGAAGCACTGACAATAGTGCCAGGCATGGCACAGTGCTGGGGAGTGTTTCATCTGATGCACATAGGGTCGCTATGTGTCGGACCTGACTTGAGGACCTGACCTAACCACATGTACATATCAGGAACTCCCTTGAGACGGAGTCTCTGAAAGGTGTGACTCTTGGTACATTCATTGCCTACTCTGGCCCCAGGTAGCTCAAAAAAGAACTCTGTGATATGAATGACTGACTCTATGGGGGCTGTTGCAGTTTAGATATGAAAGGTCCCCCTGGACTCACATGTTGAAGCTGGGTCCCCAATGCAATGCTTATAAGTGGGGCTTTGGGAAGTGATTGTACCGTAAGGGCCCTGATCTGATCGATGGACTAACCCACTGATGGAGTCGTAATGTGATGTCATTACTGGGAGGTGATAGAAACTTGGAGGTGAGGTGGGTCGGAGGAAGTAGGTCATGGGGTGTGACTTTGAAGGGTGTGTCTTGTCCCTGGCCTCTCCCATTGTTCCCTCTGCCTCCTGGCAGCTGGGAGCTGAGGTGAGCAGCCTCTTTCACTATGCCCTCCCCTCCACAATGATACAGCCAGATGACCACGGACCAAAATCTCCTACCCATGAGCCACAGTCAATCTCTCTCCTTTTACATGTCTCTGTCGGGTAGTTTGTTACAGCAACAACAAAAAGAGAACAGATCCAGGGACTGAAGCCTGAGAAAGTCACTGAGGGCTAGAAGTGGGGAAAGGTTTGAATACGTACAACCAGGAAAGGGAAAGCATTCCAGGGGTGTAAACAGGGGAGAAGGGGCAGGGAGGTGGAGAATGGGCAAGAGGAGAAGAGAAGAGGTGGATCTAAAGAGAGGGATGAACCAGGTCTTCAGAGAGAACGGAGGAGAATCCTGTCTCCTCCCATCCCCTGGCCCCCACCCCTACCCTCTGCCACCTCTAACCGCAGCTACAGGGCTCCTGCCTCCCCACTGCCACCCCCATTCTGAAATGCCTCCTACAAGCAGCTGTCTGGATCCCTGCCCAGGATTCATGGACAGCCCAGCCCAGATCAAGCTGGTCTGTGCCAGGATGGATGCTGGGAGATTTTCCCAGGGAGTCCGAACTCTAAGGGCAGAGCAAGGCCGAGAATGAATATCAGGACTCGGGGTGGACACTGCCTCTTGCCTTGTCCTTCCAAAATCTGGGGGAGCTGGAAGTCCCTTCTCCTCTGGGGGGCCCTCGCTTCTCCCAAGACCTCCAGATGTACTCTGGAGTCTCTTTGATGCCTCTCTCACCTTGCTGATAATGGAGAACTCAGTCGATCAGAGGCCCTTTTATTCCAGATAGGCAAACCGATTTTGTCACTGGCCTGGAATGAAAAACACCTAGAAACCTCAAAGGGCTGAGGTTTAGCTCAGTTGGTAGAGTGCTTGTTCTATGTGCTAAGAAGCCTTGGGTCAATCCCCAGCACTGCAAAAAGTGGGAGAAGGACCTGGCAACCCACTCTCAAAGCAATCCTGAAACAATCAACAATCAAAGACCCTATGAATAGCAGAGAAGCACTAACATAGTCCAGGCAAGGCGCAGCATCAGAGAGTGCTTCGTTCTGTTGTACACAGGGTCGTTGTAAGTCAGATCTGACTCTATAGCACCTAACAACAGGAAGCCTCAAAGGGATTTTTGCAATCTTTCACTACTCCCTCCCATTTCCTTCCTGGAAGCTATTGGATGTTGTTTTGCCATATTTCCCAAATGATCCTCCTCCCACCCCGCCACTCAACTGGGGACACACTGTAGAGAGTAAGGACGATGCGAATTTATTGAGCTCAAACTAAATGCTCCATGCTTGGTAGCATTATCTCATTTAACCCATCAGTAGGAGGGCATGAATTCCCTCAGGACTCCTCTGAACTCTAGGTAGTCTCACAGAGGAGCCCTGGGATCTCTGAGGTCTGAAGACAGCTTCCTCCACCCCTGGCCTTTCCTCCTCACTTAGCATCTTTGCTGCCTTCCTGTGTGCTGACCCTCAGCTCTCCACCCTGTTGCTTCGCAGAGTCACCTAGGGACATGTGTTGGTAAGCCCCGCCCATGCCCCGCCCCTCTGGACAGGGCTTAGGTGAGTCTGGGTAAGTTGGCCAGGCAACCTCAAGGGATTCTGATGAATTCCAAAGGTCCAGACCTCTGTTCCGGCAAGTCTCAGAAAGCCACCATAGTGGCCTCGTTGTCCCACCCTCTCGCTGAAGCAATGCAGATCCCAGGATCAGGGAGAAGTGACTTGGCGCAAGTCACACAGGGGTGGAGGGTCATTGACCTGGAGGTAGGACCTCTGGCTTCATGAACTCCTCTGCCATGCTCAGCAAAATTCACATCACTTCTCTACAGCAGGTGGCCCCTGGCTGGCCTTTCAGGGAGAGGTCCAATGGCACAGATGGGGGCCAGGCCCTACCCGCTGCAGCCAGCCTCCTTCCTCCTCCCCACCCAGCACTCTCACCGCACTGGGTCTCAGCCTCAGGCTGTTTCTGAACAGATCGGAGCAGAGCAGAACCTGCTGCTGCACTCGAATTCCTTCCTTACCTCCCGGGTTCACAGAGAAAGGCGCTGTCTTATTCCTGTTGCATCCCCAGGGCCCAGCACCGGCCTGGTTGAGCCAAGGAGCGAGTGCCTGTTTATGGATGAACTCTGTAAACATACTGAGCTAATGACTTCATTTCTTACTTTTTCAGAGTATTTGCTGATTTTCAGGGCGATGCTTAGCCCAAAGGCAGGCCCTGTTAATGGTGGAATTCTAGGCCTTGTGGCCCGAGGGCTCTTCCTGACATTTCTTAGATCACCTGTGCTTATGTCCTGCAAGCTCGGGAGAGAGGCTTTTCCCAGTCCTGCCCCTGGACCATTCAGATAGGCCCTGAGACCCTTCCACGCCCCTATGAGGGATCCCAGGACGCTTCTCTCTCATGGCTCAGAGTAGCTCTCTCTGCCTGAGAAGCCACTCACCTCCCCTCAGCTTCTCATCCCTCCTCCTTTTGGCTGAGCACAAAGCCCCAGGCTCTGTTATTTATGACTCCATAGCTTATGAATTTCTAGATCACGGACAGAGAGAAAGAATCTGACCGTCTTATTGGGCAGCCTCTTCTTGGCCTCCACCTGGCTGAGGCTTCTCCGGCCAGGCCTCCAGGAACCGAACACCCTTCTCAGGTGGTGAGCCATGGAGCACGTTCTGGGTCCTCCCTTTTGTGGCTAACCACTGGCTGGGGTGTAGCACAGTGTAGGTAGTGCTGCTCTGAGCTCTCTGAGGCCCTGGGGTCGATCCCCAGCACCATATCAAATAGGAGAAGGACCCAGCAGCCCACTCCCCAAACAATCAGCTATCATAACCCCTATGAGGCCTAAGGAGGCAGGAGATGGTAAACTCAGGATTCTGTGGTCCAGCCTCACCTCTGGGGCTCCAGTCTGCAGCCCAGGTCTACAGCCCAAAGTGTTGTTGTTGTTGTTGTTAGGTGCCATCGAGTCAGTATCCAACTCATAGCGACCCTCATAGGGTTTTCAATAGCTGACTGTTTCGGGATTGCCTTGGGAGTGGATTGCCAGGCTCTTCTCCCATTTTTGTGGTGCTGGGAATCGAACTCGGGACCTCGGAGACTGCAGCGCAGCGCTCTACCCACTGAGCTAAATCCCAGCCCTAGCACAGCCCAAAGTAGGTGGCATTAACCAGCACATCTGAATTGGGCTTTGGTGTCCGCGCAACTCCCAGTAGCCAGGTCTTGACCATCTCTCCACTTGGGATGAGCTGAGTGGAACTGAGTTCCAAGTTCACCTGCCCAGCCCTGTCTCTGCCTGACTCTGTTTCCACTGCGGACCTGAACTTCCTAAAGACAGTGAGTGAGTTAAAGGCCTGATCAATACACACGATTACATTTGCCTACTCCTGAGGCTTCTGGTATTGATGTGCTGCAAGAATGCTGCCTAAGCCTCCACTTAACGTGATGGTACAACCTAGGCCCATTTCGGGAGGCTTTGGTGGCTCCTCCCATTCCCACTCTTCCTTCTGCACAGGCTCAGCTCCTCTTCGTTCCTCCTCACAGTCCTCCATCCCCAGCCCTTGTGACCCCTTCTTTGGATCTGGGTGTCAGGTCTCTCTGAAAGCCCCTGGATGGATACACCAGGGGTAGCATTTCACATCTCCATGGCAAAGATGGTGACGCTCCTTCTCAGGGAGTCACTTTGTCAGGGTCCCACCGCCCCGAGCCATCACAGAGCAGAGAACGGATCATGCATGAAGACTGAGAGAGCCCAGGAGAGGCACAGAGAGACTGGTGGTTTTCCACCACGGGCTCCTCTCAGGGGCCTCCTCTGTGGTGGGAACTACATGCACGTCCTGCCTCTGCGAGGTGTGGCCTGTTGGCCCTGCCCTGTGCATAGTCATGGCAAGGGCTCAGCAACGCCAGGCAGCAATTACTACAGGGAAAGTGGTGGCCGCCAGACCCTCCGCCTTCTCAGGTGCAGGGAGCAGGGGTCCCTGTGCGCGCCCTCCCTCTGAGCACACACAGCGAACACATCTCTCCACCTCCTCACAGACGCCCTTTCTCCAGTCAATTTCTGCCTCTCATGGCTGCCACTCCCCACCCTCACACACCCCTGCCATCCCCACCAGGTCCTCGCTGACCTGAGGAGGTCAGGCTAACTCTCAGACTGGCCCACACCTGCCAGGGGTCCCCTGCTGTACTGTGAGCAGCTGATGCTCAGCTAGGAGAGCCTCATCTCTCTCACCAGAGCCTCTCATCCCTCACCAGGGCCACGCATGGACTCCTGCCCTCTGTCCAGTTCAACAAACGCTACCTACTACTGTGGACTGAATGGTGCCACCCTCACCACCAAATTCATATGTTGAAGCCCTAACCCCCACGGTGATTGTGTCTGGAGACAAGGTCTTTAATAAATGTTAAATGAGGTCACAAGGGTGGGGCCCTGACCCAATAGGATTGGTGCCATTATAAGAAGGAGAGATACTAGGGAGGCGTACACACAGAGAAAAGGCCCCATGGGGACACAGCAAGAAGGCAGCCATCTGTATGACAAGCTTGTGGGGCTGCAGGAGAAACCAAACCTGTTAACACAATGATCTTGAGCTTCCAGCTGTGAGGAAACTTCTAGTGTTTGAGCTACTGAGACTGCTGTGTTTTGTTGTATCAGCCTTGGCAAACTAATACATCTATACTTACCTCCGTTTACCCAGATCCCAACAGAAGCCAGGGATATGAAGGTGAATAAGGCCTGGCTCTTATCTGAAGGGGCTTAAAATGTAATAAGGGCATAACTTAATGAGACCCTGCCTCAAAATTTAAAGTACAAAAAGGGGTGAGGGTGCAGCTCAGGGGTGGCACACTTGCCTAACATACAAGAGCACCTGGGCTCAACCTCCCAATATTGCAAAGAATCCATAAATTAGCCCTCACATTTAAGGTCAATTTATTTTCAACAAGGGTGCCCAGAAATTCAATGGCAAAACAATAGTCTTTTCAACAAATGGTGCTGGATATCCACATGCAAAAAAATGAAATCAGATCACTAGTTTACATCATATACAAAAATCAACTCAAACTGGATTAAAGACCTAAATTTAGGACCTAAGACTATAAAACACAAAAGAAAACATTGACATTAATCTTTATGAGCTTGGACTAGAAAATGGTTTCTCAGCACAAGTAACAAAGGAAACCAGTAGCTACGTGGTATTTCATCGATTAGAAACTTTTATGCTTCAAAGGACACCATCAAGAAAGTACAAAGACCAAGCCACAGATTAGAAGAAAATCTTTGCAAATCATATATCTGGTAAGGGAGTTGTATCTAGAATGTATAAGGAGCTATTAAAACTCAATAATATGCCAGATGTGGTGGTACCTGCCTATAATTTCAGTGACTCAGGAGGATCACAATTTCAAGACCAGAGGCAGCCTGTGCAACTTAGGGAGACCTGCCTCCCAAAAAAGATAATAAAAAAGAAAGGTGCTGAGGGTGTAGCTCAGTGGTAGAGCACTTGCCTCGCATGGGTAAGACTCTGGGTTCAATACCTCAGTACTGGGAAAAACAAAACAAAACAAAAAAACCTCAATAGTAGAGCTGGGTGTGTTGGTGCACACCTGTAATCCTAGCACTTGAAGGCTGGGGTAGGAGAATCAGGAGTTTGAGGACAGCCTAGGACACATAGCAAGTTCCCGGCCAGCCTGGGGTACATAGAGAGACCCTGTCTCAAAACAACATCAACAACAACAAAATACCCTTCAATAATAGAAAACACACATAACACAATTTGATAATGGGCAAAGGCTCTAAAGAAGATGCACAAGTGGGTAATTACCACAGAAAAAGATGCTCAACATCATTAGTCATCAAGGAAAAGCTGGTCAAAACCACAATGAGATACAAGTTCACACCCACTAGAATAACTATAATCAAAAAGACAGATAACAGCAAACATTGGCAAGGATGTGGAGAAATTGCAACCCTCATACAGTGCTAAAGGGAATGAGAAATGAGGCAGCCACTTTGGAAAACACCCTGGCAATTCATTCAATGGTTAGACATAGCTCCAATATCATCTGGCAATCCGACTCATAGGTGTTTAGCCAGAGAAATAAAAGCATATGTTGAAAAATCTCTTCCAGAAGTGTTCATAAGAACATTATTCACAGTAGCCAACATGGGTAAACAGCTTGTGCATCCATCCATCATTTGACATACGGATAAATAAAATGTGTTATATCCTTACAATGGAATATTATTCAGCGATAAAAAGAAATGAAGTACTGATACGTGCTGTGACATGAATAAATCTTGAAAACATTAGGCCAAGTGAAAGAAACCAGTCACAAAAGACCATACATTGTATGGGCCAACTTAAATGAAATGCCCAGCATAGGCAAATCTGGAGTCAGAAAGGAGATGAGTGGTTTTAACTAGAGTTAGGAGGGTCTAGGTGGGGGTAGGGATGCAGAATTTCTTCTGGGAATAACAAAAATGCCCTAAAATTTATCGTAGTAATGATGGCACAAGTCTGGGAATACACAAAAATCCACTAAATTACACACTTTAGGTGTATGGCAAGTGAATTTTGTCTCAATTAAGCTGTTGTGAAAAATACAATAGAGAGACTTTTGCTTCTACAAGATAGAGTAGATACACCTTTCCCTATTCACTCCCTTAGAACAACCAAAACCCCAACCATTATATATAAAACCAATACAAGAAGATGCTGAAAGATGAAGAAGACAAAATTTCTAGGAACCTCAGACCCGAAGGAATGATATGGTAGTGTGTTCTCTTGGTTTTCTTTTTGCTTCATATATCCCAGACTTGATTTTAAGCAGTTGACAACCCCAACACACCAATAGTTACAGGAAAAAAAAATAATCCAAACAAGAGCCTTCATTCTCCAGTGAGACACACAATTTTTAGACAATAACACCTCCACTGCAGTCAAACACCATGGCCCAATGCTCACTGATGCCAACAAAGCCCTAGTGAGGAGCTTCAGCTTCCACCCTTGTGAGGCTGTTGCAAAGCACCAAACACACTGCCGAGGCTGTGTAAGAGAAGGCTGTGTAGGAAGTGGAGACTTACCTCCTTCTAGCAAGTGGCAAAACCACTACTATTGTCATGCAGTGTCATTGTGGATAACATGGGGAACATCATGCACGGATAAGTAAATGATATGACACCCCTACCCAACAACAATGAGGTTCCTCTCCCCTTCTGCTCTAGAGGGGAGGTCTAGTGGAGGCCCAGTGGACAGTCAGGACTTTGACCATTGTGCCTTAGTAGAAAGGCTATACCCACTGTGGTGTCAATGGAGACCATGTTGGGATCAAGACTTCCCATCCCTGCCCAGCCAAACAAAGGACTGACTACCCCAATCAAGTGTCACAGAGACTGAATGGGGAATCTACATTTCTATCTCCACCTGGAAGTAACAATAGAATAACAGAAGATTTAAATAAGTTCCAGAATCTTTTAATATGAAAATGTCCAGGTTTCAATTGAAAGCACTTGTTATACTAAGAACCAGGAAAGTTGAATGAATTGAGCAAGAAAAGCTAATCAATAAATTCTAACACCGTGATGATAGAAATGTTAAGATTACATGATGAAGATTTTAAAGTAGCCAGACTTTTAAAAAATGTTTCAATGAACAATTATGAAATGCTTCAAATGATAAAAAAAATAGCCTCAGTAAAGAAAGAGAAGATATCAAAAATAACCAAATGGAAATGTTTGAATGGAAAAATAAAATACACAAAATTAAAAAAACTCAGTGGATGGGCTCAACAGTAGAATGGAGGGGACAGAGAAAAGAATGAGTGAACTACAAGGCAGAAAATAGAAATTACCTATCATGAACAATAGAGAAAATAGGTAGAAACAAAGACTGAACAGACCTTCAGGTACCTATGGGATAACAAATGATCTAACATTCATGTCATCAGAGTTTTAGAAGGAGAGAAGGAGACAGAGTTGAAAGGTATTTAAGGTAATAATAGCTGAATTCTTCTGAAATTTAGCAAGACACACCAACCTACAGATTCAAGAAGGTATGAATCCGAAACAGGATAAACTCCCCCCCAAAAAAGTTCACATTAAGACATATCATAATTAAACTTCTTTAAATACAAAGAAAAAATTTTAGAAGCAATTAGAAAAGAAAAAGACAATTTGCCTATAGAGTGAAAGTATTTTAATTACAGCAGATTCTTTACCAGAAACTATGGTGCATAGAAGAAGTGGGACAATATTTTTCAAGCACTGAAAGAACTACAACCCAGAATCCTATGTTGTTGTTGTTACTTGTCATCAAGTGGGATTCAACTCACAGTGATCCTATGTACAACAGAATGAAACATTCCTCACCACTGTGCCATGCCCAGCACTATTGCCAGTGCTTCTTGGCTATTCATAGGGTTTTCAAGGGTGAATTGTTTCAGGAGTGGGCTATCAGGTCCTTCTCCCTAGTCTGCAGCACCTGATGTTCCCAGGTGGTCTCCCATCCAAGGACTAAAGAGGCCAATCATGCTTAGCTTCCAAGATCAGGCAGGATCAGATGTCAGGATGCTGTGGCTACAGACCCAGAATCCTGTAGCTACCAAAAATATCCTTTGGGAATAAAATGGAAATCAGAACATTGTTTAGCAAGGGAAAACTAAGAGAATTGTTATACCCTATCCTAAGACTTCACCAACAACCCTAAAGAATGCCTGAAAGAAGTTCTCTAAACAGAAAGGAAATGATAATAGCAGCAACCTTGAGATAGTAGGAAGAAATAAAGAATACAATAAGCAAAAATATGAGTTGGAGCTTTATAGGTGTGTTCCTTTTTCTCTTCAGTTGTCTAAATTGTTTTATGGCTACAGCAAAAACTACAACACTTTCTGATGTAGTTCTAAATATAAAACTATTTAAGACATTCCACCTAGTAACAGCAAAAAGAAAATAAGAAAAAAAAAAAGTTTTTTCAAATCTCCACAGATCATATACCAAGATAGCCTATATCCTAGGCCACAGGACAAAACTAACAGAATTGAAGAGAATGTAATTTAAAAGAGTTAAAAGCATACACTATGTTTTCCAACTACAATGTAATAAAAATAGAAGTTAGTAAGAGAAAGATAGAAGGAAAATCTCCAAACATTTGGAAACTAAATAATACACACTTGGCAAAAGAGGAAGTGTAAGCAAATGCAGTGGGTTCAAATCCTGGCAAGTGCAAAGCTAAAATCAAGCACAACCAAGAAATGAGAGTGGAGAAGATTTATCTGCAACAAATAAGGAGAACATAGGAATGATTTCCAAGGCAATGCCATCCTCAAACAAAAGAAACCGAAGATTTTGTTCAGGGAGCCTATACATATTAATCTAGGAAAGCACTTTAGGGGCAGACCTATTCTTGAGCATGCTCAGTATGAAGTCATAGTTCAAGAAGGAAAAAGAGTGGGTAAATTTTGGAGCATGCTTAGCTTAAGATCATACGGCACATTTTCAAAAGGCTAAAATGAGGGATAGGGACACTTTGGGCATGCTCTGTTTGTGTGATAAAGATGGTGGACAGGAATGCCTCTGGGCATGCTCAGTGTTCTCCAAAAAGTTAGCTAAAAAAAGGGAAAAGATACTCGAAGATGTGTTAATATAGGAGTTTGCTCCTAAAGGTGCCTGCCTCCTACTGGCTAACAGAAATCTCAAGGCAAATTTAAAAAAATACATTGAACTGAATGAGAATGAAACAATCGTGCATCACTTAATCATGCAGATACAGTCCGAGGAGTGTTACACTATTTTGACACTATATGAACATCACAGAGTGTACTTACATAAAGTAAGACAGCCAAGACATAACAAGGCAATATAACCTATAGGACCACTGTCATACATGCAGTCTGTCATTGACTGAAATGTCATGTGGCACATAACTCTGCAGCATATAAAAGTTTGCAAGAAGCAGCTAAAGCAATAGTGAGAATATTCATAGCACTAAAGGCACATATTAGAAAAGAAGAAAAGTCTCAAATCAATAATCTAAGCTCCTACTTCAAGAATCTAGAAAAAGAAAAATAAGCCAAAAGCCAGAAGAAGGAAGGAAATAATACAGAAAGGAACAAAATCAATAAACTCTGAAAAGAAAAAATAATTGCAAAAAATCAATGAAACCAAGAGATGGCACTTTGAAAAGCTCAATAAAATTGACAAACCTCTAGCAAGACTAAGAACAACAACAAAAGGAAGTCACAAGTTACCAGTATCAGGAATGAAAAAGGAGGTATCAGTAGAAAGCCTATAGGCATCAAAAGAATAGTAGTGAGGACTACAAACAAGTCTATACACACACTATTGACAACTGAGGATAGACCAATTCCTGGGAAAACACAAGTATTAGAACTTACCCAAAGTGAAACAGAATTTCATTTGTATAACCCCTATAACTATCAAGGAAATAGAATTCATAATTTAAAAACTTCCCCTCCAAAAATCTCTAGGCCCAAATGGCCTTCCTCAATAATTCTATGAAACTTTTAAACAAGAGCTAACACCAGTTCTATACAATCTTTTCCAGAAAATAGATGAGGAAAGAATTCCAATGTATTTTTTAAAGATATTATTATCTTGACCAAAATCAGACAAGGAGAGAGAAAGAGGAAAAAGAAGGAGGAGGAGGAGGAAGAGGAAGATGGAGAGAACTAGAGCCCATCTCCCTCGTGAACACAGATGTAAAAATCCTTAACAAAATATTAGCAAATAGAATTCAACAATATATAAAAGGAAGTATGCACTATGCCACAAATGGGCTACATTCCATGGATGCAAACTTGGTTCAATGTTTGAAAAGCAATCAATACATTTCATCTGGTTAACAGACTGAAGTACAAAAATCACATGATCCTACCAATGCATGAAGCAAAAGCATTTGATAAAATTCGATATCCATTAATTATTAAAAGGAAAAAAAACTCTCAGAAAAATAGGACTAGAGAGGAACTTCACCAAATTGATAAAGAACACCTACCAAAGGTCCTACAGCCGACACTATGCTTCGTTATGGAGTCCTGAATACACATGTGGACCCCAAAATTAAAAACACAACACCATTTACAACACTGAAAAGATAAATGTCCTGGCTATAAATCCCACAAAAGCAAACATGCACATGAACTTGTATGCTGATAACTGCACAACAGTGATGAAAGAAATCAAAGATCTATATGAATGGAAAGACATATAGTATTCATGGATGAGAAAATTCAACATAGCAAAGACGTTAATTCTCCCCCTGCCACTGTCCCTCAAAAAAATTTTTTTTAATTGTAAAGTAGGAAGAATCTGTCTACTAATTTCGAGATTTGCTATACAGCTACAATAATCAAGACTGTGTGATACTGAGAGAGGGGTAGAAACCTAGATCAATGGCTGCTGTTGTTGTTAGGTGTCGTCGAGTCAGTATCTGACTCATAGTGACCCTGATAGGGTTTTCAATGGCTGACTGTTTCGGGATTGCTTTGGGAGTGGGTTGCCAGGTCCTTCTCCCATTCTTGCAGTGCAGGGAATTGAACTTGGGACCTCAAAGACTATAGCGCAGCACTCTACCAACTGAGCTAAATTAATGGAGCAGAACAGAAATGGAAATGACCAAGTGACAACTTGATTTGGAACCTTATGAAGGAGAAAAAAAAGTTGGACTCCAAAGCTTTAAGCCCTGGAGGCTGGGAGGCTGGGAGTGCCATGGAGCCCACAGCTGGCTGAGGCTCTGGTGGCAGATGCACGTCATGTGAGCTTCCCTGGAACCCTGCCTGGAGTGGGTGCCCTGAGAACACCAATCCCGAAGGCCAGCGCCTTCCTCCTGGGCTCCTCCTACACACCATGGCCGCAAACTCTCACATTCAGATTCCCCTCCCCTTCCCCAGCATTGCCAAGGATATGTTCACGAGTGTATGTTGTGCCAGAGACCTCTGACCAGCCACGCCCACTTTACCATGATGCCAGGGACGATGGGCTGTCACTAGGACAAAGGGAGCTGCTTTCTCTATGCAGCAACGGCCTCCCTGGTGTGCCAGCAGCAAGGGCTGTCAGCTGACATCGACGCAGGGTACATCAGGGCCACTGTGCTGCTCAGCTTCCAGGCAGCCTCCAAACAGCGCCAGGAGCGGGGCAGGCGCCACACTTGCCAGGGTCACCCTCAGCCATGGGCATAGCCTTCATCTCTGGCCCACCCCCCATGTGTAGGATGGTCAAGAAATGAGTCAGAGGAAAGAGAATGCAGTGCCCCACTGCAAGTATGTGAGGAAGGAGGGTGCCGGACTCCAGCCCAGCAGCGTCTATCCTTAAGGAATGACCAACCGTCCACTGGGTGCACCCCGGGGCCCTCTCCCAGTGCTTCTGGTGTGCTTGCCAAATGGGTTATACTGACAGGGGACAACCCAGCCCCCTCACTGCTCCCTGGCTGCTCCCTCCTCAGCCCCTCCTGGGTTGGGTGGGAGTTGGGCTGCAGGAGGAGGGTAGTGGGAAGAATTTGGGAAACTGGTCCACCTTTTGGACCCTTACAGGGACCCAGTAAGCTATGCCTGGGGCCAGGTCAGATGCTCTCCAGGGGCAGGAAGCTCCGTGGGATTCTGGTGATAGGCGTTAGGAAACTTCAGGTAGGATCAGGAAACTGGGGCCTGGAAAATAGGGACTTGTGAGGCAAGATGGTCACTGGGCAATCGGTTAGGTCACCTGGGTATTGGACAGATTACATAGGTTTCACTTCCCTAAGTCCCATTCTTCTAAGAAAAACAAGTTCCATAACCTGGCCAGCAGTCACCCGGCTCATTAATCTCTAGGTAAAAACAAAAGAAACAACTGCCCTTGAGCTCCATTGCACCAACATACAGGTACCCGCTAACCGAGGACCAATCTACTAGAGCTAGCTCAAAAAGTCCAGCCCAAAACAAAGAGTCCATGAAAACCCCTAGACAACAGCTGCACCTCTGCTACCCGGGTGGGACCTCCAATGTAACAAAGCCTTTTCTTTGTCTATCCTTTCACTAAATCTCCCTTTCTCTCATTTGCCTTTGCTACCTGTACATTGGGGCTGGGATTTAGCTCAGTTGGTAGAGCACTGCACTGCAGTATCTGAGGTCCCAAGTTCAATTCCCAGCACCGCAAAAATGGGAGAAGGACCTGGCAATGCACTCCCAAGGCAATCCCGAAACAGCCAGCCAATAAAAACCCTATGAGGGTCGCTATGAGTCAGATACCGACTCGATGGCACCTAACAACAACAACAACAACAACCTGTGCATTGACTCCTGGGTCCATAGACCCAGCAGCCTGGCATCTAGCACCTAAGAAGAAACTCCAGTCACACTGGGATCTGGGCAGCCCTCCCTTGGGAGTCAAGAGTGCTGTACCACCGATGCCCATAGAACAAAGAATGGCAATAATAATATAGCGTAAGCTATGAAGTTATAAAACACCTAGGGTGAAGGTATAAATAGTATTTGTCTGAAATAAGAAGGTGGGGGATAGAGAAAGAGGAGACAGGAAGATGCCTCAAGGGTGACATAAAAGAAAGGAAAAAGAAAATCTATAAAAGAAATGAATGTTAAAAAGAGGGAAGGATAGGACCTGAAGATAAAAAAGATCCACTATAAAAAAAAAAGATATATACGCAGAATTAGGTAAACATAAGTGCAGCAATAAGAAGTAACAAGCCTACAAGATTCAAAATATAGTAAATAGAAAACGAGAGATACACAGGCAGAAAAAGATTTTTAAAACTTAAAAAGATGTTCATTACATTAGAAAACAGGGAAATGAGGAGATGCAAATTAATACTGGAAAGAGGAAAGATAGAAGAAAAAAGAAGTGGACTCTCAGCCTGCTCATCCTGACCTGTGAGGACTCGCTCACAGGACATATTGGTTGGCAGGACACTGAGTTGCTCTCCTGCAACTCCAGCCATCTCCGGGAGCAGAAGCAGGAGAATCTTGAGCCCCAGGCCAGAGGCAGCCTGAGCAATTCAATGTGATCCCATCTCCAAGCAAAATTAAGAAAAAGACTAAGGATACCCCACCACGGCACAGCACTTACCCCATGCAAAGCTCTGGGTTCAATCCTCAGCACAGCAGGAAGAAAAAAAAGAGAAAAAGAAAAAGAAGAAAAGGAGGACCTTCTTTCTTTGGTCTCTAATATTGGAGTCTGTCAGGTAGAGCCGGTAGTCTGTTAGGGATGGAGTCTTTTCGTCCGACCATGGCTCAGACTTGACAGTCTCCATAGCTCCCCTCATGAGATGAAGTCATCTCTTCTCCCTGGGAGGGCAGGGTCACTTGCTTCTGAGCAACTTGCCTGAGCCTCTCGGTGCCTATACCTCTTAGTGTGTCAGCATCCTATCTCTCTCCTCACTGCAACTGCCTGCTGCAGCTGTGTGGCAAACTGGGGCTGTGGCAGGTCTCCACCAGTGATAATTCTTTGTTTTCTGGCCCCTTGGGTAGCTCAGTCTCACACAATAGTTTCTCTCTCGACATGCAGCATGGAAAAGAGTCACATCTCCAATGTTGAATCCCTCTGTCAAGAAGAGCCATGATTTCATCAAAGCCCTTGGATGAGTTCAAGGGCTTTTCTTGTGAGATTGCCAGTCTGGTAGCCAGAGCTGTGTGGCTTACTTCTTTGGAAGAGGACTCCGTTTCCCCTGCCCCACAGGAAGCTGTGGCTAGAGATGGGTCCTTCTCAGTCCCTCTCACTGTTCAGCTCCATTTCTGCCTCCTGGGACCATCTCACAATCTCCTCTGTGGTTTCTATGCTTCTCTAGACTTTCTTTCTTTGGAAAAGATTCCATTCCTTTCTATTCTAACTCCTTTGTTGTACCATGTCACACAGAGGCTTCCTTTAATCCGCCATCTTAAATCAGAATTCTCCCCCACATTTCCAAAAGCTTTTTAATTTTATACAATCTCATTTGTCAATTCTAGGGGTTATTTCTTGGGCTATTAGAGTCTTGTTAAGAAAGTACTTGCCTATGCCTATGTGTTGGAGGGTGTCCCCTAAATTTGCTTCAAGTAGTTTCCAAGTTTCCAGTTTTACATTGAGATATGTGATCCATTTTGAATTGATTTTCATACAGGGCGAGAGATGTGGGTCTACTTTCATCCTTCTACATATGGATGCCCAGTTTTCCCAGTATTTGTTGAAGAGAATATCTTTCCTCCAATGTATGCCTTTGGTACCTTTGTCAAAACCAGGTTGCTATACCTGCCTGGGCTTATTTCTGGGTCTTCTGCTCCATTGATCCTCGTGACTGTTTTTGTGCCAGTACCTAGCTGTTTTTGTTATTATGGTCCTGTAATACAGTTTGATGTCAGGTATTGTGATGCCTCCTGCACTGTTTTTGATACTTAGTATTGTTTTGACTTACAGGGTCTTTGGTGCTTCCATACGAATTTTAGAATTTTTAAAAAATATTTCTGTGAAGTATATCATGGAATTTTGATGGGAATTGCATTCAATTTGTAGCTTACTTTTGGTAGGATAGCCATTTTCACAATATTAATGGATGAAGAGGAGTCAAAGCAAAGGATGGAAGATGTTTCAGACTAAAGGAATAGCACGTCCAATGAACCGGTGACAGAAAGTGTTCTGTGCAACCCGGGTCAAACGTGACTAAATTCTACATCATTTTGACCACAGCAGAAGAAAGAGGTGGAGCAGCAGCAATTCCAAGGCTACGGGGGTGAGTCTTGACTCCCAACATGTCTTGTGTGGTAGGAAGTTTGGGTTTTATCCAGAGGGCAATGGGGAGCCATTGAAAGATTTTAAGTAGAGAGGAGACATGATCGGATTTGTCTTAGAAATATAGTGACTAAGACTGTCATGGGGTGGGATGGCCTATGGAGAGGGACCAGCTGTGGCTAGCCTTCTCCAAGCTAAGCTTCTGGTAAAGAATGAAAGCTATTTCCACGCCTCCTCCTCACTCCCTGTCCCAGGAGGGGAGCCACATCTGCCTTGCCATCTCCGAGGTCTGGGCTTTGCCTACCCCCAGCAGCAACAGACAATGAGGCTCTGTGTTCTGAAGCAAAAAGGGAGCTGCCAGACTTTTCAGTGTCTGTTTGAGGACGTCTGGGTCCGCCTGGGGGAGTGCTGTGGTTAGGAATTAGGCAGGGAATAAGAGCATTCAGAGAGCTTATGGGATGTGTGGAGCAACAAGAGAGGCTGAGTCCCGGGACTTGATGATGGGTAGCTACAGGGTGGGGTGAGGAAGAAATAAAGGAGAATTTTAGCTGCACTTAAGGGACATGGGTGATAGGACCAGTCACCAGAGGAGAGGATGCAGTCAACTCCCAGAGCCAGTCCCTGTGGATCCAAACAGCAAACAGCTGTGCGCAGAGAGCTGGGATTCCCATCCCTCTCGGGGACTGCCACGTGGACCGTTCTTGGGGGAGAGAGGAGCCCTGTCCCTGCCCGGCTCCCACTTGCCCTGCTGGCTGCTCCCACCAGGCTTTGACCTGTGAGAGTGCATCCCTCAGGTGCAGCAGGAGGCCAACCCCCGCTCACTGCAAGCTCCAGCGTGGACTCCAGAGGCCCAGCTCAGCCTTGAAGCACTGGCAGGTGTTGCCCACCCTACGGCTGTTGGGCCTCCTCTTCCTTGGTGGTGAAACGAGCCCTTTGCCCTTGACGTTCTGGATGACCCTGTCCAGCCTGCTCATCCTGACCTGTGAGGACTGGCTCACAGGACATATTGGTTGGCAGGACTGTGTAACCGCGGGCAGAAGTGGCCTGACCCTCTTGGGATCACAAGGGAAGGACTGTCAGTTAGAGTGCAGGAACTAGCGGTGGGACCCTCGGTTATCAGTCAGTTGAAGGCAACAGCCACCATCTACTGCCTCACCTTCCGCTCCTCTTCAGGGCCAAGGGGGCCCAGCAGGCGCTAGTGCCTACTTGTTAAGTGGCCCCGGAAGCAGACCCTTGCAGCTCCTGCCTTCTCTCTTGCAGCTTCCTCTTCAGCTACACAGCACTGCTTCCTCCGACTTCTCAGGAAATCCCAGACCTCAGAAAAGTGCATTCAGGGGCCTCGGCTCCTCTTTCCCCTTTCTCCAATCACTTCTCTCTCTCCCTGCTTCTTTATGGCCACGCCTCTCCTTTACTGATTGCTTTCCCTAGGATCAGCTCCTCTGAGCAATGGGGGCCCAGCTGACTGGCGGCCCTGTGCCCTGGATGGGTAGGAAGGGAAGCAGTTCATAGTGAAGTTACCAAGAGGTCTCAGCTCAGCAGGCACAAAAGCCAATATCACAGCGCCAGCTGTTTGCAAAATGAAAGAACTGATTTGCCAGGTAAACCAGCAAGGACAGGAGCAAAGTTCAGATCTGTCTCTTGGATCAGTTGGTAGTGAAGGAATTTATAGGAAGGGACAGGGAAAAGCTGCTTGTGCTTTGGATGGCAAGAAGGTGAAGTGTTAGGTCCTTTTGCCCAGGGGTAGGCAACCATCATGGCTTTTTGTGGGTCACGTGTTTCTTTGGGGGAGAAGTATCATGTTCTACATAACATTATCAGGGATTTGTGAGGAGCAGAGAGAGGCAGGTCCTAGAATCTGGTAGCAAAATCCTGGTCCTTGTATCTGGCATGTAAAAGAATTTATACCTGACACAAAAGTTCTAATAGAGAGTATAGAATAGATTAAGGAACGTACACTTTTAAGGAATTATAGGAAAAACTGAGGCCCCTAAAGAAGATTAAGTAAATCTGCAAAGGAACTTGGAAAAACCTGCATTCCCTAGGTGAATTGGCATAAGGATATTTCTGTTTCCTAAGAGAAGGTAAAGAAGACAGAGCATACAGGAGAGTTCAGCAGGCTTAACTGGAAGGCTTCTATGGAAGGAAAGTTACCTTCCATAGAGTGAATGGCGGGCCTGAGAGAAGGAGAGATGTGCACGTAGTTGCTAGAGAAAGAAGAGCAGAGAGAAAGGAAGAGAGAGAACTTGTGTAAGAGAGGAAGATAAGAGCACAGGTGCACGTTCCCTCTTGTTATTAGGTGCCATCCAGTCATGTCCAACTCATAGCCCTCATAGGGTTTTCGATAGCTGATTATTTCAGGATTGCCATGTCCTTCTCTCATTTTTGTGGTGCTGGGAATTGAACTCAGGACCTCAGAGACCGCAGAGCAGTGCTCTACCCACTGAGCTAAATCCCAGCCCCATGTTACCTCTAGTTTATTCAATCTAGGGAATGCCTGCCTGCAGCCATAGCCCTGTGGCATCTGATCCCATCAGGTCTCGGAAGCTAAGCAGGGTCAGGCCTGGTTAGTACCTGGATGGGAGACCGCCTGGGAACACCAGAAGCTGTAGGCTTGGGAGAAGGACCTGGAAACCCCCTCCCAAAAATCAATCTGCCATTGAAAACCCTATGAACAGCAGAGAAGCATTGACAATAGTGTTTCCCCTGTTGGACAGAGGGTCGCTATGAGTCGGATACCGACTTGACGGCACCTAACAACAACAACAACAGGGAATGCCCAGTGTGACATCAGCCCAGGACACCCAGCTCTGTGCACCTAGAGTGACTGGGCCTAGGGTCTTTGTTTTGTAAATGGCCCTAGGGCTTGGGTAGGGTGTGGAATCCCTTTGAAAAGGTCCTTCTAATGTCCTCAGACATGCACCTTGCTTCTTCGTAATGGCAGAATGGCCAGTGCCGTTTTCAATCCCCTTTTCCTTATATCACCTGCTAATGCCTAACCCATCCTGCCTATCAACAGGGGACTCTGAGCTTGTGACATCAAAGGTCCTTGATAAACTGGTTTCTTTTACTCCTCTCCATTCTTGAAAAACTGCTTTCATGCCCACCTGGAGTGGATTCTTTTGCTGAAAAACCCCTTGAGGACACTTCATTATTTGAGGTGTGTCCAGGCCTTAGATGGTTTCAATGGCAAGAGAATGTAATTGTCTCACTCAAGCAAATGCAGAGAGCCAGGCTTTGCAATCACAGCACATAGGACAGTCAGGTGAGGGAGTGATGCCCCCATTTTACAGATGAGGAAACTGAGCCCTTGGCTTTCTTTGTTTCCCTTCCATTCTCTCAAAAAATGCTCATTGACCTTCTACTTTGCACCACCGTTCTGTGCACTGAGGAGCCAAAGCAGATGAAGTAATGTTGAAGCCTAAAAAGCTGGACCAGAGCCCTGACACCAACAAGGTGACAAGTGGCTCACTGGAGGCTGGTAGGGAGTCCTGTGGGAGCTCAGAGCAGGCACAGGGGAAGCAAGGTTTTCCAGGGGAGGTGATACATGGGGGACCCTAAGATGTGTGGGGGGGCTGGGATTTGGCTCAGTGGGTAGAGCGCTGCGCTGCAGTCTCTGAGGTCCCAAGTTCAATTCCCAGCACCACAAAAATGGGAGAAGGGCCTGGCAATCCACTCCCAAGGCAATCCCGAAGCACTCAGCCATTGAAAACCCTATGAGGGTCGCTATGAGTCGGATACCGACTCGACGGCACCTAACAACAACAACA
>VMDO01000022.1:468764-482024 GCA_007922755.1 Pedetes capensis | reverse complement strand
GACTGCATCTTACCTATTTCGGACATGTAGTCAGGAGAGAACAATCCCTGGAGAAGGACATCATGTTTGGAAGAGTGGCAGGTCAACGGAAAAGAGGAAAACCCTCCACCAGATGGATTGACACAGTGTCTGCAACAATGGCCTTAAACATAAATAAGATGGTTTGCCTGGCACAGAATCGGCAAGTGTTTCCATCTGCTGTATACAGGGTCGCTATGAGTCGGACTTGACTCGATGGCACCTAACAACAACAACAACAAGATGACTCTCTAATCCTTCTCTCCATTTCTGCTAACCAATCCAGGGCACCCTTCAGTAGCCACAGGCTGGGCCAACTGCAGTGACCCTAACCTGCTTCCCTGTGCCTACTGCAGCCCCCTTGAACCTCCTCACTATGACCAACACAGCTCCTTAGGAGCCGATCCCACCCTTCTCCAACAGGGTCTCCCACCACCTCCCCTTACTCTTGGAATCGCAGCACACTGGTCTTTGTGCGTGTGTCCCGTTCGCTCCTCAGAGGATTTGTTCTTGCAGTTCTGTTGCTTGAACCCTCTTACCCTGGAGTGCCCGTGGCTGGCTTCTTCTCTTCATTCAGGATTTAGTTCAAATGCCACCACATCAGAAGAGACCTTTCTGATCATCCTTCCAGTCACCCTGACCAGTCATCTTCCTTCTGTAGGCACCATCCTGTTTTTGTTGTTGTTGCTATTTGTTTCTTTTTGTTTGTTTTTGGTAGTACTTAGGGGTTGAACCCAGGGCTTCGCACATACTTTGCAAGTGCTCTACCACTGGGCTGCACCCCCAGCTACTTTATATTTTTTATCTTGAGACAGGGTCTCTCTGAGTTAAACAGGCTGCCCCTGGCCTCGAACCTATGCCTCCATCTCCTGAGTCGCTGGGATTACAGGCATGCACCACCACTCCTGGCCACCATCCTGTTTTATATCAGTCTAGGCACATAGGCCTGGGATAGCTGGGGCTCTGGCAATGCAACGTCCATCATTTTGCTGACTCTAAACCAATTCTGGGCTGGGATTTAGCTCAGTTGGTAGAGCACTACGTTGCAGTCTCTGAGGTCCCAAGTTCAATTCCCAGCACCGCAAAAATGGGAGAAGAACTTGGCAATCCACTCTCAAGACAATCCTGAAACAGTCAGCCACTGAAAACCCTATGAGGGTCGCTAGGAGTCAGATACCAACTCAACAGCACCTAACAACAATAATAACAAACCAATTCTGTAATCCTCCAATACCAACGGAGGGTCCTGTAATCCAGTCCTACTCTGACGCTACCTGGAGTTGGCAACAGACACCACCACTTCGGGCCTCATTCCCACTAAGCTGTCCCTACTTCAGATACCACTCGCAAGTCCTGGGCACCACCTGTGCTTCTGACCAACAGGGTGCAAATCAGAGCTTCTCACAAGCCCCTCTCAGGTTCACCAGTTCCCCAGAACATTGGAATCTTCATGAGCAGGCAAGTGAGAGAGAGGCAAAGCAGGAGGCACAGAGGGCGGGAGGAGGACCGAGCTTCCTGGCCCTCTCTGAGGGCTGCACCTTCCTGGCCCATCAGGGGGCTCACTGGCCGAGCTCTGCACCCTCTGTGGCTTGAGGTTTTTATGGAAGTTTCATTACAGAGGCATGTCTGAGCAAATCATTGGCTCCTGGTGTTTGGACTCAATGTCTGGCCCCTCTCCCTTCCCCAGAGGGAGGCTGGGGGATTGTGGTTGAAAGTTCTAATCCTCTGACCATCAGATCCCATCTACAAGATGTCTACACTCTCATACATAGCCACCTGCCTGGCCAAGGCTCCCTCATTAGCATCCGACACTCTTACCACTTAGGAGATGCTAAGGGTTCTGGGGACTGGGATTTAGCTCAGTTGGTAGAGCACTGCTCTGCAGTCTCTGAGGTCCCAAGTTCGATTCCCAGCACCACAAAAATGGGAGAAGGATGTGGCAATTCACTCCCAAGGTAATCCTGAAACAGCCATTGAAAACGAAAACCCTATATGGGTCGCTATGAGTGGGACACGACTTTATGGCACCCAACAACAACAAGGGTTCTAAGATGTCTGCCAGGGACAATGGCCAGATGTGTTTCTTCACCTCCCCCCACCCTGCATGCACAGCAGGAGTAGGGGCCACCTGGAGAGGTTCCCCATTCCTTCCAGGGGGATGTTTTCTAGACCAGTCCTCCTGTGCCCCATGTGGGTCTTCAGGCCTAAGAGAGGCACTGCAGACGTGCAAGGGGGACGGAGTTGCTCTCAAATCTCCTCTGAGCTGCCCACGGAGGAACTGAGGATCTGTCTCCCCTCCTACTTCCACGGCTGGATCTTTGAGTGTGGAGACAGGACTGAGCCCCTTTTGATAACTGAGGTACCTAGTCCCAGGCGCTCACATGGCCTGGGCTTGGTAGATTTCTGGCAGGGATTTCTTTTCCTCCTCCTCCCTTCAAACACATGAACCTCCCATTTCCCCAGCAGGCAGAAAGGTTAGAACAAGCTTCTGGGAGTGTGTGGACAGAGATGAAAACAAACTTGGCCCTTGGTGAATTTCCTCTCTGGATTTTATAAGCCAGCACAGTTTCTTAGTGAAATCCAATCCATGTGGTCCTGATTCATGTACACACTGGGAAAAGATCGGTGCATAAGAGAGACGGCAATCGCAAAGGCCCCTTTTAGTTGAGTTAATAAATCCCTTTCAAGTTTTTATTTCTTTATTAGGAAGCAGAAATTGCATGCTCCCAAACTACGCCCATGCGTACTTCAACTACTTTCAAATTCTATGCCTCTCCAAGCCTGAAGACTGGAATTTCCCCATGAACTAAGAGTTCGGGATACTTCTTCCAACTCCTCCATTTAGCCTCTCTGGGAAGTGGTAGTGAGCCTGGGAAGAACTTGATGAGCTGGGAGGAAGCAGCAAAACGCTCCTCCTCCTCCTTGAGGAAGCCTGGGTCCCTACAGGACCGTCTTTTATCCACATGCCCCACACTAAGGAGACTTTCAGGAGGACGGTGGTGGGTCCAGATCCACACCTCCAGCCTGGGTTTTACTTCACTTTTGGTAGGGGGACCCTAGATCAAGAACAAAGACCCCGTGCTGGGCGCAGTGGCGCACACTGGTAATCCCAGTGGCTTGGGAGGCAGAGGCAGGAGGATCACAAGTTCGAGACCAGAGGCAGTCTGCGTAATTTAGTGAGACCCTGTCTCAAAAAGTAAAAAAATGGACTGAGGGTGCAGCTCAGAGGTCCAGCTCTTGCAGAGCATGCAAGCACAAGGCCCTGGGTTCAACCTCCAGTACCGGAAAAAAAAAAAAAAAAGAACAAAGACCCCAAGGGGATGTTGTTGTTGTTGATGCAGAGCCTAGACAAAGGTGACTGTCTCCCTTCCTTCCTGCTGGGCAGGGCCTTCTAGAGGCTTCCAGAATATCCCTTTACCCCCAAAGCCAGACACAGTATGAGGTGCACAGACCACCAGAAAGAACTGCCATCATGTCACATCTATTTGGGAAGCCCTTCTTGGCATCCAACCCGAATTGCTTTTGAAACAACCTGTCCTTTATGTCATAGGTGGAGTGGAGTAACCACGACGATTGATTTGCTCTGATTGTTTTGTTTGTGCCCACGTTCTGTGCACACCCCGCTTTGGGAGGATGAGCCTGGTGAAGGATAGAAGGGCAAGATTCCAGAAAGTTCTCCCCATGTCGACATGAGAACTTGAACAGTGCTCCATTGTCCAACAGGTCACAGGGTGAAGCCCGACTGCTGGGAGGGAGCCTCTTCTTTCCTCGTCAGAAGGAAAGTAATCTGAGCAGCTTTGACTGCTTTCCAAATGAACGGATGTGAAAGTCTACCCAGAACTCAGGTTAGGAAACGTGTCGTTTTCATCTGTGAAATGTGCACGCACAGACCGCAGATCCTCCTGAAGATGGGACCTTCTCATCTCTCCTCCAGAGCGATCTGCATCTGGGGCATTACGGACCACAGCCCCTCCTGCATCTCTTAGAGCCCTCTCCTTCCATTAGGGAGTATATGCCACTTCCTGGGAACCAGACGGACGGGAACAACACCCGCCCAACATGGGCACCTCTCCTCTCTTGCCCTTCCGGGACCTCACCTAGCAAACAGCAGCTCCAGCAGAGTGAAATTTGCAGCCTGCCTCTGACTGTACCGCAACCCAATCACATGACCCTGTCTATGGGTTTCCTGATAACCCCCTTCACTGAGCTGATGGCTGCCTCCCTCAGGATCTTGAGGACAGAGGACCCCTCGCCCTCTGCTCTCCTCTCCTCTGATGCTTCAGCAGAGGTCCCCAGAGCTGGGAAGGGGACAGAGCAGGCAGAGGGTCAGGAGATGGGCTGCACGGTCCCCTCCAGACTCTCCCTTTCCTGCCAGCTCCATCCGGATTCCATTAACCTCACTCTGCGTGCACTGTGTCATTGGGCTAGCAAACGCCAATCGACTCTCTTGCATGTAGAGAGGAAGGGCTGCCACTTGTTGCTAACCTCAGAGGGGGCACAGGGTACTGGGAGGGCAGGACTCTGGCACATGGCCTGGCTTCTGTCACCTGCCATGGAAGAAAGAAGGTGCCTCCTAAGTGACATGCTGGGCAGGTGCCAGGCTGATGGGGCTGGCAGGACAATTCGTCCTGTTCACATTTCTCTCCATCAGCCCTCAGACCTCAACAGCAAGGGGGACTCAAACATGTGCACTTCCTAGTGCAGTCGAACGACCTGGGAAGGAGGAGACTTTATATTTGATTACGTCTTCTGGGTCTGCCATGTGGATCTCGCCGCTCTTGCAATGTGCTTGCAAGGAAAAGGAAGCCACATGGGAGCAGAAGGAGAGCCCGCCTGGCCAGGTCAATGTCGCAGACAAGGGCACTGAGACATGGTGTGGCGCCCCCTTGTCGGCAATCCCCTGACTTTCTTCCTGCTGGGCTCCATCGAGCCACCTCTTCAGGGCTGGAGTAGACATGGTCGGAGTGACTTTGACAGCAGTGCTGACTGGGGTTCTGGGGCCTGATGCTGAGCCCTGGCCTGTCTCTGGTTTAGAACCTGGTTGGACATGGGGTGGGCACCTGGCCCAAAGGCAGGCAGTTCATAGGCTGACCACAGGCCTCTGAAATGCCAAATGCAGAAAGCATTGAGCACAGCAGCAATTAGCTTAAGCTGTCAGTGCTCTCTTGATGGAAAAGAGAGAAAAAGGGAGCAACTGGCAGGAGGGAAGAAGTGAGAAGACCAAAGAGATGACAGATGCCCTGACAGCAGAGGAGAGCTGCTGCTGATAGAGCGTCACCAACCCTGGCTACTGAGGGGACTGCATGAACCATATCCCAGGAGCTACAGTAGACTATCCCAGGCTGCCAGCCTAAGCCTCAGGAACCCTCGATGCCATAGTGACTGTCCCAGAGTGTCATCATGAATATCCTTGCAATGTGTCTACATATTTGCTTTTTCTTTTTTCCTTTTTTTTTTTTTTTTCAGTACTGGGGGTTGAACCCAGGGCCTTGCGCTTGCATGCTTTGCAAGTGCTGTACCAATAAGCTGCACCCTCAGCCTGTGGGTTGCCCCTCCCTGCAGCCAGTGCACAGGCTAGCTTTTGCTTCTCCACCTAGGATCGGGACCCTACGTGGGGGGGAACTGGCGAGGAGTGGTGAACGGAGTCAAGGACGATAGTTTCCGGACGCCTTTAGTACAGATTTTATAGTTCAGCTCCTGTAGAGAAATAAAGCCCTCAAGCCCGCCCTTCGGGATAACAGAAGTATCATGGCTCCGGCCTCTGCGGTGGCCGTCGGGGTCCCAGCATCCCGGATGTCCTCCAAGTAGGTTGGCTTCTCTTCCACTGCTGTTGGTTCCCGATGACCTCCGTCTTGGTCCAGCAATGGAGTGGCCTCTGCGAGGACAGGCAGTCTTCTCTCTTGATCCAGTGAGCGCAACCTGCACAATGATGGGGCGGCAGGACTGTGCGGTGGTACAGCAAGGCTCAGATGGCGATGGAATGGTTTGGCGATGGAATGGCTTGGCGGTGGAATGGCGGCTGAGTGTCCTGTGCACTGTCCTTATATAATCTTAGAGCAACTGTTTCAACTGCCTCAAGATGGCTGTTATGACAGTCAACCAATCATATGGGGGCGGGACGGTCTGGGCACGACCAATTAGGAGTGACATTCAAATCACTGGGGGCCATCTTGCCTCAGGTCATAGATCAGACCTCCAGATGGGCTAGATAGGACCCTATCCAAATCAAGTCTCCTCTCTATCCCCTGGGGCTGTCCCATAATTCCGTATATCAGCCCATTTTTTAACTTTTTGAGACAGGGTCTCGCTAAATTATGCAGACTGCCTCCAGTCTTGAACTTGTGATCCTCCTGCATCTGCCTCCTGAGTTGCTGGGATTACAGGTGAGCGCCACCATGCCTGGCACGTCTCCATGTTCTGACAGCTCTGAATATGCTGAGGAAACACCATAAGGTTCTGCTAAATTTCCTGATGAAAAACCACATGGAGTTTGTTCAGCCTGCAGACTCCTGAGGCCCCACTCAGAGCACTGTGTCAGAATCTCCAGGAGGGGCTAGGAGATCCCCAACCAAGATGGGTCTCCTCATAAACTTGGGATAAACGAGTGTTATGGCTTGGATCTAAATGTGCCCCAAAGGTCACATGTTTGCACATTTGTTTTCCAGCTGGTGGTGCCGTTTGTGGAAGCCATGGAAACTTTGGAGGCTAGATCTACTTTTGTGAAAATAAATCACTAGGGGCGGCCCCTGGAGGCTTTTACCTGGACCTTTGGTTCCAGCCACTCTCTCTGCTTTCTGCTTCCTGATCCCCAGGATGTAGGGTTGTCTGCCATGGGCCCTGCTGCCTGCTATAGCCAAACCTTCCCCACTACCATTATGGAATGACATCCTTTAACCAGGAGCCTCTCCAATAAATTTCCTCCCATAAGTTTGATTTGGTTGGTTCCTCTGTCATTGGGATATACCAGCTGACTAGTAAAATAGGTTTACTCCCAAACTCTTTATTTCATCTATTTGAGTCAGCTGAATTGAATGTGCAACATTGCGTTGCTTAAAAAAAGGAAACATGACCACTTTGGCATCAGCTGGGCAAAAGAAATAGTACAAATTTCTTATCCCCTTTACCCTTCCTCTGGCCACCAGACAGAATATTTTAGCAAGGGGAGCGGTTTCCCTCAGAATGGAAGTCATCAGATGATCCTTCTGGGTGACTACCTGAGGCTGTAGAAAAGAGAAAGTCATAATTCAGTGGAAGAAACCCATGGTTGTCACCAAATATTTATTTTTTCCTCTCTGTCCATGGGAATAGAATTTTTAGCTTGACACAGTGCAGCCTCTCTTTTCAGGCAAATGTGGCCATGTAACAAGAAATAAATAAAAAAATAAAACATTAAAGGTAGAAAGAAAGAAAGGTTTGTCAGCCTCCCTTGCAGCTAGCTGTGGCCATGACTGAGCCAGACCTATGGAAAGTGGGCTAAAGTAATGCACAAATTATGGACAAGGGTGTATGGGAAAGGCACACCCCCTTCCCTGGCCCAGTTCCCCTCCCACTGGAATGCAAAACTATGTTGATGGTGAACCACTTTGGGCCACGTGAACAAGGGCGATTCCAGGGATGCCAGGTAGAAAGGGTAGAAGGTAGAAAGGTCTTGGGTTCCTGTATTAAGGAGCTCCAGCCTTATGGTAGGAAGAGAAAAATATTCCTTTTTTGTAAAGGCCACTATTATTTTGGAGTGCTAAAAGCATTACTGTAGTTGAATTTATCCTTCAGGGTCTTAGTCTCAGAAGGTGGGTGTACCAGATTCCCCACTTCATGGCAAGACTGCTCCTGTCCATCACAGCAGAGTTTGCAATTCATGAGTCCTTGTTCCTAGGGGTGGGACTGCAGAAGCAGGGCTCACCTTCTGTGGAGATATTCAGTGGTGCCCTGCCACAAACATTCCACACTCAGAGCAGATTATTTGTTTAAATCCTTTCTTTTATTCCACAAAATTATTTTCAGTAATAATCATTAAATGGAGCAAATCATAGTAATGGCATGAAAAGAAACATAAACAGTGAAAAAGTTCTTTATATTGAACCTCATATATAATCATTCTAGAAAAATAATTTTTTAATAATATTTTAGATAAATAATTGTCTAGCAATTAGCAAGTAAATTTTAATTAAACCCAGCCATTTGCAAGTGGCACACATAGGCAAATGCTAAACTATGCCAATGGTGTATAGTTTATTTTGGGGGGGCTTCATTATTTAGCTTTCAATAATTCACAGTTAATATTTTTAAAAGAATCATGAAATTTAATTTTAAAGAAATTATCTTAAAGAGATTATAAAGATAATATAAGGAAATAGTAAAATATTATTTTAAAGATACTTAAAGCAAGCAAACTATTTTGCATATGAATGAAATTTGGAACTTACCAAACGGAAACATAATTCATGGTCTGTACTTTGTTTCATTGCTTCAAATTTCAAATGCAGGTAAACATTCCAAGACAGAACTGAAGCTAACTCAAGATCTGCTGGGATTTTGTTTTGTTTTCTCCTATTTTGCACACGCTAGGCAAACACTACCGCTGAGCTACATCCTCAGCCCTTGGTATTTTGAGACAAGGCCTCATTATGCAGCCTACTGTAGCCTTGAACTCACTGTGTAGCCCAGACGGGCCTCAAACTTGT
The DNA here is from genome assembly GCA_007922755.1 of Pedetes capensis. Classification (NCBI taxonomy): domain Eukaryota; kingdom Metazoa; phylum Chordata; class Mammalia; order Rodentia; family Pedetidae; genus Pedetes; species Pedetes capensis. Next base: position 473,325 of record VMDO01000022.1, on the reverse strand, counting down.
GATCCTCCCAAGTGCTGGGATTACAGGCGTGCGCCACCTCACCTGGCTATTTGCTGTTGCTTTAACACAGCTGAGCTGTGGTTGTTGATAGAAAGCCTGCTTCACTGCATGAATATGTAGAAACAAATCATACCTAGAAGGAGCTCGGCTCCCAAGAGTTAACAACTGACTCACAACAATCACCCGCCACAAAGTCCATGGGTGTCAGGGACCAACTGAGCAACAGGAAATACTCTGGATTAACTTCCGTGTGTCTACAACGTTTATTAAGGAAGAAGTAATTAAAATGTGCCAATTTAAAGCTTCTGTAGATATTACCAACACTTGATTATACAATTGTTGCAATTATTTAGGACTTGGGCCAACAAAAGACTCTGTGGGAGGAGAATTTTGTGACTAACATTGTTTGGAATTACCAGTGATTAGTGATCATAGGTCGCACACTGTTAGGCAGTGTTGATCAAAATTCTCTGTGGACAATGTGGGCTGGGGCCAACCTACTCCAGCCGACCCTAGCAGGCCACGCAGCCTCTTGTGTCTATGTCCCATCTTAGATGTGGGACCTAATTTCGGCTCAGCTGCTTTATCTTCCTTTTGTGTTTAGGTGCTGCCAGGTCAGGTCTGAAAAAAACACAGTGGCTGCAACAATGGGCTCAAACCTAAAAAGACCTTGTGTATGGCACAGTGTAGAGTAGTGTTTCATCCTGCTGTACTTAGGGCTGTTATGAGTCGGACCCAACTTGACAGGACCTAACAAACAAATAAGAGTGCCTGAAAGGCTCGGGGACTTTCCATCACTGGCATCAGCAGTGGCTGCATTTTATTCATTGAACGAGTATCTGTTGACCGCCTGCTATGTGCTCAGCACTATGCTAGGCATTGGAAAATTGGCAATGACAACAGAGACATATCGGTCTCTTCATAGAGCTCAAGTCCAATGGCAAAAAAGACAAAAACAAATGAGCAATCAAAAGGGAGTGGAAAGTGCGATGGTGAAAACTAAGGATAAGAAGGAGGTGGGTGGGGGGCTATTTTGATAGGGGGCCTAGTGAGGGTCTCCACAAGGAGGGGACACAGGAGCCAAAGACCCCATTCTCTACCTTCCTTGTTCAGGGTGGCCAGGTCCCCTGGAGTCCCTGACCTGAGTTCTGGGTTACCAGGAGCAATGAGCAAAACGGTACCTCTGCAAACCCAGGGACCAGATTATCTTGAGAGTTCAGTAGCAAATCTGTGAGGACTCAGGCAAAGGGCAAAGAGAGCTGCGTGCTTCGGCGGGAGGCGCAAGCACAGTAGAAAAGGACACAAGGCAGGAGCGCGGAGCAGAGGAATGAATGCCGATTCGTGCCATGCAAACTGGCCATGTGTCAGGCAGGCTGCAGCGATGGCTGCATTCGGGGAGGGTGGGCTCGGGGGTCTCTACGGCGATTCTCTACACAATCGCAACCTGCAGCTAAGCGCTGGCTCCACTTACCCTTAATGCCTAAATCTTGATGCTCCAAGCTTCCCCCCGTGTGGCGGCAGAAAGCGCAGGCTTCTAGGGAGTCACTGCTTGCCCAGATTCCTGAGACTCTTCAGGTCAGTCCCAGATGAGCCCAGACCCGCCCTGGCCTTGTTCTCTCCTCCTACCACCCAAGTCCCAGGGCCACCCGCATCTCCCATGTGCCTGTCGTGAGCTCCATCTTATCAACAGGATGTTGCTGCCACCAAGCCTGTGACTACAGTAGGGAAGCCCGGAGTCAGTGAATAGAAATTCTGCCTAGGATTGGGCCACCACCAGGAAAGCAAAACCTCATTGTTGCCAACCAGGACTCCAGAGCTTCAGGTTCTGTGTCCACAGATTCAACCAACTGCTGATCAAAAATACTTTTTAAAAAATGCATCTGTGAGCCAGGCGCAGTGGCGCACACCTGTAATCCCAGCAGCTCAGCGGGCGGAGGCAGGAGGATCGCAAGATCGAGATGGGAGGCAGTCTGTGTAATTTAGCAAGACCCTGTCTCAAAAAGTAAAAAAAAAAAAAAAAAAAAAGGGCTGAGGATGCAGCTCAGTGGTCCAGCACTTGCAGAGCATGCAAGCCCAAGGCCCTGGGTTCAATCCCAAGTACCACAAAAAAAAAAAAAAAAAAAAAAAAAAAAAAAGCATCTGTGCTGAACGAATACAGACTTTTCTCTTGTGATCATTCCCTGACCAATATAGTACAACTATTGGCCACGACCACATGTGGGCTTCTCTGCCACACCCACATGAACATTGCCAAGGGGCTGGGCTGGAAAACGTAAAGTGTCAGCAGTCTCTTGAGAAGCGGGGCGGCGAGGGGCCCTGCTCTCTGCTCAGACCCCATGCCTCCTTGGTGGGCACCGTGTCATTTTGCTGTGGACTCTGCTCCTCCATCTCATCCATCAGACATATTTGTGTCCAGCCCATAGCAGAGAGGGCGTCTTTGCATGGCAAGAAGCCCTTGGTGCCCCCCGTGAGGCAGTGCATACACTGTGGGAGAAGCACTGCCGAGCAATACCATTGCCACAGATGCCCAAACCCCAGCATAGGAGGCACGAAGTCTAAGTTCCAGCCAAGATGCTTGCCCTATCTTGTTGTGTGTAATATATGTTTAATAAAGCCAAGATTTCCACAGAGGGCTATCATCATGAAAAATAAAACATCTTTATGGAAGATTAGTTAGCTGCACCCTGGTATAATACACATAGTGGAGTGGTGGTGTTAGGTGCCATCAAGTCAGGTCCGACTCATAGTGACCCTGTGTACAACAGAATGAGACACTCCCTGACACTGTACCATGCCCGGCACTATGTTGATGCTTCTCTGTTATTCATAGGCTTTTCCATGACTGTTTGGGGAATGGGCTTCTGGGTCCTTCTCCTGTTTTATGGGGTATTGGGGATCGAATCCAGGGCCTCAGTGCAGAGCAACAGTCTACCAACTGAGCTAAACCCCAGCCCACATAGTGGAGTACTATGTAGCAAAAATGAAGAATCCACCATGAACTGACATGTAGCAATCTCCAGATATGAAAGATGAAAAAAGCAAAGCTCAAAGAGCATACATGGTATTTTACCTTTTGTGTAAGAAATAAGGGAAAATAAGGAAATGTGCAGGTGTCTGCTATAATAGAACAAGAAACACAGGCAAGATAAACCAGAAAATAATGAACTTGAATACCTACGAAAAACAAAACAAAAAAGGGAGTAGGTGGAATATGGGAGGAAGTGGCACTTCTCAATACATATTTCTAAAAATAATTTTGACTTTTGAAAGTCTACCTACTCAAAAAATTAAATTAAGTTAATAAGAAAAGGAAGGCTGGGATGTAGCTCAGTTGGTAGAGCGCTGCTCTGCAGTCTCTGAGGTCCTGAGTTCGATTCCCAGCACCACAAAATGGGAGAAGGACGTGACAACCCACTCCCAAGGCAGTCCCAAAACAGTCAGCCATTGAAAACCCTATGAGGGTCGCTATGAGTCGGACTCAACTCGATGGCACCTAACAACAACAAAAATAAGAAAAGGAAGCAGGAAAGACTGAAAGCAAAAAGAAATAAGTGACCCTAACTGTATTCCAAGTGTGGATCATAGCCACACTAAAGGAGTGGAGAAGAGAAGGAACCAATGCAAGTAGCTCAGGAAAACAGTATTGGAGCACAGACCCTCAGTCTGAGGCAGGATAGGGTATGTTGTGTTGGGGTCAGGAGAGATGGGAGAGGAAACTGCAAAGGAACCCTGATCTCTTTATAGTAGATTTGCTTACTGTAGGGGGATGAACTTTAGGGCTCTCACTGAGGAAGAGGCAGCAAAGAGATGTGGGTAGAAGACAAGGAGAACGCAGGGGGGTTGTGTTTCTATCGGAAGTACTGGCGCGAGCTCATGATTTCTAAAATGTGGGTGTACACAAATGTTTACATGCAAACGTAGACTCACACGCTTGCATGTGCATGTAGGTACGGGTAGGTGTGTGCACGTTTGTGTGTATGTGCATGTATTTCCTAACCCTGGCCTCTTATGGGCCAAGAAACCAAGATGCCCCACTGGGGATGAGCACCCTCCAGGGCCAGATCTTGGTCTCTAACATCATGTCCTACTTAAAAGCAGCCAAGACTGCCTAGAGAAAGTAACTGCTTCCAAGACTGCAGCAGAGCAGGTACGAGCTAAGCCTGCAGCATCCTGGTATGCCGTACAGTAAGGAAACACTCCCCAAAACTGACGGGGCATGTTGCAGAACACGGCGTCATGATGAAAGGGCTCCCACTGGTCCAATCTGAGGCAATTGGAGCAAAAGAATAGTTAACTATAAAAATGAATTTTTAAGCACGTTGGCGCACACCTGTAATCCCAGCAGCTCGGGAGGCAGAGGCGGGAGGATCACAAGTTCGAGACCAGAGGCAGTCTGCATAATTCAGTGAGACCTTGTTTCCAAAAGTCAAAAAAAAAAAAAAAATGGGCTGAGGGTGCAGCTCAGTGGTCCAGCACTTGCAAAGTATGCAGGCAGGAGGCCCTGGGTTCAACCCCCAGTACCGCAAAAAAAAAAAAAAAAAGAAAAAAGAAAAAAAAGAAA